>CM042317.1:35215751-35618251 GCA_023566125.1 Zingel zingel | reverse complement strand
ACAACAGTTGAAATTTCAGTATTGTTCCATGTAGAGCAGCCACTAAACAGACCTTTTTAAAGGAATAGTTCAACATTTTATACGCTCATTCACTTTTTTGTCAGGAGTACGCAGGGGTGTTGGACTAGGGGGAAATGACTGAGTACTCAGGGCCCTCATGTGAGAAGGGCCCAAAAAGATGCTGGAATAAATAGCTGTGGATGCAGAGGGGAAGGGCCCATAGAGAATGCCTTTGTACAGGGCCCTGAATTTCGTGCTACGCCCCTGGCAGTTAGAAGAGTAGATTGAGACCTCATGTAATATGTTAATAGTGATCTTTAGAGGTTATGGTAGGCAGATCTTCTACTAGCTGTTTCCCCCTGTTTTCAGTGTTAATGCTAAGCTAAGCGGACCTTTTCCTGGGTCCAACTCATATCTTCTCTTCTAACTCTCGGCAAGAAAGCAACACAATTATATAAAATATCTAACTATTCCTTTCCAGTTGAGATTGTTTTGTTAACCACTTAAGTACAGTGTTGGGAGTAACGGCGTTTAAGTATAACGGCGTTACTAACGGCGTTATTTTTTCGGTAACGGAGTAATCTAATGAATTACTTTTCCTATCGTTGCAACGCCGTTATCGTTACTGAGAATGTAAAGTGGCGTGTTACTACAATTTGGTGGAATGAAGTGCGAGGTGTCAGGCTTTGGCTACACATCAGCTGCCTGGAGAGAGCAGGGGTGGGGATGATGACACCGTTGCAAATGCGGAGATGATTGGCTGGGTGGGCGGCTCACGCTGTCTCACGGCACGCTCTGACTACTAAACAAAAGACAGCGACAATGGCGGGGAGCCAGGGAAATTCAAAGGTAACGTTCTCGAACTGGAAGTACCGGCACTACTTCTCGCTCATTGAAATTAAAGGCAAGAATGTTTATGTAACATGCACGCTATGCCCAGGAAAAAAGACTGTATCCACGTCTGACTCAAGCAACTCGAATCTTATGAAGCACCTCACATCAACACATGCTAACGCGACACTTGTTGCTGCTGCTAACCCACCCCCAAGCCCAAATGGAGCCAGCGTGAGCTCCAGCGAAGGAGACGGAGCCACTCTGTTAAAACAAGCAACGCTCGATTTTTCAGGTCAGCAACAGGTGATAAAAAATAACTTCACAGTTACTTTTCTGAGTAACTAATTACTTTTACAATGTGGTAACTGAGTTACTAACTCAATTACTTTTTGGGAGAAGTAATTTGTAACTGTACCTAATTCACTTTTTTAAAGTAAGATGACCAACACTGCTTAAGTATTGTTTATTCATTTATGAGGGAATATTCTTTATATGTGAGAGCTTTGTGTAACCTTCCAGCTGTGTGTATCTGTGTGTGTGTGTCTTTTGGCATCCCACTCTCTGCCAGAGAAAAGGGAGCAGAGAGCAAAGAAATGTAGCTGAGCGGGCGGGTGGGGTCTATTTGATTTATCATCGCTGCAATGAGCCAGAGTTGTTCTGTTTGGTCAGGAACGCAACCCAGCCCTGTCTGATTGCTCCCATGCTGCAGGTGTGGTCTGGTCCAATCTTTTTTTTCCACTTTATTTAACCTTTATTTTTTTAACCAGGGCAGTCAGTGAAGAACTAATTATTCATAATGACAATCTGGCAAGAAACAATTGTTGAAGTACGGGACAAAGAAAATAGACAAAAGGATAACCGTTGGCTGAAGCTGGATGGATGAATGGATATATGGATGAATGGCCGAAAAATATCTGTGAAAATATAACACCATCAACAAAGATACAGCCAAGAGCAATGAAAGAAATTCGATAGAAAAGAGAAATGAAATTGTCCACTCTAAGTTTTTCTTCTCAAATTATTTGAAACTCCTTGAATTAGGAGACAACCGTGAACTAAAAAGGAACTAAGGGAGTCAGGGGCGCCGCCAGGAATTTTGGGCCCCATGACAAAAAATATAATTGGGCCCCCTCTGCGCAGCTGTTGTCACCACATCTCTAGGACCTAACTGTCCCATCAAAAGCTTTACATAACTCTTAATTAAAGGCTTGCAACTGTCGTGCTTCTTGTAGTTCAATACTAGTACTAGCACAATATTTACTGCTGGTGATTTGTACATGCATGCAAGTCTAGTATGCAGTTCACTATATGATGCAAGAATAAAAGCAACCATAAAAAATGTGCTGAAGGCCATCTTTTACAGTCTCAATGTAGTTTTATTGTAAAATTTGACAAAATGGAAAATTCTCTTAACAAAATTCTTATTATTATTAGTATTATTAGTATTATTATTATAATTATTAATGAAAGATTTAAAAAAAGAAAAATGAACAAACTTAAATATATATTAACTTTCAATCAAAATAAATGAACATCATCCTCTAAAAACAATGAAAACAGCAGCTTTTTTAACTTAGCTGCACATATATGCCAACAAGAAAATAAAGTGGACATGTAAAATGGAATTTCCACACCAGGTTTATTATAGTGCTACAAAACAGATCAAGTGATCACTAAATCAAAAGGTTTTGAGGTTTGGAATATGGTCATAACAAACTAACAGTACCAGTGACTTCAAATTAAAAGGTATGAATAAGAACAAAGGACTCCTGGAAACCCCAACTTTTCTCTCAAATAACTGGCATGTCATTGAACACAATGTTGCTCACCTTCTTCACTGGGACAGGGAGGGGCACAGTTAGTGGGAGACTGGGCTGCTGCTGACTCATCTGTTGTTAAGTCTGCTAAAAGGGGCAGGGACAATGATTTAATATGAATATCTTGCTAAATATTTCTCTGCACTGATTAAATGGTGATTAAATGTAGGCTAACACTAGTCTGTAGCTAGCTAGCTTATTTCACTATGGACATTAAGCCAACAGGTTAATACCACTCACAGACTATAGGCTACCCACCTTTCTTGGTGAAAAACTGGGTTACAGTTTGACACCCTTTCCTTTGTCTTTCCTCTCTCTCTTTTCTCTCTTTCCTTTTTTGAAAACCAGATTTTGATTTAACGTGACTTGGCGACATTATGGCCACTGTAGTTCTGGCGCATCTACTGACTGCAACTAAACACCGTCACTGAGTGCGCTAAGGCAGGACCAAACCATTTCATGCAGATATAGGGGGTGGTCAGTCTATATGGATGTTTACTTTTTGGTCAATGGGGATATTTAACTTTTACTGCCAAAAACAAGTAAAAACAAAGAGATCACTCATTTTATTATTATATTTGATATATATATATATATATATATATATATATATATATATATATATATATATATATATATATATATATATATATATATATATATATATATATATATATATATACTGAATGATGATGGTTTAATAATTTTATATTAGTTTTTACCTATTTTTTGGGGCCCCTGTCAGTCATGGGCCCTTGGAATTGTCCTAACTTTTCCCCCCTATACTGCGCCCCTGAAGGGAGTATTTGAATGTTGGCAGGATGGGGCAAGGCAATGGATAACCATTTCTTCTGGATTTGAATGTTCCGAAACGCAGATATTCATGATTAAAAAAAAAAAAGTTGTCTCAAGCAGTTCCCATCAGGAGTTGGTTTTTGTAAAGATAATTTTTTGGGCTTTTCCACCTTTATTTGACAAGGCAGCTAGGTGAGAAAGGGGGAAGACATGCAGGAAATCATCACAGGTCAGATTTGAACCTTGGACCCCTGTGTCGAGGCATAAACCTCCAATTATATGTGCGCCTGCTCTACTCACTGACCCAACCAGGCCACGGAAAAAAAGTATTTATATAATATTGATTGATATTTTTATTTACGTGTCATGCCACTAAGTGGCCCATCCCACACAGCATTACATGACACCAATACAACAGTAATTAAAAAGTAGTTAAAAAATAAAAGTAATAAAAATGAAAAAATAACTGTTACTTCCAGACAGACAGAGAATCAGCGATACAGAGCAGTCTTCCTTTTAGCCCATGCTTGTTCTAAATAGTCTGCAAATAAAAACATTTTATGTTTGAACAACCAAACTAACAGATCTATACTCTGCCTCATCTCTTTTACTTCAACTTTGTTAAATAATTGCAATCTTAAATCATGCTCATATGGACAATATAAAGCAAAATGAAGTATATTTTCAATTTCATTGAGATCGTACAAATAACACTGGTGCCCGACCAAGGTCCTGTTTCAATATAAAGAGGGAGTATTCCAGACCTGAACTGAGCACACACAGATATTTTCTCCTTGGAGAGGTTATATTTTACATATTTCTCAATATCAAACTCATTTTTCATCAATCTATAAGTTCTAAGTTTTGGTTTGTTCCAAATCTCAACAGTCCACTTCTCTTTTAACTGCTGAAAACAGTGTCTTTAATCACATCAATAGCTACCTTTTCTCGCATAAAATATTGTTCTTCAAATTCTGTCCTCTGAAATAACACATGGCTATTCTCAGCCCAAGGCCCACCCAACTGCATGTGCATATACACATAAGAATTATGTTTTGAATCAATACACAGTTATCAAAAATCACGATTTGTGCGTTGTAAATACACTTTTGTTAACAGAACCGAAAAGGAATAACTTGCACTAGTTATTTTGTATTTCATCTTCAATGAAAGCATTTGGGCGCATTTTGGATTTAATAATGCAAATGAAGTAGCTGGTAATACTGACGCCATAATTTGGAGACTAACCTTAGCCCAGTGGAACTCCACTCCAAATGATATTTAACAAGTGATGAAATTACACTTTCATTTCATTATTTTTATACAGGCCAAAGACTGTAAAATACTTCCAAATCATTGCAGTTAATTCCTTTAAAAAAAAACAAAAAAACACTTTTCTCTGCTATATATGTTTAGTCAGACAGTGACCTTTATCAAAACGGTAAATAGACTGCGCTTACACTTACTTTTCTATCTTAAAGCATATTCTAAAAGCCCAGGTTGTGCTGAACAAACAGATGTTTATAACTTGTAAGTACACTAGAGGTTTAAGACATTATATCCATTATTACAAAAGAAGACCAGACGGACCAAAAAAAGGAGAAAAAAATGGCTTAGACTCCAGAGGTTTAAAACTAGACCAAAAGTCCTGAGGTTGGATTTGGATATTGGATCTTAATGCCTTGTCAAAAACGGCACTATAGTATAAATAAAGGCCAAATAAAGTATCATGTTTTCAAGGAAAGAAAGTTGTTTTGATCTATTTTAGTGACTCCATCGTTCTGCTTTGGGCTTCCCTCCATTTTCTAGTGCTAATTACTGGACACAGAACGAAGCAATGTGCCAGTCTAACCAAGCGCTTTGTGGCCTCACATTTAGAATGGATGGGAATCTTCCTCACTTCGCCCTCGCTTTGTCTTTAATTAGAGGAACACGCAAGCACAAAGAGCTCAGGGTCTATAATTACTTGGAATGGAAATAGAGTCACTGTGTTATTCTGAATAGATTATTTAAGACAAAGGTGTCAGAATGCCCAGTAAAAATACAGTCTCCTTACTTTCTCATTTTGGTATCTGAACTCTGTCATTTGGCGGCCAGGCGTGTAAAAAATGTTAAGTTGTTGAAAGGGCCACGAGTTTAACTTGTCAGCTCAGTTTAGGGAAGTGTCCGCAGCTCATGTACAATAACCATGTTCATATTGAGATGTCCTCGAGGTCTCCAAATGTGGTAACACTTTTATAATAAGAGAACAAATCATGTAGTTGAGTAATGTTTAACAAATGCATGACTCATGGTACTCTATATCCACGACGTTCCACTTCTGGGATTGCTCCGGTGCTGCTGGAAATTCCGCCGGATGTCACTCTTTTGTCCGTCACCTTCCGCTTTCTTTGTGTTGTAATTTTAAACTCCGTTGGATTTACGACTATAGTTAACTGCTCCTCAGAGCTCTGCAGGGTAAATCCAGACAGCTAGCTAGACTATCTGTCCAATCTGAGTTTTCTGTTGCACGAGTCGAACAACCTTTGAACGTACACGTTCCACCAAAACAAGTTCCTTTTCGAGACTATTTTGCAGCGGCACCGTGGCTCCATCCGGCGCTTATCACCTCCCAAGACGATTTGTGATTGGTTTAAAGAAATGCCAATAAACCAGAACATGTTTTTCTCCCATCCCGGAATGCTGTGTGGACTAGCCAGACCCTCCTCCGCAGCGCTGTGGAGGAAATGCATAAGTTAAATCAGGATGTATCATGAATTCCTATTGCTCACCATTATATAATAATCAAGTCACTATGACTTTGTGATTAGTTCACACTTAATAGATCATCAATTAGGAATGTTAATTCAGTTACTTCATAAATTAATTGACATGCAAACAAATCAACAGTACCTATTCTCACAGAAAAATGAAGATGCAATGTTGCTGCTTCAAATCCAACCAAAATCATCAAGCAGGTGCATATTGACAAGAGAATAGACTGGAATTGTGGAAAAAATAGCTTTGTATTTCTACAAGAATAAGTAGCTACTGTTTTGCTTTTCAGGGAGGCTAAGCAAATGCATCAGTCTGAAATTAACGTATGTAACTGGAATCCAGCTAATTTGGCTGCATAATGTAACTGAATTAACATTTCTTAATTGATGATCTATTAAAGGTGCAGTAGGTAAGACTTATTGTCATATTTGCTGAAACTGACCCTATGTTCCAGTAGAACTACATGAAGCAGGTCATTTACCACCTACAGCCTGTAGTGCGATTTGCAAAAATCCACCGCTCCCTGTTCAGATGCACCAATCAGAGCCGGGGGGGGGGGGGGGGGGGGGGTTGTAACTGTGTCAATCCCTGCTCAGCACACACATTCATTCTCCCTTGTGGGGGGAGGGGCTTACGACACCATTTTGGGCTTTAGCAGAAAGGGGGGAGGGACTGAGAAGTTGTCGATGTCCACATTTTTTGGGTAAGTCCTGGATCTTCACAATCCTACCTACAGCACCTGAGTGTGAACTAGTCACATAAAGTCATAGTGACTTGATCACGTTATGTTTCTGATTACACTATCATGCTGCTCTGTCATGTAGAAGAAATGCATGCTGTATAATAATTCTTCAGCAACTTCATATTTTGTGTCATTAGAATAAACACAGGGTCCGTGGGCGTGGGAATCACACTACATGTACGGGGCAATGTGGCCTTGAACAACCTTGTAACCCTTAAAATGACCTTCTTACCTCTGACTCGTGTTCGGAGTACTCGTACATCATTGGTTGTAGTTACTGGGAATAACCAAGCTCACAGACACACATCAGTCACTTCCAGAGGCGCCAGCGGTTGTCGTTTTATCAATAAATGAATGTGTACAAAAACCTTAAAACAATATATATATATATATATATATATATATATTTTTATATTACACACACACATGGACACACACTGACACACACACACACACACACACACACACACACACACACACACACACACAAACACACACACACACACGGACATGTTATTAGAGGATACAACTTGGACAAGAACTCACAGCCACCTACAAGTATAGACCAATAAAGTAGCTTTATTCAAGACTAATGTTGAGCTAAACATCTCAAGGAGCATGATTTAAGTTGTATGTACTTTATGTACTCATCCTCCATAAGTCGTGTGTGTGTGTGTGTGTGTGTGTGTGTGTGTGTGTGTGGGTGTGTGTGTGTGTGAGTCTGTGTCTGTGTCTTGACTTGTATAAAACGTTATGTCATTACTATCTTAAAATCAATGTTATCCTTGTTTATGTCTTTATGGTAATGTCTGAGACTGTGTAATGTTTTTGGATGTTACATATGTGATTCCTGTAGAGCTGTTTGAACTACAAAAAATGTAGCTTGAATGGATTTCAATTCCAAAATGCTCTATGATCACATAATCCATTTTGGGGCATGGCATTTCCTTTTTGTTGATATAGAAACATTAGCTGTCTTAAATCACAGTGCCCTGTAACTGCAATTATCATAATCACATCATAAAAGAAGAACAAGTAAGCCTCTAAATTAGAGTAGAGCTTGCAAAGAAATAACCATTCAGAGGTAATTTCATGATGTTCAATAATGCATCTCTTTTTGCCTTGAGAAATAAATGTACTGTAGTGCAGCTGTCCCTGAAGTCTTAAAACATGTCTGGGATCTTTAAAAGGTGTATTAAGACATGTAAAAATACTCTGCTTTGAAAAACATTTTTTGACTGACTTCACTGAAGAGTCAGGCGTCCACATGACACCTTTGTCAGTTGCATTTTGGACCATGATCGCCACCAAACTAGTCATGATGTCAAGAATTAATCCTTGTACGTGCACATCTTTAATTCAGATTTAAAGTGAGCAGAGAAACAAATTCCTCCTTCAGCAGATGAATGTGAAAACAAACTTATAGTGTCGAACTCGGCACACACATTAATCTGCACAAAGAAGGTCAATGATCCAAGTGAAGCGACAATAAGTAAAACTCATTTTTAAGGGGAGGGTGAATTTGAACTATAAGGGAGTCAAGTCTTAGCCTAGTTACGCGTTTAAGGGAATTAAGATGTGACAGACTGAAGGGGAACGTCTTTGACATTTTGTGCGGATATAGCTAAATATGTTTTTTTCCAGTATTTCAGACAATAACTGGTATGCACTGTACTGTACACACAACTGTGCTGTTCATATATATGACACAGCTAGCGTGGCTAAGAAGACTGTGTTGCCAAACCTGCTCGTAAACCAGCTGAACTATCATGGTGAGGTATATCAGCTTACACACAAATAATATGTAGTATGGAGTTTGGACTATTATACACTAGTGTGTTCTTTATTTTATTTACTGCCTTACTTTTTCACTGACGTCCATTATATTATATTACACCTGTATCTATCTAAGCATGTCACATTTTGAACATAATTCAATTTAACACAACTTTAATGTTCTACTTATACAGTACATCGGCCTACATAAAAAAAAAAAAAAAACAGCACCTACCACACTACACAATGTCCATACATGCTATAACACAGGCAGTTTTTTGGTATCTTGGAGGCATAATGACTGAGTCTGCATTCTCCTCTGCCTTCATGACCAAAATGTTTAGACTGTGGTGTGACTACAAGTTTATTATGGCCTCTTTAGTCACTATGGAACAGAAAATACAAACACTCTAAGCACTTGTGGTTTTAGTGTTTACCATTCAGTGTGTGTGTGTGTGTGTGTGTGTATGTATATATGTTTCTTCTTTATGACCACTCTAAATGTCACTAGTGTTAATGGAGGGTGTGAGTGATTCAAGCTTGCGGGCTTCCCTATGTAGGCACAATCAAAGTGCTTGTGCATCTATAGAGGCAGTACGAGTTGAGGTTAAGAGGGTCCTGCTCGCTCTCTCCCCTCCTGTCAGTTTTACAGCAGAAGCCTTCCTTAATCTCGACTCTGCGGAGTGCTCCGCGCGGCTTTTGTTTGGCTGAAATGTACACAAATGTCGACACCGCAGTGTAAATGCAACCGGGCTGGGGGTCGACAGAGGGGGTTCTTGTCAGGGAGCTGAGACATGTGAGACTGCAGCCGCTCCAGTTCAAGCTGACAGTGTCTGTCTCAGAGACATCCTACTTAACATTTACTTTTACACACATTCACGCCTGGGAGCTACTGGGCTATGGTAGGTCACTGAGCTGCTCCACTGGAACACTTGGGGCTAAGTGCCTTGCGTAAAGGCAACCTCATTGGGAGAGGCAGACTCATTCACCCAGCAACTGTTTTACCGCTAGCATAAAAAGTCAAACTGAGTCCTCTAAAACTTTGGCGTAAAACTGTGTTCTTTCAAAAGACGTTTGTAGCATCACAAAGATACAGCGTACAGAGTACACACATTCAAAAGAGAACAACACTTAGGCTACTGCTCACTCTTTCCTTCTCATGGCTTTTACAGTTGTGGAAAGTCGAGCATATGTACTAAAATCCCAGAGAGTAATGAGTGCGGTACTGATGATGTGGAAATAGTCAACCCAGTGCCTGTATTCTTTTCCAAGTGGATACAATGAGCAGTTGGTTACAGAACACCTTTTTATGGCTGCAGCTACGGAGTTGGCATTTAACAGCGGTCTGCATGGCTGGAACAAAACTGTTTGACCGAGAGTCGCAAACTAATTGTTTATTGTAGCTTCACACACAATGGACAATTGTTGAAGTTGGAATCATTGGGTTTATTTTTTAACCCTTGTTTGTTTACAATCAAATGCCTTTTGGTGCTGTATGTACAAATATTAAGTAGCATTCTTTTTTATTGTCTTGGTATAATAACCACATGATAAGACCACGATGGAGACAAGTAGTAGCTTCTATCCAATGTGTCTCTCCAAACTTAGACCACTTTACTGTAATTATATTGCTTCAATGCTTCCTGTCACATGGACACTCAAGTTTTTGTTTTTTCTCTTTTTCTATGATATTATCTCAAAATGAAGTGGATAAAGATGTTGGAAGCGTTTGTCCTTTGGCCTTTCATCCATCCAATCATCTGCCACTACAAGACATGAAAACTCCTTTTTAAGGGAAATTTTGGTGTATTACAACTTGGGTTTTATTCTTTATCATTCCTATCAGTGACAATGACATGTAATTGCTGAGATTTTGTCACATGCCAATATGATTAGAAAAGGTCAGAGCGGGCAAAAAAAACGTGAACAAGTTTTGGGCAATCATACAGGTGATAAAAAGTTATTATCACATATTAAAAAATATCATACAAACTGTTGCAAACATTCATTACAGTTTACGTACTGACTTCCTGTTCAACTTTGACCTTCCACATGTAGTGTGCGTGTACATGCACACACCCTATGAGGATTGGGATCACTTTAGTTTTCCTTTTAAGTAGAGTAGTGTTGAAAACCGTTGGCTTATTTAAAACCTGATCATCTGACTGCTCCAGTTGCTGTGTTGAGTACAATATTGCCATAACCAGAAAAAAAGATAATAATTACCATTCAGTCTGATAATTAATCAGACTGAATGGTAATTTTGATTCACTTCATTCATGCTCTTGTTAGCCCATTCAATATTGGGAATGGGGTGGTTTCTATTTTTAAGTCAGTAGCCAATGATGTAGCCATCCTGTTGATTTCTATACATCAACTTACAACGATTTGTACAACTGCATCTATTTTATCCACAGTTGGCTAATTTGTCAGTGTCACTATCTTAAAGTAGGAGGTAGCTGACTAAATGTTTAGGAAGATGAAGTGATCCTGCCCACAAAGCTCTGATTGCTCCACGGTTTCTCCAACTGGCCGAAATAGAACGACAGTGCTCCCCTCTTGTATTGTGCCATTAAGCAGTGTCAGTCTTCTCAGAATTAATGTGTCAATGTCCATTGTTCTCATTGTTTTTCTCTCCATCCACAACAGCAGCCCTCAGTTATGGAACAATGAGGCCAAAGTATCTGCAGGTTTTCATTTCAAGCAAACCTCACATAAGCTGATTTCAGTAATCACCTCCTTCTCGTGTGTCTAAATCTTTTGAGTGGAATTAGCTGCAAAGATTTGGTGAAAAGCTGCCAGCTCTTGGGCCTCAACATCATAAGGTTGAGTATCATTTGTGTATTTTTGTCTGCCTCTCGCTCTCTCTGGTTCTCCACTGGACGCCCACGGTCTGTGCTCCCTCTCCCCAGGCTTTGGTCAGTCCTGTTGGGCTGTGAGGTTCCAGGCGTGCAGCCGGTCTTGACCGGAAAAGGTGAACTCAGAGCAGCGCTGTGTCAGCAGGGGGAGGAAGAAGGCTCGCGTCTGTCGTGTGTGTGCTGCGTATAAGCCTGTGTGTATTGACGACACAAGTAATGGCCACCGATGATCCTTTGCATGCATGCCCATATTGTTGAGAACCTAATGGGTCCACATGTGTTTAAGTTACGCAAGATCTGGCTGGAAACACTACTCATAGCTGTGATTCTGTGTTGGCAGGAGAGAGGATGGGAGGGGGGAGGTGGCCGGGGAATAAACTCTGAAACCTGGCCCAACATTTTTAAATTTCTTCACCGCCTCTGCTGCTCTGCTTTGGGACTTGTTAAGTGAAACAGAAGAAGGTGGAGTTGGGGGAAAGAAAAGAGAAAGAAGCAGAAAGAGTGAGTGGGAGTGCATGAGTGATGAGTGACCGGTTGAGTAACAGAATATGAGTGAGTGAGAGAGAGTGTGAGAGAGAGTGAGAGAGAGAGTGAGAGAGTGAGAGTGAGAGAGCGAACACGAACATCAGTCTCCATTTCCTTCACAGAATGGAGAGAAAACACTCAAATATCAGACCAAGAGTTAATGTTGCAGCCAGGTATGTGTATACTATATGCAGACATGCTCACAGAGTTCAGTTATAATAGAATACTTGGTGTTATTTATTTAATATCAAGTATATAGGTTATATAAATGTGTTCCAAATATGGTACTGAAACTTGTAAAAATTCTTTATTTGTGAACTATTATGGACTTACCTACTTTTTTTTTGTTATACGAGAACATAGACCTAGTGCATGCCTTGTTACTCTTAATAAACTAGGCTTTTTTTCTGAAAATGGAGGAAACTAGCAACCCATGGTTGACAGATTATCTTGACACCAAACCATTAATTAATGTGAAAAATCAAAAGAGAAGAAAGGTCCAATGCACTCTTCTTGCAAAAAAACGTAAAGCCTTTATTTAAGTGACTTTTTCATATCGAAATCTTTAGTACATTACAAATAGAGCTGGGCAGCAACCCACGGGTTGTGGCAAAAACAGCCTTCTTCAGGGTGTGAAATTATTTTAGTTTCGACACCATTGATTTAAAATTCTGGATAAGGCAGTTTGCTGACGTTGTAAAATGCAACAGTAATGTTAGCTTGTCACCAAAGTGAGGCTAGCAAAGGCACTGTGAATGAATGGAACAATCCTGCAACATAGTTTAGGATTAAGCTCGGCCCTGTTGCTGACCTTTGGAATCCATTTTTAAAGCAAACTATCAACCCTGTTGCTTACACCTTTCTATATGAAAATAAATGCATACAAAAAGCACACACAAAAGTAAATAACTTGTGAATGTGCGTAGTGAGAGAAAGAGACAGAAGGGAAATCAATGAAAAGAGGACGAGAGAAATGTCTTACTGGACTGCGTACTGGACACAGGGTTATTTTTCTATTCTGTTGTAACAGCTGTGGCTGTGCAGAGAGAAAGTCATCACCACAAATGAACACAGGGCCTTTATCTGATAGAAGTGTTGATTATCCTGATTGCACATGAGGAGGGACACATACAGAAACACACACTTTGTAATTTCATGTGTATACAAATACAACGCACAATACATCAGTTCCCAGCAGTGGATCATTATGGCAAATGAAGCGTGCAAAGGCTACATGTTAATTACTCACCACGATCAAAAAAACGATGTCAGAAAGACGCAGAATAAACTCCCTGAACTACGTCTGCAGCTTAAACTCTGACCCTGATAAATGGCTGACGAGGCTCTCCTACCTCTCTGTCCTGAGGACTTATTAACATTTACACTCAGCTTGGTCTCCTCTCAGACGGCGGCATCTGGTGCCAAATTCTGCTTCGAATCAACTTGGATGAAGATTTGTTGCTCCAATTAAGAGACGTGAATGTGAGATTTGGTTTGACTCCCGTCTCCCTGGATTCATAATATCTTTGGATGTGAAGTACCTTTCCACTTTTGGAAAGCAACAGGAGATTTGGCCCTATCATGCAGAATCTTTTTGTTTTCATTTTTTCTACCATCCTTAATGCTGACTCCAAATCTCCTGCTGCTTCATGCATCATTGTGCTTCCAAGACCTAGTTCATATTCTATAATGAGAAACATTTGTGTGTTATGGAGGTCGTAAAAATAGTCCCTGTTTTTACACTTTTCCTCAACTTTTTGAAAAAATGCAAGGCTTAAAATAGAAGTACCCATAGGAGATGGATTAGTGTGAACCAGCACTGAGGACTTAAAAAGATTGATGTTTAAGTCCAGACGAAGCTGTTTGTCTTTTGACTCAGATTCTTTATAAAAATAACATCTGTTTTCAATGTGACCAATTTCGGCATAATCGTGGAATCTGACCATTCTACTGAAAAAAAGAAATCTGCAAAAAATGGCTTTCCCTGAGATAGCTCAGCAGCGCTTGTCGTTATATGACCATACCAAGCAGATTCACAGCTTACCTTGTCCTCCTGTTTCTGAGATGAACGTGTTGCCCTTCCTCTTTCCACTCAGCTATAAACACCGGGACACAACAGTTCTCACAGCTTTTAACAAGAGTCCAGCGTACTGAAAAGTTTACAACCCCTCCGTCTCCTATTTACCAAGCTATCGCTTTGTTTGCTTAGTCCACATAATCCAGGTTTGATTTGATGCCAGACCACACACAGGTGGGATTCATGATGGTGCAGTAACATTGTCTTAGGTGTTTGCTAATTACTTTTTATGATTTCCTTCAGTGGATTGGCAGGTGTTTGGTCTGTGGTGTGTAAACTGCTGCAGGGCTTGACAAGCACAGATGTTTGGAAACAGGAGGAGGCAGGCTGATGGTCCTTCAAAAGGTGGAATTATCTGAAAGAGGAATTAGTAAAAAGGAGGCGAAATCAGTCTAACATGTTCAAAGCTGCGAGGGATATTTGTGTTGGCTCTGGCCATTGTTGGTTCAAAAAGGGCACCTTCAACTTTGGGATTGTCCCTCTGCACTTTACAGTTTGTCCCACTTCAACATTGTGGTTCAAATAGAATATGAAACTTGATCTTTGTGATTCTTTTTGTATTAAAATGCAATTGCAATCAATAGGGTTTTTTGGGCTTTTCCGCCTCCTCCGAGAGAGGAGGAAGACACGCAAGAAATTGTCACCAGTCAGATTTGAACCCTGGACCTCCATGTCAAGGAATAAACCTCTCAGTATATGTGCGCCTGCTCTACCCACTGAACCAACCCGGCCACCAAGTAACACATTTTGAAAGTTTTCAACATTTGGGCTACCTAAAAGTATCATACATTTCAATTAGTTAAGTGTTTGGATGGTTACTTTGGAAATGTAATAGGTTACAGATTACAAGTGACCATATTTCAAATGTAATAGTAGTGTAACTATTTCCATTACTTTATCAAAGTAATGTAACTTATTAAATTTAGTTACATTTTGATTACTTTTCGAACTTTCTAATGAATGTTTTGAACTGTTAACCATTTTCAAATGTTTAAACCTGGCAGTGTTAACATAACTTCTTATGAATGGCGATTAAATATAAACTACTGGATAAGCAAAAAATTGTGCTAAAATACGTCTTCAATACACATTAGAAGCCCGGTGTGTCACACGGAAGGCAGGCATGTCTTTCCTACTTTATTTAATATGACTGCTTGCCGTTACTGTAAGCTAACTTAACTTACAGATGTTTCCTGAGGTTAGACATTGAAATTTTTGACATCGGTAACCCTTCTCAGATTTTTGTATGAAATGTTTTTTTATATTTCCAGCACTGGAACGCGTTTTTAACCATAGCCATAGTGAAAACTCTCAGACAGCTTGAGAGGCAATTTAACTTTCAGACGGGGGGCTGTGCAAATTCAAACAGGAGAACCAATGGAAGACCAATCAGATTAGCATCAAACTTTACAATTAATATAATTCAACATATAGCCTAGCTTTTTACAGAAAATATTCAGATGTAACCCCCACTGTAATCATGAACATTTTTTATAGGTAACTGTAATTTAATTGCACTTTTTTTTTCTCAGTAACTGGACCGGATTACAGTTACCTTTATTTTGTCATTAAGTTACGTAATGCTGTTACATGTAACTATTTACTCCCCAACACTGATCAAACTCCATTCATTTATGTTATGTTCACGTATATTTATGTTCCTGATAGCACCCCCAAGTCCCTACATTTAGTAAAGTCTTCCTGTTGTTGTCTTCAGACTGAACTGTGAACTGTCACACAACAAGCAACCGTATCTGAGAGAAAATTAGGGGATTTGGGTGCTGCCTTTGCGCTCCCTAAACAAAATCAATGAGTGTACAGTATATTTAACCTCTTAAAGCTCACTTGCCCAACCACTTAGTCAGTTATTACAAACTTATGTTGGGTTGAATTTTAGGTAAATGTATAAAATTATGCAAATAACGTAATTTCAATATTGCACTCAATGTTACCATCATGGAACCTAAATAAAGAGATGATAAAAAATGTTACAGACCATATTTGTGATATAGTGTGGAATGAGTTTTTTCAAACTTTAAAGCTGCAGTTATGGGGTAAAAAAGGGCAATGCTCTATGTTAAAACGCATGCCACATTTCAATTGGTGTGAATTAATTTTATAACAAAATCTTTTATGTGGCTTCAGGCTTTTATACACCAATGAAAACCAAAACAGTAACAATCAAACAACAATCAGGGAACCGGCTGCTGTGTAGAGCTTGTAAAATCTTTTTGTTTTTATCTGGGCATCTCTCATAAGTGGCAACTAATTCAGAGGTCGGTTTTAATGTTTCCTGGAATATACAAAGACCTGACCCTGATTTCTCTCTGAACTCCTGCTGAACTGAAAACAATCCTCAGGGAATCACAGCATGCTTTGTTTATTGTGATGGACATTTGGATTGAATGATGAATATACTGTATGTAGATTTTTGGGGCATTTATAGGAGGTGATGTATGTCAAAGTCTATGTGCATCAGAATATTTTGGAGGAGAGTGGACATTTATGCAAGAAGTATAACAAAACGTGTGTGTGTGTGTGTGTGTGTGTGTGTGTGTGTGTGTGTGTGTGTGTGTGTGTGTGTGTGTGTGTGTGTGTCCATTCCACTCTTCAACGTTAACTCTGGCCAGATGTGACCGTTGCCCTTCTCTGTTGTTCGTCTCATTCTTTCTTTCTCTCTGCCCATCTTTCTTCCCTTGTTTGGTAAACCTTCTTCAGCCTTCACTCTCTCATCACCCTCTCCTCAAGTTAACCCTACCTGCCAGGTTCAATCATTCTCACATGGCTCATGACAGTTTTACTTCAGAAGCACAGATAATATAACGTACAGAAGAAGACACACCATAATATGCATATCATGGTTCAGTTATGGGTTTTGACAGGAGTGTATCCGTGACCCAGCTGAAAAGTTCTGGCATTAGATGTTGTATTGTGTGTGTGTGTGTGTGTGTGTATGCGTGTGTGGTGTCGTTGTGTTTACAATGGGCGTTCACGTGGTAACAGGCCTGTTGCTACGACTGATCCAGCTCATTTCCTCACCACAAAAACTCATCATCCGTCATCTGAAGCACGTGGGCTTATCGTGTTTGTCTACTTTAAACATGTGGTCTGTACGTGTGTGTGTGTTTACACATTATGTCCATATCCCCCTGCATACGGTACGTCCATATTATGAGAATTGCATAGGGTTGCTGCTGACAGATTGACAAAGCAAACGTTTCAGTACTTTCAGAAAAAGGAATGGTTTCTTGGTTTAATTTTGAAACTGATTTTGGATGCATTACATGGTTCTTTCATGGGTAATTAGCAAATGAAAGCCTTTGTAAACAAAAAAAGTCAAGCTTAAATATGACAAAAGCAGGGTCTTATTTTGAAGTTTCAAACCGGAAAAACATGGGAACTGCTTTGGAAATGCTTGTTGTCAAATGTTATCGAATCCCTCCTTAATTAACCACCAAAATCTCATCTCAAATCAAGCTTTAGAAGTTGTTCAGGTTCAGTTACAAGAATAGTTTAAGTTCATGTCAACATGTGGAGCACTTGCAGTGTGCTGATTGGTTGGCCTCAATCCATTCTCAGTGGGATTAAAACAGTATGACGGCCCGGTCTTGCTCAGTGTGTGTGTGTGTGTGTGTGTGTGTGTGTGTGTGTGTGTGTGTGTGTGTGTGTGTGTGTGTGTGTGTGTGTGTGTGTGTATTTGTGTTCTTGTTTAACTATATTTGTGGGGTCCAAAAACTAGGAATACAGTATACTTGTGGGGTCCGGACAGCTTTGTGGGGCCAAAATGCTGGACCCCACAACTTTTAAGGGCTGTTTGAGTGTTAAGACTTGGTTTTAGGGTTAGGGTTAGAATTAGGTTATGGTTAGGGTGAGGGTAAGGGTTAAGGTTAGGCATTTAGTTGTGATGGTTAAGGTTAGGTTAAGGGGCTAGGGAATGCATTATGTCAGTGACGGGTCCCCACAAAGATAGTGCCACGCACTATGTGTGTGTGTGTGTGTGTGTGTGTGTGTGTGTGTGTGTGTGTGTGTGTGTGTGTGTGTGTGTGTGTGTGTGTGTGTGTGTGTGTGTGTTTGTGTGTGGGTGCACAAACAGCCTGTTGGTGTGTGTATTCTCTGGTAGCTCCTTGATTGTAAGAGGGCTGGTCCAACTAAATGCGCTTTTTGTGTGTAGATATACGATCAGCCTCTGTGATCAGTGTGGACTTACCCCTTACTTGCACTGGGAACTCACTTTCTGGTTTGTTTTTCCACACTTTAAAACACTTGGCATACACTTCTGACACACACACACACACACACACACACACTTGGATCTCATTATTTATTTACACAATAGTTGCACATTATGATTTCAGATTCAGTATATGTGCAATATAATTAAATAGTTACAGTATGTGTAAAATAAGAATGTATTATCAATATACAGTTTATAAATGACAACGTAAAAAAATATAAAGATATGTATTATAATTACTAAAATGTTAAGGTATCTATAGGCCGAGTGTGGCTGTAACAAATAAACCATGGTTATAGGCAACTTAAACATTTGTTTGAGGTTAGCAAAAGGTGGTCGTTATGGTTAAAACACATACAATAATTGTTGGTCTGTGGCAATTAAAACTCCCATGCTATACATCTTTCAACTTTTAATCTTGCTCAAGGACACCCTGCTTTCTGAATTCATTCATTTGGCAATGTAAGTCCTACAGATACACAGCTGGAGGTTAACCATCACCACAACGAAGAATGTAACTGTTCTGGAAGTATCACTTTTTAGCCTTTAATCAAATACACTGCAAATTTAAGTACTCATATCTTTTACTTAAAGGGTCTTTTGAAGTGGAATTGTATGAGGTATTTATCCATAGTTACTGTATAACATATAGTAGAGTTGTTTTTTTTTAAACCTTTATTTATCCAGGTAATTTGATTGAGAACAAATTCTCATTTGCAACGACGACCTGTCACATTCACACAGTTACACATTCATACCAGGAAGCTGCCCAGTACAACCACAGTCTGATCTGCTGGCCACTGAGCAGCTCCACTAGAGCAGTTGGGGTTAAGGGCCTTGCTCAAGGGCACCTCAGTGGTGGTAATGGACAAGCGCTGTTCTTTCACTTTCCCCACCCAGATTTTAATCTGAACCGACGACCTACCGGTCACAAGCTCGCTTCTTTAACCTTTAGGCCATCACTGCCTTTTTTGGAGAAACAGAAAGGAGTACCGACACAGAAGCTAGGCTATAGAGCTGTGGACGATGACACACAACAAAACCTAAAAAGTAAATATCTTTTTAGGGGAACGTTATTTTTAGAATATGTTCACCACTTTACCTTGCCATCAAACAGTACCTTTACAACAGGGAACTGAAAACAAATCGCTCTCTTCACAGCCACCAGACTACTTTGACAAAAGTAATTTTAGGTGGCTTTAAAGGGTAACTTTAACCGTTTTTTAAAACTGCATTTTCAGTTGGTCGAGTACTAAGCAAGATCGCTGCAATTGGCAGCGGCAAAACAAGCTACAATGTAAGTCAATAGGGCAATAGGCCTATGTCACGCAACAATTGGAGACCGGAAGAACGTCTCTGAGTGGGGATACGGCTCTTCCGGTTAGCTTTTTACAATGGCGGAGCCCGATAGATACTGCTGGACCAAGTCTCTCCGCAACCTGCCTGAAGTCACCTACGACGATGCGATTTGAATTGTAAATGGACACTCTCAAAGTAAAAAAAAATTGAAAACGGCAAAAAAGACAAAAGGTACAAGACCGTGTACAGAAACAATCAGACTTCAATGGTAGAAGCTCGCTCTAGCTGTTCGCGGTTTCGCGGGTACGGTAAACGTTTCTATGGTAACAGCGAGTTGGACCAATCAGAGACGTTGCTGTTACGCTTAGGGTTGTGGGTAGTGTAGTTTTTCTCCATAAGATCACGGATAAAACAAGTTTTTCTTAAAACAAGGTTGATTTCATACAGACGTCTAGCTTCTACAGGAGCAGAAACCTTTGTTTCACAACCACGTAGCTCGTCTACCTCGGATGGTTTAGACATTATGGCTGATAATGTAAATCCTTATGGAGAAAGACTGTTGACCGGAAGTTCTGATTCCCTACTCCGCGTTCTGGAAGTAGGAAGTGTGACATAGGCCTATTGTCCAGCTTGTATTTACCTTCACAAAAGTGCTCGTTTTGCCACTGAAGGCTCAGATTAATATTCTAACTGTCTGACAACATTATGGAAAGGATTTCTAAGGAGGTCAACCTTTCTGTTAAAGAGTATTATATTATTATATTTTTTTTAACATATAAACATCGGCGAAATTGCATTCGCTAAACCCACCAGACTCCATGTAAATAAACAGTAATTTTAGCATTGTAAAATACACTTCATTCAAAGTCGACAGTAACAAAATAAAACGATGAAAAGCCGTTTTAGGTCATCTTTCCACTTTTTCAACCATCATAACTATAGTTTTGGTTGAAATAAACACATAGTTTAGCGATTTAAATGTGAAAATATGTTGGCTCTATACACGCTAAAACTATTGCTTTTTTAAAATAGAGTCTGTGGGTTTAGCGCTAGCAACTTCAGATCTATTTCTGGTTAAACAGAAATGTCTAAAAGAGGTTTTAAAGGTCTATCTCTAAAGGGAGCCTTTCCATAATGTTGTCAGACACTTGAAATGAAAATAAATCTGAGCCTGTCCGTGGCAAAACAAGCACTTTTGTGAAGGTAAATACAAGCTGGACAATTCCCCTATTAACTTACATTGTAGCTTGTTTCGCCACTGCCGACTGCAGAATTCTTGCTTAAAACTGGACCAATGTCAAAGATTGTTGTTCCCAATCAGTCACCTAGACACAAAAACATAGGAAAAGAGGGTCCAGGTTGAAAAAAAGGCTAGTAACCCTATACAGAGAGCGATATAACAGCTTCAGTTCCCCGGCAGAAAGGGCTATCTCGCACGTCGTCTGCTTAAGGAATAACAAGGGTGAGAGATAAATAAGCCATCTTGTTGCTCAGTGGCTGACAGTGTGTAACATATAAACAGCACACAGAATGACAGTGCTGGGGAGGTTTGTGCTTTCCCAGCAAAAACACATCTCCATGATAAATTAAGGTTAAATGCATCAATCGAGCATCAAGTAGTGGTTCACCAAAACAATGTCAACAGATCAGTGAGTCACGTAATGAACAGTATGCAAGCAGAACTGTGTTGGTCAGTGGTCTCGTTTACAAAGAGCTGAAAGACCTCTAATGACTTTAATGCATTTTAATTGCCATTTGGATCTTGTTGAGGTCATGTTTGGTGGTTTCAAACATGAGACCACCCTTTCCCTCACATCAGCTCCTAATTAGTTTCACTCTTTTAAGGGCTGTTTCCTTTTTCTGTTTCTATCTCTCTCCCTTATTTTGTGTGTTTTTCTCACATTTTTCCTCCTCTTGTTTTTCTGATGTTTCTTGGGAAATATCGGATTTTATGAAGCGTATCCTCTTCAGTCATGAAGGAGCTTTTAAATGACAGAATTGTGCCATATGAATGGTGACAGTCAGGGGAGGGAACGAGCCTCAATGGCATTAACACAAATTTACCCAGCAGCGCAGTGACCCATACACATCTGTCTTATAATCAGGGATGTAATACTGGGATATTTTACTCAAGTAAAAGTGTTCAGTTACTTTAAAAAAAAAAAAGGTTTACTGACCAAGTCATTGTGTATTATGTGATTGATGCATCTTTCCAATTATTCTGATGGCATACTGTATGCTGCACTTTTTGCCACCGAAGGTTTTTTGGATCAGAAATGTGAAAATCTACAAGTAGGGGCTTTGACTTCCTGTATTTAACTTTTGTAACATACCTTTTTACAGCAGACATTTTGGCTTGTCATAGTAGGAAATGCACATGTGTAATTGATTACATTAATAGAGACTGCATTCCATTTAGGTGAGCTAGTTCCAGGTTGCTGGTATTGTGCGTGCTGGCTAACTGTCCCTTTCACTGGGACACTTGATGGAACTGAGCCATTGTTATAATGTGTTTTTCCTGACAAAATGTCTGTCAGTCTATGGCTTGTCAACAGTTTTCCCGTTTCTGTAGAAAATTTGATTTTGTGTCCACGGAGATAAAGTGATGTAATTTGTTACAGTACCATGCAGTCCCAAATATCAGTTCCAATCAGGTAGCTGTTTATATTTTTGTTAAAAATGTCCAGATTTTCTTTTAAGATTACAGTTATTGCGTATTACACTTTTTTTTTTTTTTTACAAAAAAGGCATGAATATATAACATCATATCATCCATTCCCACAAATGTACATAATGACTTTGTGGGTATTAGTGAGAAGTTGTTTTCACCAGTTAAACATCATTTTTACACTGCAGAAACACATTGCAATGGACCCCAATCTACGGTTATAAGGATGCTTCACATTAACATCCAACTCATGCATTCACTGGGGTCAGTAACAGCACTACAGTAATTCAGCAGTGTGAGGCCGGTGGTCTACTTGGGGGCTCGGTGCCAACTGTTGAAAGACAACACCGGTGAGAAAGCAGTTCTGGCGCGGCCGCTGTATCAGCAGCAAAGACCACCCGCCTCCCCCAGGCCGCCCGCTCTCATAAGAACAGGTATTTTTAGCAGCTTAGGAAAAAATACAGCCTGGATATTACCTCAGCTCGCTTTATTGCTCAATGTTGTTCCCTGGCTTGATCCCTCTCTCCTTTCTCAAACACACAAATGTGCGCGCACACACACACACACACACGCATTCACACACACACACACACACACAATCCAAGCCCTGAATTTGTTAATCAGTTGTCACAACCCCCCTCAAAATTAACAACAAATGACAATCAGTCAGGGGCGACCGATCCAAGGTTAAAATTAAGCTTTATCTGTACAGTGCATGACCAGCATTAAACATGTTGTGGTTATGATATGATATGACTTCTAGGCTACAGCTGAATTTTTGCATAAACATTATTTCATGGAGGAAGTGATTAAATTACTAGTTTGACATTTTGAGAAGTATCTTATTTGCTTTTTAGTTAAGAGAAGAGAATATTGATAACACTCTAATGTGTGTAGCTAACTGTAAATATGAAGTTACTGCCATCAGCTGGCTAATGTAGCTTAGCACAAAGACTGGAAGCAGGGGGAGAATGCTAAGAACTTTTTGTAGAGATAAAACAAAAGCGACATGTTAATTAGTGAACTTTACAGGTGCTCGTAGGTGGATTTTGATACCTTTGAACAGAGTCAGGCTAGCTCTTTTCCTGTTTCCAGTCTTTGTGCTAAGCTAACTGACTGCTGTCTGTAGCTTCATATTTATCATAAAGACATGAGAGTTTTATTGATGTAAAGATTGTATTGTATTGATCTAAATCAGAGCAATAATGCTAGGCTTATTTCACAAAATGGAAAACTATTTAAAAGTGATAACTCTTTGTCTTTCTTTTGTGTCAAACTGCTGTTATGTTTTAAGTTTTCAGTCCACATATATAGTAGCAGATGTCTGGCATTTACAGCAGAAAGTACATTTGGATAGTATCAGGTAGGCAATCAGTCTGAGACACATGCACTCACACACATTCTGAAACACGCTTTGCTTCCAATCTCTCCCCTTCTCCATTTCCAACAATAATAAGGCCAGGCCTTGACTCACTCCTTCCTGCATTCTCCTCTCTCTTCATCTCCACCTTTCGGGACTTTCCCTCCTCCTCCTTCGTTCTAAACGCCATCCTGGTTTATGAAAAATCTCCCCTCTGGATTTGGCTGCCTCTTTCCACCCACAGAACCTTCTCTGACCTTCTCCACCCAATCTTTCTCCCTTCTTCATAATTTCTCCCCATGGGTTATTCATTATCTGTGGGTTAGAGCTATAAACAGTACTAATACATGACATCAGTCAGACTCGACCAAAAGCACGATAGATGTTAATTTAAAAACTGATGTGAGGGCTACCAAGTTGTGTTTTTAATTTCAGACTTGTATAATACAGTCAGTGGAATACAATACAATAAAACATATGTCCATGTGTCCCTGCCCAACATATGTGTGAAAGGTTTCAATTCACAGTAAGAAATTTTGTCAGCTCAACCCTTGGCAGGATAAATCAAATCTCACTGACCTCTTATGAGCTCTGCAGGTTCGAGCTGAACGCCAACTAACTTAGAATAGAATAGATCTTTATTGTCACTGTTTACAACAACGAAACACAGTTTAGCAGCTCTCAATATGACAGTTAAATCATAGACAAACAGAAATATAAAATTGAAATAGTAAAATATAAAATAACAACAAAATAGAAAATTGAAATAGTAAAATATAACAATCTAGATACATAAACACAATGGGGTGGCACTATATACATATGTTATTGCACTTCCAGTTTTACCAACCTAACTACAAAATAGTCAACTTCTTTCCTGTCCCTCAGCCCAAAAGCTTTCTTGTTCAATAAGCAACAATGATTTGCATCTCAGCCCTCTTAGTCAGTCCCACTGTAGCTACTGGACAGCAAGAAGCACTTAACCTGTCTGCCTCAGTAAATATCCAAGTCTTTCCTCTCCGGACTCTAGCACAACAATAGGAAGCTGGAAGTCACTCCGGGACCTGCTGGAAGGCAAATAAACTCTTGGATGACTTGATTCTGCAGTAAGA
The DNA here is from genome assembly GCA_023566125.1 of Zingel zingel. Lineage (NCBI taxonomy): Eukaryota > Metazoa > Chordata > Actinopteri > Perciformes > Percidae > Zingel > Zingel zingel. The sequence goes on along the minus strand of CM042317.1, from coordinate 35,593,397 downwards.
TTGTTTGGCACCCAATGTACAGTTGACATGTTGCTGTATCTGAAATGACTAAGACTTTTGACACATTTGAGTGAAATCAAGTAGTGGTGGTGAATAGCGGGTTAATGGGTGACCTTCTTGACCATGTTGTTATGAATTACGTATCTTTACCTTAGCCTTGTACTTGTTGGCCTAAAAATATGTGCAAGTAAGGCTTATTACCGGTTTGAATTATGTTTATATATTTATTTTTTATTTGCTCCCACAATCGCTTGCCACTGCCAAGGTTGCAACTGAAAGAATACAGCAACAAAAGTTTATGGAATGCACAAGTGTAATTATGGTCAGATCTTGTTGTGCCTGACTGATGGGGCAGTGATATTGATAAGCCTTGTAACTTACGCATTTACAGTGTCTGCAATTTCTTGCCAGCTTTCCTTCCTGGATTTAGCAGCAGCGACTGTATTGCTTTTTGCCTGTATTACATGTCTGTGTTCTTCATATTTCTGTAGGATTATCGTTTGCTCTTCTTGTGTAAAATATGTGGCTCTGGTAGACTTGTCCATGTTTGCGATTGGTCATATGGAGCAAACACCGTCCCTATTATGTGAACATGCTTGTTGCTAAATTGGAAAAACTTGGGTTGATTGAACAAGTTCATAACCACCCTTGTGTCGCACCTTGTGTGGAAATGCGGTTGTTAGGTTTGGTGAAGCCGGGTAACAGAAATGAATCCAGGGCATGCTGACGTTGCTTTGTAGTATAGGCCTCTGGTCCAATTTAATATCCTATTATTCTGGACTTGTGCTCTGTGGGACTTCATAAATTAGGCAGCAGAACTTGCTGTCAATAACGTTAAATACAGTTTCTTCTTCGATACCTCAAATTTTTTACTAAACTCTGTTCTTTAGTAGTGACACGCTCCGTCTCATGTACCAGGTCCAAATATCTATACCATAGTGTTTCTTTCCGTAAATGTCCTGTCATGTCTGAAAAAGCTGTAAGGGATGTTTATTTAGCTGGCACTGATGTAACAGATAGATTAGTCCAGCAATGTTACAAATTCTTATTATTCTTAGTCCAGACCTTCAGCAGCCATTAAGTGGTTAAAATCCTGCGTGACTTTAAGGTATACTTGAGGGGACTGAAAGCTAGAAATCTCAGATAAATTGAAGTCTTAAATCCAGCAATTGAAAACCATTGCTTTTGGATTGTATGTATCTATTGATAAATGATTGAGGCATTTTAAGATTTTTGAGAGATGTTCAAAGTTAAAAGTGCCACAATATGATCTGCTAAAATGAAAGCAAATTGGGATTTTACATGTGAAAATGAAGCACTGCATGGAGAATTATAGTGCATTTAGCTAGCATAAAATGAAGATTGTTGATATGACCACTAATACACCTACTAGTAATTTAAAACATTTGGTGCTTTTTACATACTGTAATTGTTAAATGACCTACCTTCTTCTTGCATACTGGACGGATGTTTAAACTGGATGTTATAACTATTCAAATTTGTATCATATCATATATGTTAGTGTCATCAGTGTGTTTGCAATTGAGTAGAGTAAGTAACCATTAGAGTAAATATGTCACATTATGTAATTTATTGTGTCTATATTGTGTGGTATATATACCAGTATCACACTGTTTTATCCCAGTTGAAATGTTATAAGTCATAATTTGGACGAGGTGAAGGGGTGATGAGCTGGAGCCAGTTAGAACTTGGCTCAGAGATGAATGTGTGAAGCCTCTGGCTTACTGTCAGTGTCAAGGGAATTTACAAGTGTTGAGTGTGTACAGTTAGTGTGTGTGTGTGTGTGTGTGTGTGTGTGTGTGTGTGTGTGTGTGTGTGTGTGTGTGTGTGTGTGTGTGTGTGTGTGTGTGTGGGATTAGGGATGAAGGGTGACACTCGTCATCCCTCGCTCTCTGTCCTCCATTCTTTCAGCCGTAGATCTCTGTCCTTCTGGCTCCATCCCAGATAGATCGTGGGAAGATACTGTGGCCTGAAAACACAAATAAATAGATAATGTAAGATGGATAAAGAAACCAATTCAAAACAAATCAACTCTAAATTTAGATACAGATAAGGAAGGAGGCCCTCTCTCTCACAGTGTGTGCATTTTAGTGTTTGTAAGAATTTGTATATCTGGGTTAATAGATGAGAAAACAGCAATGTTCTCTTTATGTGAAGAAGCCTGTGTTCCACGTTGCCCTTTCAAAAACTGCTCTGTGCTTGTAGTGCTTGAGATGCTGTTTTAAAATGTAAGACGACTTTATCGTTAGCTGACGTTAAAAAATTGAGCAAATCAAAAAGTTTTTATCAAGTTTTCTTACCAGCTTGTCTGCCTTTTAGATGTAGACAGACTTTCAGTTTCTGTACATTTCTTTTCAAACGTAATACAGTCTAATGTCAAACTAAAGAAATATAATGCTAGAAAGACATTTTAAAATAATAAATATTACAGTAATCAATTAAAATGTACAAATGACCCTAAAACCAAATCAACAGTATTCCCAGTACTGTACCATGTTGCACCCCCACACTGCATGGAATGGCAGATTCAGCAGGGAGTGAAGAGGGAGACAGGAAGACGTCTCTCCAAAACCGCTCAGCCGTGACTCTGTTGAACTACATCAGTCAGTTTCCACTTACATATTGTAAATCTCCAGTGTGTTCCTCTATATGAGCCAGTTCAGTACCGCAGAGGGCAAACTAATATATTTTCGAGCTCAAGTATTGGCTCCACAGTGGCTTCTTCAGCAAGAAACCCACCCTATCATTGAATAGGAATATCCAGCTTCAATAGCAGCCAAACACCACCCTGCTGAGGTGTCCATGAGACACAATTCTGGGGGGAGGGATGTACACCCAGTGTGTGACCTGTGAGTAAAAAGACAAATTCTTTTTCTGCAGGGAGAAAGAGAGAGCTTGCCGGAAAAAAAGTAACCCATGATTGCTGACTGCAGAGCAGGAAGCTTTGGTGAGAGGTGCAGGGGTGAGAACTGAGACTAAGATGGAAATAATGATGAAAGAAAAGGAGGGATAAATGAGAGTGAGCTGGGACAGCTGTTTTCAATTAAGGTAGCAGATTGGAAATGAATGAGTGAAGTGTATGGTTAGTATATCGATTTCTTTAAGCATAGCCTATTGTTTACAAATTACAGAACTGAATCCAAAACGAGTTTTATTTTTCACAAGTTAAAAATTGTGGTTGGTCTTCCCTTCTCCTGAATAATAATACATCAGATGGTATATTATGCACTATGGTACCACTCACGTAGCAAATAAATGTCACCTCTGAGGGGAGAACAAGGTATGGAACGCTAAGCTACGACATGTAGTGGCTCTGCCTTAAGACTGTAAAGTAAGTAAAGACAAAACAACCCAGGGTTCCAAACACATTGCAGTAATCAAGTATCATCCACAATATTTCCACATGAATGTGAATTTTGAACATTTTGCATGTCCATTTTGGAAGTAGCTTGAGCAGCAATAGCCATTCTGACTGTTCAGACATTAACACAGAGTAATGAGATGTCCCATTACCACCCACAATGTTTGATTGACATGTGGTTGACTAATGGGAAGTGCAGGATACAAGGAGAATTTGGCACCAGAGATGGGGATGGAATAACAAAAAACAAGGCAATTATGGACTGCTACTTTAAAAAAAAATTGAAAGACCACATCCTGTAGAAACCCCTCAGCTCTGTCTTTTTTTCAGTCTCTCTCCACCATTCATCCACTGTTTTGAATCACAGAGAGAGGTGGCTGAGAAGAGCAGCAGAGAGGCCGAAAACAACACATTAACTGGAGACAAATAGTGTTTGCTGTGTGTGTGTGTGTGTGTGTGTGTGTGTGTGTGTGTGTGTGTGTGTGTGTGTGTGTGTGTGTGTGTGTGTGTGTGTGTGTGTGTGTGTGTGTGTGTGTGCGTGTGTGAAGAGAGTTTCTGTGTGAACGTGCGGTGGGGAAAGCGGGGGTGTCTGAGCTCGAGGGGAGTGGGACAACTTTCCAGGGGAGTGTACTGAAGTTTAGAAGGAGAGAAAAAAATGAGGGCAAAAGCGAAGGAATAGGAGGATGCAGAGAGAGAGAAAGAGAGAGGGATTAGGAGGTGAGAGAGAAAGAAAGGGAAAAAGGGCTCTGTGGGTCCAAAGGGTAAACATTGAGCTAGTGTATTAGCGTGTGCGGGGGCGCCCGGGTGAAACTGAGAACGATAAGGTTCATGGAAGGAAGGAAGCTGAAAAAGAAAGTTAGGAAGGTTTATTATACAAAAATTATAGAAAAAGATAACACATTATGGAAGTTAACACAAACTGGCTGTGTAACTCTTGGTTTCTTTCTCCGTCTCACACACACATTTCATGCCACACGCCTCCTCTCAGTAGGCCACACACAACCACATGCCGGGCCCACATGTGCTGAGAGAGTCCAGAATTCAAACCATCCACCTACACACACAAACAGGCCGACGCACTCTCAAACACACTCGCACAAATACACAAAATAAAAACACTCACAAATACCTCGTCCACAAAAGCCAGCACCTAAATACACACACTGGCAGCCAAGCTCAACAGACACACACACACACACACACACACACACACACACACACACACACACAAACACACACACGGTACTCGTGTTCATTATGTACACACTTGGAGGCCCAGGACTGAGGATGAGGGGATTTCCAGCCTGATGGTCCACAGCTGCAGGACGGCACCCAGCGCGCCGCCAACCTGACGCAGAGTGATGACCTCACCGAATGGGAGTAACTGAGAAAACAAACCGCACACGATCAGAAGCAGAACTTTGACGACAGATAGAAAGGCTGTAAAAGTGCTGTGAAGAAGCAGAAAGTAAAGGGAGTCCTGAAAGCTAAGTCTCTTACATGTTTCCAAAACATTAAACATTCATTTGTATTCATCATTTTTGAGTAAAAACTACTTTATAGCAGAACATTTGCTCAAATGAGGCCTACTGTAAACTGCGACAATAGATTGGATAATTAGGGTGGCAAGGCAACAGGTTTTTTTTTTTTTTTTTAAGATTTATTAGATTTTTAGTTCTTCATTTGTCAACCTTACCTTAATTAATAATACACTTTAGAATATTGCCTTACAGTAATTCCTTGGAGGTTTACACCAACATAACCCAGCACAGTAGCCTGAGCAATTATGTCTATATTGAACTAGTCTATATTCTTTGTGCGTTCCGAGCTCCGGTGCTGCAGGAAATTCCGCCAGATGCATTTTCCGTTTCCTTCCGCTTTCTTTGTGGTAGAATTTGAAATTCGGTGGATTTATGAGGACTATTGTTGACTGCTCCTCAGATCTCTGCAGGGTAAATTGAGACCCTTAGCTAGATTATCTGTCCAATATGAGTTTTCTCTCGCACGACTATTTTGAAGCGGCTCTGTGCGGAGTTTAGCACCGCCCATGATGATTCTGATTGGTTTAAAGAAATGCTATTAAACCAGAACACGTTTTCCACCCATCCCAGAATGTTATGTGGAGTAGCCTCTTTCAGCGCGCTTTGGAGGAGGGTCTGGCAAAGTTAAAATATTGGACAATCAAGGGACCTTAAGACTTACGTCCAGTGCCAACATTCAGAGGAAGCAGTGTACCCCTTCATATGGCAAGGCCAATAGTAAGGATGTAGCACATCTGACTTTCATGCAGCAGGAACGTAATAACCCTGTTTACCTCATAATGCCCATTTAAATGCACCTCTTTTCTTGCAAAGTGCCTGACAACAGTAAAATGCCCACTTTAGACCCCCATCAGACATCCAAGGGAAAAAAAACTATCAAAGGCTGCAAATCAATGTGCTTCAGTCGCCTTTTTGTTGCTATTTCTCTGCTCAGAAGCACCTGATTCAGCTGCATACTGCTGGAAGAACCCTGTTAGATTCCCATCTGACATGTGAGACCTTGGTCCAGATTCTAGATATCTCCCTTTCTAAACTACTAGTTTCAAACTACTGAGTCTCTGAACACCTCCCCTGCAAGTTTTCCCATGTCCATAAAGAGAAAATACTGTGTTGTGAAGAAATATTAGTGAAATGGGACACTGGGAATAACAAGTAGCCTCCCCTGTTAGCCTTAATTCTTAAGTGCAGAGTTTTCTCTTGGTGGTTGTGATGATTCACACCTTTCCTGTCAGCAGGGGAGCAGTCAACTGCCAAATAAACAGCTAGCTGTGTAATATTTCACCCTGGTTGCATTCAGAACTATTTCAGCATTCAATATAAGGTCAACATATTTAGAATAAAACTTGCTCCACAATGTATCACAAATGTATTCATCATGGAGAATACATGTGTATTAACCCTTGTGTTGTCTTCGTTTCAACCTTGACATTTGTGACGCCTTTTTTCACAATTTGTTTTTGCTTTTTCCAATGTTTTAAATTTTAAAATTTTTCTTCTACACATTTTCAGAACATCCAATATTTTCTGATATAAAACAAAAATTTAAAACGGGCCAATGTGACCCAAAGTCAACACAAGGGTTAAAGCATCTTTATTCTCTTGGGACAATGAATGTATGTACTAAATGTCATGGCAATCCCTCCAATAGTTGTCAAATATCACACTCTGGACCAAAGTGTTGAAATGACAGACGTAGTGTGAGTAAATGTCCCTGCTGACTGCTGGAGCCCACCATGCCATTGTTGAGAGCAGGCATCCATCCAAAGCAAATTACTATTATAGTTGCACAATAATTATTCCCAGGAGACTAGCAGTGACAGAAAGTGGACGACTGGCAGAAAAAACACTGTGATGAGTGCACTGTGTTTGGAGACTTCATGGAGGGAGATACTGCACAGAGGTTGGAGTTTAGAATGTGCTGAGTGTTGGAGGAGTCGTGGTGGAGAGTAAAGGATAAGCAGGATTAAAAAGATAAAAAGAACAAAAAAGGTCACTATGAGGAGAAATCCTCTGCATCACTTCTCTGCTTCGCTGATGTTATTAAAGCAAATAATCCACAAAAACCAAACCAGTCAAACTCCAAGTTAAATGAAAACATCTCTCACTTCTCAGTTTGCACTTGACCCATCAATCCCCTTTTCATTTCTCATCTTTTACAATCCAGTGCTCCTTGGTCTTACTGTGGTCTTTTTTCTCTTTCTCACTCTCTCTGCTGTTTTGTTTTGTCGCTGCACTCAAAGAGCTTCCTGAAGCAATTTAACTACTCACATATGTCCAGTGCTGGCTCGAGATGTCCACTTCTTACTGTGGGTTGCTCAACAATTTCCCATTGTGTGCAATCTCAAGATGATCACCATCCGTCTGTGCTGCTTTTACCGAGGTTATCCAATACATACATCGTTTTTAGGTCAGGTAGACAATTAAAGGGAGGGGGAGGAGAGAGGGAGGGGAGTTTTGTCCTTTTTTCTGTTTGATAATCAGTTGTATGCACAGGCTGCAAAGTGTGTCTATAGGAAAGGAACGGTTTGGACATAGGGGTGTCTGTGGTGTGATGTGCGTACGTTGACATGTTAATGCACTTTATTTTGTAGCCTAAACATGTTCTTTAATTTAGTGGGACTATTATATAACTCCATCATCATACAATTTAATTTCCTTACCCTACCTCCACCTCCATTTCCTTTTTAAAAATGTAACACAGTAACTTTTTAGGTTTAACTTTTTACTTTCATCTGAGCACATTTTTACAGTCATTTTACTTGTAGTACTCTTTCCATCCATGTATTGCCCTGCCACACCAACTTCACAAGTTGATTATACAGTATGTTGTGTTTACCGCTTTTCATTAACACTAATAAATAGCCATTATTGGCAATGTACTGCATTTTCAACATAGAAATCAGGCTTAAATTGGCTGAATAGCAGAATAATAATATAACAAGCAAGAGCATCTTTATAGACTTACCAGTTAAAAGTTTAACAATCAAACACAAAAAACTCCATTTTAGGAGATGCATTTACACCAATTCCTTTTGCTTTTTTCATGCAGTAATACATGTTTCACTTCTAGAAACCTAAGATGCAGTGACATAATACAGTTTTCTTTTCAGTGAACAGCACATTTTTCATCTAAGTTTATAGCGAGGAAACCATCGCTCATGTGCCACACACATCTGCAACTCATTTGTCCTGCACTAGTCTATATCCACGGCGTTCCACTTCCGGGTTTGCTCTCATTCTGCCGGAAATTCCTGGCCTGGTTGACACCAGACCCTTCTCTCAGTTGTAACTGAGCGTGGGTCTGGGCAAGCTTAATTCGCAGCCCATTTCCAAAGGGGCATCACCAATGGACGCCGCTCAAATGCCTCTGGGCGCAATTGGATAGTCCTTCAACCAATCAGACCAACGATCCGGGTGACATAGCAGCAACAGTGGCATCACTGCGCTTTGGTGGCCGTTACGTTGAATGTAAACAAAAAGCTGCTTGCCGTCGCTGCGCTATCATCATCGTGTAAAGCCCGCCTCAACGGTTGTGATTGGTGCCTCAATTTGGAAAAATTGGAAATGGGTTTGAATAGGCTCTTGGCCAGACTGACTTGCGGAGTAAATCTCAAATTTGCTGGAAGTTCGTCAGGGTTTTCCCAGGCTAGGAAATTCCGCCAGATGTCACTCTTTTCGGCCGGATGTCCGTTACCTTCCGCTTTCTTTGTGTTGTAATTTTAAACTCTGGTGGATTTATGAGGACTATGGTTAACTGCTCCTCAGATCTCTGCAGGGTAAATCCAGACAGCTAGCTAGACTATCTGTCCAATCTGAGTTTTCTGTTGCACGACTAAAACAAACTTTGAACGTACACATGTTCCACTAAAACAAGTTCCTTCCTGAGGCTATTTTGCAGCGGAACTGTGGCTCCGCTCTGCGCTTATAACCCCGATGACAATTGTGATTGGTTTAAAGTCCTGCACCAACATGGAAGAAACTTAGGGAAGAAATATTTTCAGTTGTGTGAGGAAAAAATAAAGTTGTTACAACAATTTCTCTACCAAAAGTAAGTTTAATATCCCAGAATGAAACTGAGCGACAAGACACTTAGTTTAAGTGCAGGGGCATCGAGGGGAACAATATATATGGTAATCAACAGCTAGTTTTACCAAGATCCCATCCCAAAGTGTTGGAGAGTTTTCTCTGTCTGTTTCCTTTAAAGGGGCTGCTCCATAAAGGATAATTACACAATATTTTACAACGTAGCTAATAGAATCAATCCTATATGATGCTTCAACAGTCTCCAATGGTGGAAGATTTAACCTCCAGTTTCTTCAGAGCAGAGCTTCAGGGACCAACAGTAGAAGACTGCACTGGGCAGCTTCCGAGTGTGAATTCATCAAACTGTCTGAAGTAGTATGATGCTACAACAAGCATGCACACTGAGCAAAAACCGTTCCAGGAAATTGTAAGGCCAAAAAGGGTTACAACACCACAATTGCTTCTTGAGCCAAAAGAGTCAGCGAGAGCTGCTCCTGCAAGGTTCAAACTGTTGGCCTGATGCATAAAGTTTTCCACACTACATGTGTTTAGTAGCCATTAAGACTAACCATCGCAATCATCAAAGTGATTATTTGGCGAGCTTGTGGGGCCCATTGTTGTCTTTGGCCAGTGGTTTTACAGCACATTGAGAATAATGCTAAGTCTGGAGAAGCCATTACCAGTCAGCATCAACAACCTCACTACACAGAGTCTGACTGAAGTGAGCAGAGACTGAGCTGAGTCAGAAAAATATACCAGGTTTGTTGACAGAGACCGCATTAGACGATCGAGGAGATAAAGGAGGAGATGGTGACAAAGAATACAGAGGAAAGAATAATACGTGAAAAAGAGGCATGAACTGAAGCTAAAACAAGTTACCCCTCAGAGTCCCATTGTAACTTTTGCAGTTTTTGTGTACGTTCTTCGTTGTGCATTTTACATTTCTGCTTCTTGTTAAAGAAACAGTGTGTGCTCAGTGTTTGGCCACATTAACTCCAAATATCTCCATTACGTATTGTGTGAGGCTTAATCAGCTTGGTTTATAGAGATGCATGCACGTGCACATTTTGTAGTGTAAGCTTCTAGAGGCTCTGATCAACTGTTTTCCCAATCTTGTTATTATCAGCTTCTTACTTTGAGTTAACGGGGTCCTAGATAGATACAAAAGATTTCTTTAGTGGTTCTCAAATTGGTTTGAAGCGGATGGGCCTCATTAGGAAAATGGTCATGTCACCCACACAGTCCTGATGAAGCAGGTTAGCGGAGTTTTTGAATGTTAAACTTACTTAAGAAGTTTATTTTTTCTAACTTTGACTTGCTGTTGTTTACAGTAATGTGACTTTATGATACGTTGACTCTATGCAGTTTTATGTTTGTGGTTGTTTGCATAATTGTACAATCTGGTACAATGTGAAACTGTTCAGAACCATCTGTTCTTCACCAAAAAGCCACAGCGCTCCCTCCAAGGCAGATTTACCAGAGAAAACATCTTTTCAGCAAATTTGAATGCCTGGCTGTTGTATGTATTGTCCCCCTGTCACTGTATACTTGTAGCAATTAACACACACACATTAAACACACATCTAAAAAAATCTTTTGCAGCTTGTGAAACAAAGCCATACTAAAATCCAGTGGGTTTTTGCAGGAGAAACGAACACCAACATGTTGGTGTGCATGTCATATTTTGTTAAAAGTTCTGACATATTGAAAGGAAGCCAAGTTAAACACCATTGGTGGTCTTTCCATTTTGCGCTGTATGTGGGAAAAACATACTTTTTTAATTCCAGAGCAGAGATGAAAGAAACCTAACCCAGTGTGATGCCCCAAGGCTGCAATGTATTTACACATCTCTGTATAGAAGTAAAGAACACAGTAGGTGATGGTGACGGATAACATTTATCTACTGTCAGTGTGTGAAGCACGTTTCATCTGCGCTGCACAAAGGAAACTACTGTCGTCCTGATTAAGATACTGCTTTTAATCTCATCCAAATCTCACATACTCTGCTCTTATATCAACCTGTGATGTTCAAAGCAATCCAGTAGTTCTGTGAATAAGTCAGACCTTTCAACTTGCCTGCAGATCTTCATTTCAGTCAGTGGACTTCTATACTGAGTGTAGATTGTAGTTTTGAGGCTCTTTATCACTATTTAATATGACCAACTCCTGCCAAAACTGCCATGAGTGAGGAAGATTAGTTATTACATTTCCTGCAATGTATGTTGACAGCTCCCAGAGAGTGAGGGTGGACTTTGGTCAGCTGTGGGTAATACCATAATGAGCAACCGTAATGGCACAGAGCATACTATAAGAGTCAAGAAATAAGACAGGCCAGGAGAGACTACTGTCTGTCTTTGGTTTTTCCAAAACTGAAAGCAAAAACATTTATTTCATCCTTCCAAAACTTTTCTTTCGATATTATATAAATATAGCAGTTTCAGCCTTTTCTATGTGGAAATCGGTTATATGTTAATATTCATGGTTTAGTTGCTGGGAGTGGATATTGTAGGGAAAATGAATCAAATACGTTTGCAGATATTTTCACTAACAACGTTTCCTTATTTTAATGATAAAAAGTGTAAACGGTGTTCTAAACATATTTGCTGTATAGAAATGTAACTTTTAGCGGACAGGGTTGATATTTTAACATTTAAGAACAGTGCTAAACATATATATATATATATCCATAGAGACTCTGCATTAAAAAGGGAAAGTCAGTAAAGCAACAGATCAAAATGTAAATATACAATGAAGTGTTGTCGAAGGATTTATGTTTGGCCAGTTACTGACTAGTCCCAAGTCTGTCAAACTGTGGGAGCTTCGGGACGATAATGAGGTAATGAGCATGCTCATTGTGGTATCTGTTTCTCCAATTAGGTTTCACTCCCACAGTTACCGGTGTCCAAGCTTGGGTTACGGTTTGAGTGCCATTTGCAGGAGTAAAAAGTGGTTAGAAAACAGCAGGCTGTCATTCTAAACATTGGTCGTGTGTATACGGAAAAGGATTAGGGCCACATGTGAAAAAAGTATTTTTGTTTAAACTCAGAAATCTGAGAATGAAGTCTGAATTTTGAGCTTAAAGTTGAAATCCTTCCAAAAAGTATTTTCCACATGTGGCCCTAATCCTCTTCTGAATGTGTGTTTGTTTCTTGAGGAATCTCATTTTCAAGTACTTGTTAGTGTTGGAAAAAGGTCTGAGCTGTGGTGCCCTGTTTGGTGGGAACACTGGTGTATTGTCTTTGGTACTTAAGGGAAATGTTAGGTGTTTCCTCTGCTGAGTGGTGTATTGGATAGATGTAAAGCACAGACGGTGCCACAGGGTGACACCCTGATGTTGAAGTTCCTGTTCAGATTTTCAAAGCCATTGTCAACTTTTCATTTAAGAAAGGCACCAAAGCCTTGTTTTCATCTTTGTGACAATCCTTTTTGAGCTAATTAAACGGGTTCTTAAATGGTTTATTTTGAGGAAAGATAATCAACATGCACGCTAGTCTCACATTGCCAGACCTTCCTCCACAGTGCTGCAGAGGAGAGCCTGACTTTTCCACACAGCATTATGGGATGGGAGAAAAACGTGCTCTGGTTTATTGGAATTTCTTTAAACCAATCATAATCGTCTATGGCAGCGCCGAACGGAGCCACGGTGCCGCTGCAAAATTGCCTCGGGAAGGAACTTGTTTTGGTGGAACGTGTACGTTCAAAAGTTGATTTAGTCAGGCAACAGAAAACTCAGATTGGACAGATAGTCTAGCTAGCTGTCTGGATTTACCCTGCAGAGATCTGAGGAGCAGCTAACCATAGTCCTGATAAATTTAGTGAGTTTAGAACGCCAACACAAAGAAAGTGGAAGGTAATGGGACATCCGGCCGAAAAGAAGGACATCCGGCACCAGAGCAATCCCGGAAGTGGAACGTCGTGGATATAGAATAAACGCACACTAACATGAATATTTACAGTAAATACACATAGCCTACCTATGAACACAATGTTTGAGGTTACTCCAAATACAGTCAGGGAACTATTTGGCTTTTATATTTTCCTTTTCCTTTAAAAGAAAGTTTGATATTTTTCTCTTGTCAGCACAGTCCTGTCATGTTGTAACAATATGTCTGATTTCTCTCTTAACCCCCATCCCATTTTCTACTCTCTCACTACATACTATTCTCAATCTTGCTCTTCCCCTCATTAATTGTCTTTTCCTTTGACTTTTCTTTCCATTTTGTTTTTGTCATAAACATTGCAAAATGATTCTCCCATCTTTCTTTACCTCTTGGCTTTAGCTTTCCATCTATCCAACCACAAGTCACTCATCCATCCCTTTATCTTTCCCATCCATCCATCCATGCATACAGTTAAAAGTCTGTTGCCGTGCTGGTTTTGAACGTTTGTGTGTTTGAAGTGCACTGACAGCTCAAACCCATAAATGAACAGATAAAGGATGAGAGAAAGAGGAGATGAAACAAAAGGCTGCCCTCTTTTTCCCATCCTCTTCTCATTGTGTCGCTTCTTCAAAAACATTAATAAGCCAAAGCTGTTGTGAGGAGGTCCGTTTTGTCTGGGTTAGGACTTACTGAAGGTATCGTTGTCATGTTTTTACTTGCAGAAAAGAAAAATGCAGTTCCTTTATACGATCAGAAATTTTCGTGACCCAAATTCGGGGCTGATGAAAGTCGATAAAAACATTACATTTATGCTGTCGATGTGCATAAGTTGAACGCACATAGTCAGTGTTAAAATAATTTACATTATCAAATGATAGACAGAGACCACTGAAGATATATTAAAGTTAATTTTACTCGAGAACCCAACGAGGAGGCCTTCTCCCCACTACAGAATAGTACAGACAATGACCTAACGAAAAGCTCCCTACAGTAGTTTATTTATGTGTGAAATACAATCATGAGACAGGGTTTGATGTCGTCAGTTGTTGTCTTGTCAGAGTCGATGACGTCTCCCCTATCTGGTCTGGGAGGGCATGAACACACCGTGCTCAGACAAGGACACGCAATTGCTCCATCTTATCTTGTTTAGAGTTCAAGTAATGTTATGGTTTCTTAACAATATCCACATTAGTGTAATTTAACAGCGAGAGAGAATATAATATTATTCTATGCAAACAGTTTAATAAATAACAAGAGAGAAAGTATGTAAATCAAAATGTCCCTAACAGTCAGCTACAGAAGAGCAATACAACTCTGTATCAATTGCTCAAGAGCACATCAGCAGTGGGCGGGTTGACTCAGTTGGTGGAGCAGGCGCACACGTATGGAGGTTTACTCCTCGACGCAGCGGCCGCGGGTTCGACTCCGACCTGCGGCCCTTTGCTGCATGTCATTCCACCTCTCTCTCCCCTTTCATGACTTCATCTGTCCTGTGGAAATAAAGGCCTAAAAATGTCCCAAAAAAAATTATCTTTAAAAAAAGAAAAGAGCATTTCAGAAAAGTCGGGCACACTCTTAACCGCACAATAGTCTTTAATGGTGACATGGTGTGTGGCGACTAAAGGAATAATTGAACATTTGCGTGTCATTTACATGTCAATTTTCTTTCATCATAACCATTATATACATTTTGTTTCTGTTCTTCGTCAAAATAAACTTTCCTTGTCGCTGGTCTTTTATGGTTTTTGTTCCATCCTGAGAAAGCTGAGCCATCTCTTGTTCTCCACTTTGCTGTGTGGCGTAAAGCCCATAAATCAAAACAAAACCGTTCAGACACAAATGGCAAATTCATTGTTGTCCTTAAGAAATTTTAGATCTGACTGCTTCTCCAAAATTGTCGTAATTTAAGGGGCCATTGCAGTAATGTTGCCAATTTATCGGGTTAAACCTAATTTTAGGGGCTCTGTTGTTTTTGCAGCAGTGCAGCAGATGGGAGCAGACGGTGGTTAGGGAGTATGAAGGTTGACCGATTTGTTGGATTGATGTTACTTTAAGTGTTTTTCCAAGAAAACAGTTCTGCAGTCCAATTTGTTTTTTTAAAGATAAAAATAGAGTGAAGTTGTTTTTTCCTGAACCTTCCACATGTAGACAGAGAGACTACCCTCCTCACCTTTGATCCTTTTCCTTTTTTGGAATGACCCACAAATACTACAGTGGTGACCCTGCAGGTGGTATGGCCTCGACCTCTCAGCTGTTCCTAGCAGTGGGAAACAGTTATGGAAAAGATTTGTGATGGTTTGGTGCTTTGCCAGTTTACAGTTCATAATCTAAAAAGGTTTAGATGTTTGCTCTTATAATACAGTGCTCTTTTACTTTTGATTTGACAAGAGAAGTGTGTGTCTTCGGATAAGCTTGTGTTTCTTAGCTTCAATCTACAGTTAACTAATGTAAAACTTTGTGAAAACCTATCAGGCTTTCCCAGATAGGTCAAACAATATTGATAGAAACCAAGCATTCATAAAAAGCATGCACACACACATATCCTAAACACAGCTCCAATTTCCTGCTTGGGAAAAGCTGCAGAAGTGTAAGGGGTCATTGAGACCGACAGCAGTATTGTAGGCAAAAGCCCACACAGTGAGTGCATGTCATCAGGCTACAGTGCATATTTTCTGTCGCCCCCATGAGGAATTCTAAGTAATGACAACAACACTGTCAGTGCGTCAACATGATACAAGCCTTCTGTGATCTTGCACACGCCCCCCCACCCCTCCTCCACGCAGTTGCTAGTAGCCACAGAGGACCCGGAGGATTAAAAAAAACATGATAGACTCTTCAGAAGAGGTCATTATCTTCCGTCAAGCTTCTGCGCACGAAAGTCGCCGGACGACACAATCTTCTGAACATAGTCATACTGAGAAATACAGAGAGAGTTGTGTGGTGCTGATAGTCTTAATTAGCTTGGTAGCAACTCATTTGGCAATGGCTTGAATGTAACGGAAGTTCATTAATATCAAAAAGTTACTCACTAAAGCTTTAACCTCACAAGAGACATGATATTTAGAGTTTTGCCATATACTACCTTAAAAGACATTATCATGTTTTGTCCTTACATTTAATATTGGAAAATGTATTTTACCAACTGAGACTATTAGTGTAATAGTGTAATAATGTAATATTTAGTCTACCCTCATTTAAATAAATGGCGTGGACAAAATATTTGCAGCACCACTCTTTGAACACAATATAATTCAACAGCAACACAAACTCCAGCAAACAATAACCATAAAGTTGCATCAACACCTCTCATTATAAGCTTTGTGAAGGTTGGACTTGATGTACTGTATAGACTGCATTATTCTAACTTTATTAGAACCAATTTTAGTTTTACACACTAAAAGTAGGAGAAGTTTTAAAAAGTGAGGACATTTTAACCTATCTTATTTTCTTCAAAATGGAGACTTGGTTTAAGGGTTAGGCTTAGATGTAGGTTTTGGTTAAATTAGTGTGAGGTTTGGAGGTATAGGCATTTGTTTGTAATGTTTGCGGTTCTGGTTAGGGGTTCTCACAAGTAAAGAAGTAGAGACGTGTGTGTGCTTCTCTCTGCCACATCTCTTCTCCTTAAATTAAAGCCATAAAACCAACAAATCAACAAATATGCTAAAAGTATATGAAACCACTGTCACAGCATTTGTAATAAATTACACAAAGTGGTTTTAGATTCAATTCAAACGAGAAAGAATTTCACAATTTGCAAATGTGTATGTTTTCTGACTGTTTCCATCACAGCGTGTTTCCTCAAAGCTTTAGTGAAGTGACACAGACAGACATTTGTTTTTAGGAATGACTCCACCAGAAAGAAAAAAACTATTTAACATGTACTTAATCAAGGCTGCATGCTGACTTGGCAAGAAATAAGCCTGAAATGATTACTCTGCAAAGTTTTCATTGAGAGAGGGTCTCACTTTTAGTTTGAAGAATGAAATGTTGAAATGTATGCCTTGTGCAAGCTCCAGGCAGATAAAAAAAGAAACTATTTGTATTTTCATTGCTGCACCACATACTGTAGTGGAGGCTGCAGTACTAAGTAGTAATCTTGTTTCAGTTAAGATGCAGAGTTAGATGAAGAAGAGTCTAAAAAGAAAGATCCAAAAAAGAGGATAATTTATCAGTTTTAATGGAACATATGACTCACAGGAAATTCCTCTACGCTGTGATTATCTTGCAGTTTATCTGCATAAACACAATCACAGCAAACTTAATGGGCCTCCTGGTCCTTCACTGCCAGACCTGACTCCAAACATTTAAAGACCCGTCAGTGACACTTGGGTGGGGTTGAATGCAGGCAATCTTTTAGACAATTACAGAGACACTCTGCTTTCTATCTGTGATGCTAATCTAGTATTACTGTTCCTCCTGTAGTATTTCTCATCTGGAGTTGTATGCTAGTGTACACTGCTATGCTACCAAACAAGACTAGAAGTCTACAGCCATGCTATAGGCACAGTGGCGGTTAAAGCTCAATGCTAACGTCAGCATGCTAACATGCTACAATGAGAACGCTGACAGTGCTAATGTTTAAAGGTATATATTTACAATGATTACCACTTTGGTTTAGCATGTTTCATACAAAGTACAGCTGAGGCTGATGGTCATAAACCAAAGCATTGGACAAAGACGATGGCGCTGGATGTCTGTACCAAAAGTCAGGGCAATCCATCCAATAGCTGTTTAGGTATTTCAGTCAAATTCATAAATGTCTACCTTAAGGCATTGCTAAAGGAAAAGTCAGGGGCTCACCAAAGTCGGTAGGACTCGTCCTCTGGGGATCAAGAATTCCTGTACAAAATGTCCATCCATTCATCTTCGTCCGCTTATCCGGTATCGGGTCGCGGGGGTAGCAGCTCCAGCAGGGGAACACAAACTTCTCTTTCCCGAGCCACATTAACCAGCTCCGACTGGGGGATCCCGAGGCGTTCCCAAGCCAGGTTGGAGATATGGAGATATGTTCCATTGCCTTCTGGCTCAGCTCTCTTTTCGTCACAACGGTGCGATAAATTAAATGTAATACCGCAACCGCTGCACCGATTCTCCGACCAATCTCCCGCTACATTGTCCCCTCACTCGTGAACAAGACCCCAAGGTACTTGAACTCCTTCACTTGGGGTAAGGACTCATTCCCTACATGGAGAAGGCACTCCATCTGTTTCCTGCTGAGAACCATGGCCTCCGATTTAGAGGTGCTGATCCTCATCCCAGCCGCTTCACACTCGGCTGCGAACCGATCCAGAGAGTGCTGAAGGTCACAGGCCGATGATGCCATCAGGACCACATCACCTGCAAAAAGCAGCGATGAGATCCCCAGCCCACCGAACTGCAACCCCTCTCCACCCCGACTACGCCTTGATATCCTGTCCATAAAAACTACAAACAGGATTGGTGACAAAGCACAGCCCTGGCGGAGGCCAACTCTCACCTGAAACGAGTCTGACTTACTGCCAAGAACACGGACACAGCTCTCGCTTTGGTCGTACAGAGATTGGATGGCCCTGAGAAGGGACCCCCTCACCCCATACTTCCGCAGCACCTCCCACAGTATCTCCCGGGGGACCCGGTCATACGCCTTCTCCAGATCCCCAAAGCACATGTAGACCGGTTGGGCATGCTCCCAGGCTAACTCCAGGATCCTTGTGAGAGTAAAGATCTGGTCCGTTGTTCCACGACCAGGACGGAATCCGCATTGTTCCTCTTCAACCTGAGGTTCGACTATCGACCGAACCCTCCTTTCCAGCACCTTGGAGTAGACTTTACCGGGGAGGCTGAGAAGTGTGATACCCCTGTAATTGGCACACACCCTCTGGTCCCCCTTTTTGAAAAGGGGAACCACCACCCCAGTCTGCCACTCCTTAGGCACCGTCCCAGACTTCCATGCAATGTCGAAGAGGCGTGTCAACCAAGACAACCCCTCCACACCCAGAGCTTTAAGCATTTCTGGACGGATCTCATCAATCCCTGGGGCTTTGCCACTGTGGAGTTGTTTAACTACCTCAGCAACTTCCACCAGGGAAATTAATCATCATCCTCCAGCTCTGCCTCTACCATAGAGGGCGTATTAGTCGTATTTAGGAGTTCCTCAATTTGCTCCTTCCACCACCCTATTACATCCTCAGATGAGGTCAACAGCGTCCCATCCTTACTGTACACAGCTTGGATGGTTCCCCGCTTCCCCCTCCTGAGGTGGCGAACGGTTTTCCAGAAGCACCTTGGTGCCGAATGAAAGTCCTTCTCCATGTCTTCTCCAAACTTCTCCCACACCCGCTGCTTTGCCTCTTTCACGGTAGAGGCTGCAGCCCTTCGGGCCCTTCGGTACCTTGCAACTGCCTCTGGAGTCCTCCGGGATAACATATCCCGGAAAGACTCCTTCAGTCGGACGGCTTCCCTGACCACCAGTGTCCACCACAGTGTTTGTGGGTTACCGCCCTTTGAGGCACCTAAGACCCTAAGACCACAGCTCCTCGCCGCAGCTTCAGCAATGGAAACTTTGAACATTGTCCACTCGGGTTCAATGCCCCCAGCCTCCACAGGGATGCACGAAAAGCTCCGCCGGAGGTGTGAGTTGAAAGTCTGTCAGACAGGGGCCTCCTCCAGACGTTCCCAATTTACCCGCACTACCCGTTTGGGCTTACCAGGTCTGTCCAGAGTCTTCCCCCACCCCCTGACCCAACTCACCACCAGATGGTGATCGGTTGACAGCTCTGCCCCTCTCTTCACCCGAGTGTCCAAAACATACGGCCTCAGATCAGATGAAACGATTATAAAATTGATCATTGACCTTTGGCCTAGGGTGCTCTGGTACCAAGCACACTTATGAGCATCCCTATGTTCGAACATGGTGTTCGTTATAGACAATCCATGACTAGCACAGAAGTCCAACAACAAACAACCCCTCTGGTTTAGATCAGGGAGGCCGTTCCTCCCAATCACGCCACTCCATGTGTCTCCATCATTGCCCACATGCGGTTCCAGAACCGAGACTGTGCGTAGAGGTAAGCCCCACCAGATCTAACTGGTAGCGCTCCACCTCCCATACCAGTTCCGGCTCCTTCCCCCACAGAGAAGTGACATTCCACGTCCCCAGAGCCAGCGTCTGCTGCCCGGGTCTGGTCCGTCCGCTTTTTCGGGCTGTGCCCAGCCGGGCTCCGTGGCAAATCCGGCCACCAGACGCTCGCTGACGAGCCCTCCATCTGGGCCTGGCTCCAGACGGGGGCCCCGGGCTTCCTCCGGGCAGGGTCACTCCATCTCTTCCTCGGTCACTCATAGGGTTTTTGAACCATTCTTTGTCTGGCCCCTCACCTGAGACCACTTTGCCTTAGGAGACCCTACTAGGAGCACAAAGCTCCAGACAACACAGCCCTCAGGTTCATAGGGACACACAAACCTCTCCACCACGATAAGGTGATGGATCCCGGAGAGGTACAAAATGTAATTTAATTCATCCAATAGTTGGGAGAAAGTTTAGTCTGGAACAAAGTGGTTGACTGACTGACTGACATTACTATCCCTAGAGCCACTAGTGTCACTAAAACACACACACAGACATATATTGCAAGCTTTATAATAGCGCTACATGACAAACTCATGCAACATTTTCTAAATACATATAGTGTACACAATAGTGTTGGCTGACATACTTCTTGTGACTCACATGGAAATGTAATTTCATGCTTGGCATTAAAGTGCTCATGTTATGCTTTTTCCCTTTCCTTTTTTGTGTCATATATCTTTTTTGTGCATGTTATAGGTTTACAAAGTGAAAAGCCCAAAGTCCACACCAAAGGGACTTACCATCTCTAACAGAAAACACTGTTCACAAACTGCTCCAAACAACTCTATTGTAGTCCAGCCTTTATTTCCGTCCTCACCTAGCTACTGCGCATGTGCGACTCCCAACAAAGAAGGAACAGAAGTGAGATGTCTCACTCTGTAGCTAAAACAGAGAGCTCAACAAGCAGGGTGAAAAGAGGAGCTCCAGCAATGTGCAGTACAACAAAAATATGGTGTTTTTTGAAAATTGAACCATGTAAACCTATCCTGGTAAAACATCTAAATACAATCATGAACCAGAAAATGAGCATAATATGAGCACTTTAAAGATCTACCAAAGAAAATAAATTACAGGACAGAATGTTCAGAATGGCCTAAGCCTGAAACAAACAACACAGACTTTACTTGAAACCATCTGAAACCATGCAGCCCATTGATTTGTGTGATGTAAAACACGCTCCAAATACTTGCCCTTGTATGAGAAGAAACCAAATATATAATAAAGGGAATCTTGTTAAACTGTGATCTCTGTTTTAATTTTTTTAAATGTGTTAAGCTTTGTTCACGTTTGTGTGTGGTGCACGATACAGTAAGACAGGCTTTTCTGGTTAGTTTACAGAGTAAACACTCTACTCAAACAGAAGGCGTGGCTATAAAGACCAACTCTTTATGTACCAATAAAAGGAGATCTTTTGGCAGCACGCTGATATATGCATAGTGAGTGTAATTAACCGAGCAAAATTTGAGTGATAAAACTAGTGATGGAAGGGATTGTGATGTGTGTATTTGAGTGAGAGAGACATATGACCTCCTGTGTGTGGGAAGGGGAGCATGTTACAGTCTCATTGCAGTAAAGTAACATTCTGAGTTGCAGATGAGGCGTGACAGAACTGACAGCAGTTGGGAGTGTTCGTCATTAACAGCAACCAATAAAACCAAGTTTATTTTTTTCTATCCCTACTCCTGCGGGCTTTACAGTCCCACCTTCACATGCATACTGATATATCACTTTGATACTCTTTGTAAGCTTTAGAGATGCTAGTAGGCATTTTTTTTTTAAACTTTGGACACAGCCAGACTAGCTGTTGTCCCCTGGTTCCAGTCTTTATGCTAAACTAAAATAATCTCTTCTGAGCGCTAGTTCCATTCCTTATGCATAGACATGAGAGGGGTCCATATAGAGTGCAGAATTGAGTCAACCTATTAACGCAAGCTTGATGGATTTTCACGTTTCGTTTTACGGCATAAAATATGTCCATAAATACCCCACTCATGAATTTTGAAACTTGTTTCCAACTTCTTTTCCAAGTTTCTTGGAAAAGGCAGTTGCTAACAATTTGCTAAATAAGACTACAGAGGTTGTCTAATGGCATTACGCCCAACAGGCAAAAGCTAGTGGTGGTGACATTGAAGTCATGCAACTGTGGTATAGTTCCTTTATAGCCTAACATTGGCATTTTACCCCTGGCAATTGTATTTACACTTCTAAAATCATAAAAGTGGTTTTCAAGATGATCTTGCTGAACAAAATATGTAAGTATCATGAACTGCTGTTTGCCACAGAGCTTATTATTTTTGCAATAATCCAAAAGCAAATGGAATAAACCCATTGGCACTTTGTTGAGTGAACCTTGCCGGGTGATGCTAACTGGGTAGTTCTTGTCCACTTACAGAACCCATACATGCCAGCACACATAAACACAAGCTTTATATTCTACACACATTGGCTCCTATGGGAAAGGTGGTGGGAAATGGGGATCAGTCTTTTGAGGTGGGTGGCCCAGTGTGGGGGTCCTGTCAGAGACGGGACAGAGGTGCTGTTGGTGGTGAGGGGCAGCTGTTCGTCAGGCTGCCTGCCTGATTCAGATTGTCAGGGTCATGTGAAATATTGACCTGGCTGTTTGCCTTCACAGGGTTGACTGGGACCTGACTCATTGAAATTGATCCATACCTCTGTAATCAGTGCCACACACGCACACACACACACACACACACACACGGTTCATTTGGCTCTAGATCTCCCCCCGCCCCTCACCCCTTTCCACTGTGATTGTTTTCTGTCTTTTTCAATTGCTTTTTTCTAATTTATTTTCCCAGGTCTGAACAAGAAAATTGCACATTTGCATTAATTTCTAATCTCTTTGTTAATTGGTTCAGTGTTAAATGCTTAGTTTAGTATCATAGTAGATGCAAATACATTTTGAAGGAGGAAGTAAAATGTTAAGTTAACTGTTAACAGTTGGAACATTTATTTGGGGGTGTCCAGGGTGCTGTAAATTACTGTAAAGTCTAGGTCCTTGAAAAAACTTAGATTAATGGTATGTAGTGCACTTTCAAACCTGGGATTGGCATGGAACTCTCCTGCTTGAATTGTATGAACATCAGTACACAGAAAATATCTGGAGCATGGTTCACAAAAACAATTTGTCTAAGGCTCGGTAATTGCAGATGCATTTGCGAGTCCGTCGGGAGTGGGACTCTACAGTACATGCTCAGATGGGTCGCAGTGTGGCATTTGTTTTGATTAGTGTGCTTTGACGTGTTAAAATGAGCGACAAAATCTTGTGTTGCAAATGGCAGCTTGCATGTTGCACATTTAGTAAAACGGCCCTCACGTTTCTTCTCAAGTTAAATGCACTGGTCTGTGTTCATGCTGCTAAGAGTGGGACGTCAAAGGTGAAGCTTTGCAGAAACCTGATATTCAGCAGTTCAAATCAGTTCACATTTGGATTTTTGGTCAACTTTTGGATGAATTCAGCAAGTATCGTGTAACATCTTGTTTCCAGTTTAACTAAGGAACCGTTCTGAATTTGTTAACAAAAAGTACTGTAACAAGTAATGTAGCCTATATTTTACCTCTACGATTGAATAAGCAGTAAAGTAATGTGATTACTTGCAATAAAGGGTGAGTAATTAAATCCATTTTCACAGTAACTTGCTCAGCACTGGTTGTGGAAATATCTTATTAGATCCATAAATAACACTGGAAAAAGAGAAATCCTATAATTATTGATTCTTTCTTGTCTTTTCTGCAGCTTTTTCTCATTTGTGTATTTGTGACATCCCTCTCTTCTCTCTGTTTAAATCACAGACCGATGATGCCCTCAGGCTCTAACAGTGGTGAGCCTCGAAGAGAGCTGTTTATGAATACAGTAAAACTGCACACATGAGCTCATTCCACTTTCTTACAGCCTCGTTTCGATACACTTAACATGAATTACAGGAAGCCCTCCAAACCTGAATGGTTGCCATGGGGTTTAGGAGGGGAAAATTGCGGGGAAAAATAAAATAAAAATACAACAGGGAAAAAGGCCCAGCCGAAGGAAGCCATTAAAAACGTATGGGTATGAACTTGAAGGAAACAGAAATATGAGTTTTAGATTATGAGTTACATACAACAGTAATAGACTACAGACTCAGGAATTGTTTCGTCATCTCTGAACTGTGGACTCCCTCTTTTGATTTTGATTAATCCAAGGAATGTTTTAACTGTTTCTACTCACTTTTACACAGTTTATACACATTTACACCTTTTCAGATGCCTTGTTTTGATCTCCTACATCTGTCCAAAGCCCTAACTGAATAATAAATGAGTTTAATACACTATACTGTAGGAACACTGGCTCACAGAAAGTTCCACATGCATCATCATCAGTCTTTTTGGCGTGAGACTACATAAGAAAAGCGTACCAGGAGTAAAATTCAATTTGTGGGTGTCTTTGTTTCCCTGTTTAGTATTGGTTGTATCCAGAACACATTTTGGATAGCCCTGTTCACATATTTGTGGTCTTTTCCGTTAGATGGTACAGTAGTCTAGTTTTTTTATTTTCCATTTTCCCTAATTGTCTTCAGATGACAGCATGGCCGACTTTTAAAGAATATTTCAACATTTTGGAAAATGCTCTTATTCGCTTTCATCAGAGAAGATTGATACGACTCATGTCTGTACAGTAAATATGTAACAGAGCCAGCAGCCGGTTAGCTTGGCACGAAGGCTGGAAACAGCTACTGTAGCCTGTCCGTCCTCTAAAGCAAACTCATTAACAGGTTATATCTCCTGAGACCTGAGATTTTATTACCTTCGGACAGAGCTAGACTAGCTGTTTCTCCTTGTTTCTAGTATTTAAGCTAAGCTAAGCTAACTGGCCACGGTCTCCAACTACATAGTTAAGCAGCAACGGTTGAAGGGATAGATACAGCATTCCAGAAACATTCCAATGGGTTGCCGTAGTAGTGGGTACAGCAAACCAGTCCTGCTTCCCTACTACACAGTTACGACAGGAACCCATTGGAATGTTTCTCGAACGCCGTAGCCATCCCGTCAACCGCCGCTCCTTAAAGTCCCTAGTTACCGAACAGACAGAGAGTGGTTTCGATCTACTCATCTACTCTTGTCAAACAAACAAGCATATTCCCCAAAATGTATAGCAAGTCATTTAACTCACATACATGAAACTCTCAGAATAAAAGCAAAAAAGTATTTTTATGGAAAATAAATGAAATATATAGGTTTTAGAAGGTCCAGAGCTCTGTTTACTTTATCTCCTCTAGTTTCTTCAGTGTAGCTGAACATCCTGACATTTGACCTCTAAGGAAGAGGAAGTGTTGGGTAAGAATGTCCCCCCATGAAGCTTAACATTTAACATAAAACCAGATTCTGTGGGATAGTGGCATCAAACATGTGCACACACATTTTTATTTTAACTCAAGTTTCAGTGAGTTCAGGTTTTAACTTGTTTGTATGTGAAAGGAAACGCACAGTTATAGTCTGATTCATAACAGAAACCCATGTCCTGAACAACTGAAATAAGCACCGTCAGAGTCATTTTATCAATTTGCTTAATTTGTTTAACGCAAAACAAACTGACCACTTACGAATGTACAATACAGTAAATGGAGACAAACAGGACTCGATGACATAATCAAAGAAATACACTCTTCATTTAGTATTTATTTTATGTTTTTTCCAGTGCAAGTTACTTTAACAATGTGTACACTCAACTGTATTTTCTGGGTCTCTTATCACCACCTTTGACCATATGGCTTGGAGAAGACGGTTGCCAGAGAGTTTGGTTGAGCGTCATGCGTCATCTGCTAAGAACGCATCATGCATCCATCTAAACAGTATCCTACCTGTTCCAGCTTCCTGTATTTTCTCTGGCTAAAGCCTTCATGACTGCAGCCTTCTCTCATGAAACCCCCTTGCATTAATTAAGAAGTCTGACGCCCACAGAATGATGGCTGATCCTCTCCTGGAGACTTGGAAAGCT
Organism: Zingel zingel; assembly: GCA_023566125.1. NCBI lineage: Eukaryota > Metazoa > Chordata > Actinopteri > Perciformes > Percidae > Zingel > Zingel zingel. The sequence goes on along the minus strand of CM042317.1, from coordinate 35,567,476 downwards.
GGACTGATCTGACAAGCTCAGCGGAAAGGGAGAGAGAGAAAAAGAAAGAGAGAGAGGAAGACTTATAATGTGATTTTCAAAAGGGAGTTTGATTTCATCCTGCAGGTATTTGGAAAGGAGAGAGAGACAGGCTCCAGGGATAAGGCTCGCCTTTGTGTAAACTTTCCGCTATATATATATAAAAAACAAAAGATCAACAAGGGAAAAAAAGGACTACTTTAATTTCTGGGAAAGAATACTGGAGGAGCTGCGGTGGAAAGTTGGGGGCAAGTGCTGGGCATGGTTTTGATTAAACAGTATGAGATCCTGCAAGGGAGCGTTGCCAGAGCGTGTGCACGTTCTTCATTCCGGCAGTCAATCAGCACTCTGTCGTCTCGTGTACCTCAGAGGAGGAAAATGAGATGAGAAAACCAGATAAGAGTTTTTAGCCACAGGAACATTACTCAGACAATGTATCAACCTCATTGGTGAATTTAAACTATGCTGGGTGAAGCTGTTGTAGACCACATGTTAGCTAGCTGGTCAGTTTGAATGGCTAACACTTGTCAAGCTATAAATAAAGAATAATCATGACAGTATCCCAAGATAGTAAAAAGCTAGTCGATATCGACGATGGTTCATTTACGGGATAGTTACGATGCCGCCAGAAGTTCCACCGGATGTCCCTTATTTTCCACTTTCTTTCTTTTGGTTTAAAGAAATGCCAATAAACCAGAGCTCATTTTTCTTCGATCCAGGAATGTTGTGTGGTGTAGCCAGACCCTCCTCCGCAGCGCTGTGGAGATAGGTCTGGCTATGCGAGACTAGTGAAAAGCTAACTTAAGTAATTTTATCATAATATTAAAATAGGTTGGCAAAAACAATCTCAGGCAAAGAAAAAAAAGTTGTAGCAGTAGCTAGCACGTCTTCTCTCGCAAAAACGAATTTGGTGCCCATCTATAACATCCACCTCCTTTGACCTGGGACCATACTGTAAGTCCCACTTAACTAATGAGCATATTGAGATCTGGTCACAATGCAGGCATAATTGAGATAATATGAGCACCTATTAATAGTATGATGTAATTTAGTCTATATCCTTGACGTTCCACTCCCGGGATTGCTCCGGTGCCACAAATTGCTTGTGTTGAAATCGCTGCCAAAGAGCTCAACTTCAAATAAGAAGATGAAGCGTGACATTTTCACAGAGCTTTGCCATAGGCCTTAAGATTAGTTTGTTAGCGTGGTTCTGGTTTTAGCCTCTGTTTGTTGGAACACATGTCTGTTTGTCCTGTTTGACTGCTTCGGTTTCTTCCACTGTCGCAGGTTTGGCTTATTGAAAATGACAGGCTGACGATCAGTGGAGGTTTTTCTTTTAGACATTAAACATGTTTACATGAGGCTGACAGGATGCTGCAGCTTGGGCAGGGCAAGGAAATTCATGTGAGGCCAAACAGAAACCGACATGTGACTTTAGATGAGGTTAAACTATAATTAGTACAATGGCTATTTAAAAATGCAGTGACATCTAGACAGTTGTGGAGTTTCATACAATGTTTTAACCCACATTGAACAAGAACAATGTCTCATATAAAACAAAATGGACCAGTTAATGTCGGCATAAAGGGATACATAGTTTGAATATTTAAACACATTTACCCACAAACGAACTCCTCTTCTCTCTAACACACATCTGTTTGGTTGCTCTGTGTTCTGTTCAAACATTTCCTCGCCAAATTCTCCCAGACAACCCGTCAACACACACAGATCTCAGCAACACATCATGAGGCCTGGTTGCTTTTCAGCATGACACTCTCTCATATCTCCTCTCAGAGGGCTCCACACGGCCTGCCGCTGAGTTTTAATATTCAATCTCCCACCTGTGAGCTTTGCAGTGTTTAGAAAGCTCACTGGTGATCCCACACAATCCTATTCTCCGTTAGGAGGGAGAGTGATGGCGTGTGTGTGTGTGTGTGTGTGTGTGTGTGCGTGTGTGTGTGTGTGTGTGTGTGTGTGTGTGTGTGTGTGTGTGTGTGTGTGTGTGTGTGTGTTGGTGTGTGTCGGTGTGCCGGTGTGTGTGTTGTTTGGCACAATGAAGTTCAGAGTTTGTATCTCAGACTGATTATGATTTATTGAATTAGAAAATCTCGATGAGGTTACCATCTCAAAAGACATTTTCATTATAATCATCTTTGTGTTTGTTTTTGTTCAACAAAAAGATGGCATTGGTGTATTCACTTTCTGGATTTACAGCCCCCTAAAAATGTCAAACCTGAGGCCCATCACAGTGCAACGTCATTTAAAAAGCCAAATACCTTTTTGTTTTCAGATGAATGTATTGGTTTTTTAGTGACCAATTAGATAAGATAAAATAAGAGTACCCTTTATTGTCAGATTCTTCTCAAATTTGTCTTGAATGCAAAACAAACGTTTTGAGAGATTCTTTTTCTTGTGGGTGCAACAGTCTATATCCTTGACATTCCACTTCAGGGATTGCTCCAGTGCCACAGGAAATTCCGCCAGCTGCATGTATATTCGCCGATGTCCGTTTCCTTCCGCTTTCTTTGTGTTGGAATTTTAATGTTAGGCTTGTATCATGTGGATGCAACAACAGTGGTGTTGTCATTTCTTAGAATTCCTCATGGGGGCAACATAAACTACGCACTATAGCTTTAAGTATCCTCCAAATAGGCAAAACTATTTAGTTTATATAATCATAATTTGTTTAGGGAATAGGGTTGAAGATGTCCTCCTAGGTAAGTCATCCTCTTTTAAATGGTTTATCAGTTCATCAGTGAAAAAATGGCGCTTAAACTGACAATTGAAAAAATGAACAAGTAGCAAACGGAAACCCACAGATTCAAATCGGCATTCATGTTGCTTGACTCCCATATGGGTACATAAATGAGAATGTTTTAACAGAGAAGAATATACGTATTCAGTGTGTGAGCATTCTTGTATGTTTTGTGTGTTTCTCTCACAAGGGGAGCATAGCTGACTTTGTCTGTCTGGTCTCCAAGGTGAAATCATTGTGCACTCGCTGGCCTGCACCTGCTAACCAAGTCTGCTCTACACGGAGTCTGTCAAGATTCAATATTTCATCACACTCGGCCGCTTCAATAGAGACGGACACAATGTCTTTTGTTCGAGGAGGAAAAACTCATAACTGAGAGTGGAGGTCACTCATTTGTTTCGAGGCTCGTGGGGGATTTATCTATGTGAAAGGAAATGAACTGCTGTTTGTCAATCAACAGGCTCAAAGTAGCCTCACATGACAAAAGTGCAGTTGTAAAATAAAAAAAGGGAATTGTAATTTCATCTTGGTGCTACTCACTAAATGTTGTCTCTCACATGACAGTTCAGACATCCTGAATGTGGCTGCTTTCCAACACACAGGATAACATGGGTGGATTTAATGCAGGAAAGAGTTAGTTTTTCTCAGCAGAGAAATTAAAAACTATTTACAATTTAATGAGGAAGTGTAAAAGAGCACAGTATGCTCATAAAGTGCAGAGAACAATATTTGGTTTTTATGAAATATTGGAGACACAAGACATACTCCACCCAATATGAAATCTTCCATTTCCTGCTTTCGCTAAAATTAAAGTCTGCACACCGGATGGCATTTAAGATTCAAGATTCAATACTTTATTGCCATACAACTTAGTTGTTAGGAATTTGCCTCAGTGTGCCCATGACAGAATAACAGTAAATCACAGCACACGTAATACGAAATAAAAACACTTATAACATATCGCCCACCCCACCAAACATTACATACATCCTTAGATGAAAAATACATAGATATGGATCAGGGGGTGTCGGAGGGGGTGGACCAGAATACATCAGAATACAGCATAGAAAATCTGCTAAGAAATATAGGAACCATTGGTTAGGATAGAACAACACAATGTAATTCTGCTAAATAAAAAATTACATTCATTATTAATTTCACTTGTTTTCATTTTAGACAAATTGTATTTCCGAATACAATACACATTTTCTATAGGCTCAGTCTGCCACTTATTTAAGAAACCGTTCCAGTGCGTTTTTCATGGTAACAGATTTTGAACAGTCTCATGGAACGTAAGAAAGCTTTTTTGCACACCTCTTTTGTCGGGCAGGTGCGTAGGATATGATCAAAAGTAGCAGATCAAAAGCTTAGAGAAGAGTCCCGCACACTGACCATTACGCAAGCAATAATTTATTTAGAAAAATACAAAGTTTCGGTCACAGACCTTCATCAGGTAAATTCACACATTCACCTCAACCATAGCCTTAAATAGTTTGGTTGACCAACCAGGACCAATCAGGTCCGGCTCTTGAATGACATCATTCATTCACAAAAGTGGCACTCCCATCACAAACCATGAACAGGAAAAAGTAGAAGAAATGCCACTCAGTACATTTAAAAACAATGGATAATCAGACTAATCTTGTTATAGGCTCATAATCAATACATTTTCACTAGCCCAATATCTTTCCACTCTAAATCAGAGAGGACACAGTCCATCCCAAAGTGGATAATTACCTTAGTTAAATTACATTATAACAGTCCATATGCACCTGTACAATGAACAGTTCCTGAGGATAAACAAACAAGGAAAAAACAAACTAGGAAAAAACATCAAATTAGCATAACATGATATTGAGATTAAATTCATCATTAAGGCCTTTTGGCAATAGAGTCTGCAAAGTAAATATCCAATATGCCTTGTGTCTTTTTAGTAGCAAGTCGTGATTGCCCCCCCTTTTTGGAAGACTGACTTGTTCGATGCCACAAAAGCGCAATGATGAGATATCATGCTTATGATCATTAAAGTGTACCGCGACCGGGTAATCCCGGTCGTTTCTGCGAATCGAACTCTTATGTTCGCTAATACGTTGTTTTAACTGCCTTATGGTCTTACCTACATACACCAGACCACATGGACACGTTAAAATGTACACTACGTGAGTGGAGGCACAAGTGATGACACGCTTAATTGGAAAAAACTTGTTATTGTGGGGATGGCGAAAGTCTTATAGGTGTTGTTGCACTGTGCACATCCTCCACAGCGATAGTTGCCAGTAGGTAATGGGCTTAATAATCTTTGCGAAGCTCTCCTTGGCTTATATCTCGCAAAGTCCGCGTGAACTAGAAGATCTCTGACATTCTTCTCACGTTTGTATACGAAGAGCGGCAAGTCAAGTGACAAGTGAAGCGAACAGTCTCATGGAAACATTAATTGGTCATGTGACGAAGGGCTGTGAAATTGGCAGAACAGGCAGTCAAGTTACAGTACTCTGATCCAATGGAAATCACAATTGTCAGATTGGGGGGAGGGCGGGTGGGGGGGGCCTCAGGTTGGGCCATATCATATTTCAGTGGAGAACCTGTGCCACATCGTGCCCCCCTTCTAGCCCCGCCCCTGAGAACCAAGTGTCTCACATATAAGACTGACCTGCACTCTCATTCTCTATCGCCAATCTATGTAATGCTGTTAAAGGAAATTCAAAGGAAAGTTTCACATTTTGGGAAACACGCTTTCTTGCCGAGAGTTGCATTAGAAGATTTATACCAGTCTCATATTTGTCTACTAAATATGAAATTAAAGGCTGGAACAAATAAGAAATAACATGTTAATCAGTGAGCTTTAGTGGTGCTGGTAGGTGGACTTTGTTACCATTTGACAGAGCCAGGCTAGCCGGAATGCTAATTGACATAATGGGCAAGAAAGCTAAGCATAGTTAGCCTCGTGAGACCATCCTGATCTCGCAAGCTCCAGTTTTCCACTCGCAGATCAGTCTGGCATCTTGAGACAGAGAAGATTTGGAGCCGTTCGCCAAACGACCGACCAATCAGCGTTGGTTTTGAGGCGGGTTTAGGTGTGACGCAACGAGAAGCGACTGTTCAGTCTAAACAACATGGCAGCTTCCACGGATGAGATGAGCGTAGCTATCGTGCAAGTTTTATCCAAATTAGAAAGTATTCCTTCATTGAAAGAAGAGCAAAAAACCGCACTGGAGGCTTTTCTCGGAGGAAAAGATGTTTTTGCTCTTCTCCCGACTGGTTTCGGCAAGAGTTTGATATATCGTTGTTCTGATTGGTTGATTTGGCCCGTCTATCACCAACATAGGTGGTGAGAACTAAACAGGGTCAGCAGAGTCAGAACTAATCAGGGGGAAGCAGCGTTCAGTTTTTATGCTCCACATATCTGGAACAAACTCCCAGAAAACTGCAGGTCTGCTGCAACTCTCAGTTCTTTTAAATCAAGGCTGAAGACCTATCTTTTTGATGTTGCCTTTCTTTAATAACTGTTTATTTCTTATACTGAAGTTGCATTGTTGACACTGTATGACAATCTATATAAGCATATAAAGAGAAATTCCTATTTTATCTGCTTTTATATATTTAACTTTTTTTAACTGCTCTTGTTTCATTTCTTATACTGCACTGTAACTTTTTTTTTCAATCTGTTTTCATGTAAAGCATTTTGAATTGCCCTGTTGCTGAAATGTGCTATACAAATAAAGCTGTCTTGCCTTGCCTTGCCATAGTAACATATCTGCATGAAATTTAAAAGTTACATGTAAATGCTGCAAAAGTTGTTCTGTATTGCGATTGAATTTAATAAATACAGCAGTGATTACACTAACCGGATTTAGTAAAACTAGATTTAAAATAAGTAAACCAAATCCTAAACTTACTGTAAAAGATTTTGTTTATAGGGAGATAAAAATGAGTCGCACTCCTCTGCTCCACAGCTAGATTTTTTTGCCAGTACTCTAACACAAGATTTACCAGCGGCTGTAATGACAGAAAAGACCTTACTCATCTGCGTCATCTTTTTTTGACAGTTAATGGTTCACTTTTAGGTTAAATTTTAAATGACAGTAAAACAAATGCTCAGACGAGATGAAAGGCTCGTATGTGGCTTCAACTGGTAGAGGATTTGTTTGGATCAGCAGAAATGATGGGAAAGAAATGACAATCCAAACTCAAAGCCAATTCTGAAAAAAAAGAAAACTCAAAAGTTCTTTAAACCTTAACCCTTGGTTGTGTCTGCCAGCGACATGGCATCATGACTTTGCATAAACATGCACGCCACTTTCCTAAAGTCAAGTGATGTGTTATCTGTACGCATTTTGAGCTATCCTCGTGTATGTCTACACTGTATACAGCGGACGGCAGTCTGCAACGTCACAGCGTAAACATTAACGCCAAGTGGCCCTTTCTAAAGCCACGTGGCGTGTTATCGCGAAGCTACGTCGCACGTGGGTTTTAGGAAAAGAAGAAAGCGACAGTTGAGTTTAGGAAAAGAACAACGGGGTTGGCTTTACAAACAGATCAATGCCACACGTGGGATACGAACCTCGCTCTCCTGGGTGAAAGTCCTGTGTTTTAATCATCCAACACCCCAACCAACCTCCCTACGCAGCTTTTCGCCCTTTCATACTACTCCCTATGGCGTCAATTCGCACGCAATCACAAGGTAATGTAAGTCATTGGAGGCCAAACAACGTTGATAAACACGCTAAAAAGCGAGTATGCGTCTTGATAACACGCCAATAATGGCATACAAATTGGCGTGTCATACATACGCCACTTCATGAGATCAGTCTGCTGTCAGAAATCTTTCACTTTTCCTCTCTCGTTTACCACATTTACCATCAGAAATTATTAATCTAAGTTAAATCAAAGTTTTAGAACAATAACATGCAAATGAGGGTTTAAATCTTAATCAAGTTCAGTCTTAAACTACAAGCTTCATTTTTGGTGAAACAGAATTAATGACTCAGCCCAGTGTAAAGGTTCAGTGTTTTAAGTGCATCCTAAAAAATCCCCCGAAGACACTCTAATACACTTTAACATCATTATGGAATCATTTAAAGTGTAACTCTCGCCAAAATGCAACCTAGGGTCTTTTTGTGAATGTACCCGAGTCAAACTTTCGTTTAAAAGCATATTTAGGACGGAAGCACCACTTTTAAGATGTACCGTATTTTCGTTTTTCGGTCAAATGGCCTTTGAATGGGAGTGCAAGGGGCACTTTTATGCTAGCCTCAAAATAGTTATTTTTAAAACACTAAGAAGGCTCGAAACAACATGAGACTTGTATGTATGTACTTGTATGACCAGGGTCTCTACACCTTAACGAAAGCATTGACAACATTGTATGTGTACCCAGAGTTTACTAAAAAGAAAGGCTTTGAGCGACTCACGTTAGCAGTTGTTGTTTACGCTATCCGCCATTTTCCCAGTCAAAAATAGACGATCTCCGAATGTGAATGAATGGACTCCATAGGAGGAAATGTCATTCTTATATGAGGTTCCTTTTTCAACTACAAGGTCAATATTGTGTTTCACTAACGACAAAACAACAAATTATCCGTGCATTTATATGGAACTAAGCTTTAGGAGATAGACGGCGACCGGAAGAACAGCTACAGTGAGTTGCTCAAAACCTTTCTTTTTAGTAAACTCTGGGTACACAAACAATGTTGTCAATGCTTTCGTTAAGGTGTAAAGAACCTGGTCATACTTGGAGCAAAGTCTCATGTTGTGTCGAGCCTTCTTAGTGTTTTAAAAATAGCTATTTTGAGGCTAGCATAAAAGTGCCCCTAGCACTCCCATTCAAAAGGCCATTTCACCGAAAAACAGAAATACGGTACATCTTAAAAGTGACGATTCCATGCTAAATATGCTTATAAACGAAAGTTTGACTAGGGTACATTCACAAAAAGACCCTAGGTTGCATTTTGGCAAGAGTTACGCTTTAGGTGTAACCAGTTCATTTTGATCAGATAGTTGCCTTAGCTATAGTAAACAATTATTGAAGCACACACAAAACAATCCCATGTCAAACAGAAAATAAACAAGTCTGATTTTGTCCACAAACGCTTGCTCCTCCTCCCTCTCCTCTCGATTTCTCCCCCCTTCCCCTTTTCCTTCCTGCCAGGTCATGTCAAAACCTGCTTCACATCTGGCCTGACAAACACCAATAAAACAGGGCCCTTTGTTATTCAATAACTTAATTGGCATCAATTTGATGAGGGAAGGGGGGAAGCCCAGAGGCTCACCAGACATTTCCTGATGGAGGAAGAAACAGAACGAGGGAGGGCAGACATAAATGGGAGGGATAGATGGGTATGAAACTGAAATGTATCCTTTTTGATTTAACTTTTGTGTCACTCTGCCCAAGAGAATGAGCAAGATTTAAAGAATGTATCATAAAATGAAATAAGAACATGCTGAGTGAAATGACGAGTGGGAGAGATAATTAGAAGCAGCAGAGAGACGGAGACGCAAGAAAGAGAATGATAGAAAGCAAAGTAGTTAAAGCTGACAGGGGGATGGGATGAGTTACTGAAAATAGCATATAGCACATAACACTTCAAACACACCCTTTCTTGTGGCTATAAGTGGGCATAAAGAGGCTGGACATGGCCTATTCCTGCCAGAGGTGGAAGGTCAAGGGGAACAAGCCCTGCAGCATTGAAACGTTTAGAGGGCAGCTGTGTACAAAAGCTGAGCTGGACAGACTGAAAGGACATCGAGAGAAGTTCTGAGTGCAGCAGTTTGATACTGTGTCACAAACAATAAAGGAATAAAGATATTTAAAGAAATTCAATAACATTTTATTTATAGTGTCAAATCATAAAAGAAGTTATCTCAGGACACTTTACAGATGAGGTAGGTCTAGACCACACTAAAATTTACAGAGACCCAACAATTCCCCCCAAGAGCAAGCATTTGGTGCGAAAGTGGCGCGAGGAAAAACTTCTTGGTGCCGGTTGGGACACAGAGACGCTGATACAAATACGCAGATATATAGAAAAATGATTCATAGTAATTATATTATATAGCTATCAATACTCATTGCCTGCAGGGTTGAAAGGTAGCTCTGTTAAGCTTGTAGCTCCCTAGCATGGGGGGGGGGGGGGGGGTGTGCTTGTCTCTTATGTGAGTTAAAAAATCTGCCATTAAAGGGTGTTTTCCACTTTAGAGTTAATTAATTTAAGGGTTTAAAAGGGTTTTATTTGACCAAATGTTCTAAATCCACCAAAGATCAATGTCATTCTAAAACCTTAAAATCAGCTTAACGGATATGGTCATGGGCAAGATTCAAGAAATAATAGATTTAACATATCAACGCTACAATTACTCTCTGCATCTGTTTTTCAGACATGTCTGCCTGCATGAGTGTGCCTTCCTATGCTCATGCATGATTTACACAGTGCATGCATGTTTGCGGCATATGGCTTACAGGCACGTATGCCCCGGCCTGGTGTAGTATTGGTCTTGTCTGTTATACTTTGCAGTGAAGGCCTAGAAAAGGTGCAAGTCCCTGGTAATCCCTGCTCTGTGCAGTCATGTCATCTCCTATCACAACATGACCCTGCCTGGCCCTGAAATCCTATTGTTGTGCCGCAAAAATACTGGAGCCCAATAAACCCTCAGCTGCTGCTCCAAGGCCCCGAGTTCACTGCAACAACACAACACGCCCCTCATCTACCTACAGGTTACCTCTGCTGACTGCACTTATTTTTCACTTCTCCTTCCCCTTGTTCTGTTGCTTCTTCTTCTTTTCATCCTGCAAACTTTTAGGAAGTTTCTAATTGTAAAAAAACAAGGTCTGATTGTTTTTTCAGTTTCAGATTCAGAAAATGTTATTCTCTGTCAAACATACAATAGATTATAGAAGTAATTTACACAGGATAAAAACAATAATACAATGTAATTGTGCAAAGTGACAGTGAAACAGTGAAACATTCAAATTTCTTTCTCTTCTGTCTCATTTTTTGGTTATTCGTTATCAAATTTAATTTCTTTCATTAGTAAGAGTAGATCACACGATGAGAAGAATTCCACACCACATTTTTGGAAAAGGTTTTTACCTAACAATTTCAACCATCAGCGAGATCTTGGGTGGTCCTTTGTTGCTCCGTGTAAAGACTTTTTCATTGAATTTAAAATTCTGCCCCAGAGAACATGGAAGTCATTAAGGGCCCTGGGTAAGAGGAGACCTTTGGTCCACAGGCAAATGAATGGCAATTAAAGCTAATTCAATTAAACATTGTATTGCATTTGAGGGAGGAAAAGAGACATCCACAGCTTCATCCACTGTGTTTTCTCATGAGAATAAGGAACATGAGCTCTCAACCCACACAGTGTGGGAAGCCATTTTGGAGATAACTACAAAGTGAACCTGCATTGTGTCTTGATTCAGTTTAGCTCTTTAAGTGATTAATGTTGTCTAAAAGCATTGATGTAAACACATGGGACCATCTGTGTTCAGTCTGTTCCTCTTCAATCTCAAAAGTAAGTTTCACTAAACTTCCACAATGAAAGTTTACACGTATATAGTATTCCGGGTTTTGCCCTTATTCCGAAAAAGACGATATTCCGACTAAGATGTTAACATGGCTAAAGTTAATATTCCACTAATATTTCCATTTACATGTAGCCATGCAAAAAAAGTTTTTTTTCAAAGTTTTCCACCGGTGGCGGACTTATTGGACCGTGCAGACACAGCGTCCCTCTTTCATTCCTTCAACCAGCTTCTTGAAAAGGTCAGCATTGCCATGTGTGCGCATATCCAAAAAACGGTTGATATCCAAGTCTTTCATAATGTTTTCAAAGTAGGTGTGTTTCTCCTATCCTTCTTTTCTTTTGGGCATGCATCTCTAGCACAGCCTATTGGTTTGTATACAACTACAATGGCAACGCACAGAGCTGACGAAAGCCATAAACTGCGGTAAAAGCCCTGATTGAGATGCATATTCCGAATGCCCTGTGAACGTGTCAAAAGAATGCCTCTAAAACTGGAATAATAACGGCATATCACATGTCTTAATCGGAAAATGCTAAATTCGGAAGAAGGCCTTATTCAGAATATCCAAACGGAATATGCTGTTCACATGAACTGTATCAAATTTGGACTATTGCCATCTTCGGAATAATAGTGGAATATTGGTTTGCATGTAAACGTTTAAAACGTTAACAAAGCACTTATTATAACCACCACTATGTTTCCCTATACCTAACCAAGCCTTGACCATAGTATTAGCATACAATGGTTTTGGAAGGCAATGACAAATGATTCTTTGTTGATAGGGGCATTGGATTATAAAATGCTTTTATGTATCGCACAGACAAACAACATATTTAGTTGTGCGATTTGGAGGACTGGATCTAAGATGAGACGCCGGAACATAAAACTTGAGTTCAGAATCCCCTTTAAAGATTAGAAATGCATTCCGGAAAAGGGACCATAGATCTGTGTTATGAATAAGTGCCAAAAGCTTTAGTGCATTCATAAATGATTTTAAACACTATGAAGTATGTGATTCCCTTTTAACCGAGCCACTCAAACTCTATGTGCCAGAATTTGCTCTTCAAAATGCATCAATGTCCCAAAGACATAAACCATGCTTTTAGTGTGCTAGCAGCTGTGGTAAACATTTTCCCTCAATCTCTCATTGGCCTTTATATTTTACACAGGTATGTCAGCATTGATAGGAAGATATATTGCAGCACACATGGGTTGCATAGGGAATTCCTGGTTGTAATATGGTAAGTGAGGTATAGTGTTTAGACAGAAGTATGTATGCACACATACACACACACTGAGCCGGGGGGTTAAGAGGCTTGGAGGGCCCGTTATCAAGTCCAACAATCTGTCTGCAGTTGGATTTCACCGCATTTACTCTTTCCTCCCCACTCCTTTCTCTGCAAACTCCATCTATCCACCCCCAGCAAGTCCTGACTGCTTTCATTACAACCAGATTGCTCAAATAAATCAAGCCTACCCCCAACTCCCCTGCTTTCTTTTTTCTCTCTCTGTCTCTTTCTTTTCTCTCGGCACCCTGCAGCAGTCTACAACAGAAGATCTTTAAACGAGAAGCACATTTCGGGGCTAATGAGGGTGATGGGCTGTGAAGTTGGGGTTTGTTTTAATTTAGGGACTCTTTGTGGACCCAGTGTATGTTGTGTATGTATTGTCTGTCTATATTGACCAGGTTTGTTGGTTCAAGTCAAAACCACAGATTTAAGAAAGTAAACGCAACCTTTCACCACACAGAAGTCCAGGCACATGCACTTTTAAATGGATATTTTGGATTGCGGACGTGTTGCTACTCTAGGTCTTAAGGGTTTTGTAACTGAAGAAGTCTACTGTACACTGCTATGTTGCATTATCAAAAACTACACAGTGAAACTATTTGAGAGAAACACTTGTTGAATACATAGTTTCAAGCCTAAACTGCACTTAAACGTATTGATGCTTTTATCAAATACAGTGCTGGGATGGGAAAATGTTATTTTGGAACAATTTGCATTTAGCCCTGATCCCGAGCTAGAAATTAGACAACTGCTTATCAGATGGGAAAAAAGTCAATGTTGGGTGGTTGAAAAGTAATAAAAAAATGACTGAAATCTTACTATATATATATATATAGTAAATATAGGGCTAGCTAGTAACCTGCCTTAACACAATCAAAGTTGTCTAAGTTTTCCATCATTAACACCTATTGTAGTTTGTTTGCCAGATGCCAATGATAGAAATGGTTTTTTTTTCTGCTATTAAAAAGAAAAAAAGGGGGGGGGGGTCACATCCATCAAGTCTGACTGCTTACTTTGGCTCTCATATTTTTTAATCCTCCTGCTAAATAAGTGAATGATATATTTTTTCACATTTTTCTGTCCAGTGCCGCAAAATAGCTTAAGCATAAACTTGCAGCAGTAGCTGCTGCTTGGCTACCAACTGATCTCTTCTGTTGACTCTGTTACTGTAATCTAAACAGAGAAGATGTCTTTCCCCAGCTCTTCACAACACATTGTGATGTCATATTCATGTCTTTGACAGGTTCAGACAGCATGGCACCGGATGTCATCTTAGCGTTGCACTGATGTCTGTTACTTTTCTTGGGCACAGACATGGATATGTCATTGGTCAAATGTTTGGTCCGGGCAGTTTTTTCAAGCATCCCCGCTCTAAAGTTAAAATCTGATTCAGCTGATCCAAGAAGTCGACCAAGACACGCTCCAGGTGGCTCAATTTCAGTTCCATTTTATAACCCTCTGCACTATTGAGACATTTTATTAGTTTTGATTTGACTTTTGTGTACACTACAAACTGTTTTGCTGAATCCTACAAAAATAAATCTTTCTTTACTACCACAGTTATGCCATTCAAGGCCACACCCTTCAAAAGTGGTTCTTGTTTTAGCAAACACAAAACAACCAAACAAAAATGTTAACCCCCCTAGTAATTTTCTGTGGAATTCACAATAATAATCTAAAAACATGCCCACTGAGCCACAGTGGCTGCAGCTCTTTAAAAGAATCCTCTTAACTGTAATCACCTTTTCATTAGAAACTGAAAGGGTATAATCTGTTTCGTGAATATATAATTAGATTTTTTTTTTCTGTATCGACTCTACTGGTTTACTGGGCATGCTGAACTGGCAAATTGACTGATTCAGACCTCAGCATAGAGTTTAATCCACGTCCTCTGAATGCATTTCTTCTGTGTCTATAGATAGAGACTATTTAAATCTAGTTATATCGGAGAAGGCTTCATAGAATAAGCTTTTCTTTTTTTAACCAAGTCCGAATAGTCTACCATATAGCGTAAAAACACTACACTAATGTTGATATTTTGGCAGTTGGTATACAAAATGTACTCTCAAAGTGTACTTTTTTTGTATTATTGCTGCTGCCGTTGTACCATTGTCCCTTCATTTCCATTGTGCTTTACCTTGTGAAACAATAGTCTCAATAAATACCACTCTCATAAATCAAGCAGTTGTACTATGCTGGAGCACAGCTTCATGTACTTCATCCTAGGTGAACATACCACATATCGAAACATTTGCAAATTAGCCTGAACAGTGAAGTCTGATAAGTGACCAAGCGGCAACCTCCATGGTTGAAAGATGTAGTCAACGCAGCAGTGCCAAAAACTGCAGTTCAGCGAGTGGCAGCTTGCAGCTGGCTCCAAAAGCAAGTCAATTCCCATTAGTCTCACTTTGCCAGACCCTCCTCCAAAGTGTGCTGGAGGAGGGTCTGGCTACTCCACATAGCATTCGGGGATGGGAGGAAAACATGCTCTGGTTTATTGGCATTTGTTTAAACCAATCACAATCGTCTTGGGCGGTGCTAAGCACCGGAGAAAAGCTGCGGTGCCGCTGTAAAATAGGCTCGGAGGGAACTTGTTTTGGTGGATCGTGTACGTTTAAAACTTGTTTTACTCATGCAACAGAAAACTCAGATTTATCAATTTATATTATATTAAGGCTTGAAGTTATGCATAATTACGGACATGGCTGCTTTGAGTGACAGGTGGCTGCCATCACAGGTGGCTAGCATTGACTGTAGGCTTCAATTGGCCAGCCTCAGCTCCATCCACGCTCCAGAAAAGGTCCATATTTTATACAGTCTGTGTTAATGACACAACGCTGAACGCTGACATTAGTTTATATCTGAATTAATAATCTAAACCTTCACTTGGTAGTAAATATTTACCAAATGCTCAAAAGAGAAATTAACACAATTTTCTACCCTTAAAAGTTGCATTTTGTGGACTTTTATCATATTGCACGGTTTTCATTGCGGTTTACCGATGTCAAAATGTTGAGTCAACAAGAAAATGGCAAAAAGCAGCAGAGCCATGTAATGTCTGTTATTTGGAAATTGTGTGTTATTTTGTAATATTTTCCACTGGCATCTGTTCTTGGCTATTAGCGCAAATATAAAAGAAAATACAGAAAATGACCTCCATCCACAAACCAACATAACGTCACAAAGTAATTATGTTGTGGTTGAGGTTAGTGGGAATGTGTGAGTGTATGAGTGTAATAAGGTATTGAGACATACGGGCTGTGTGTAATCAGCTTCTGTTGTTACTGGAAATCCTTTCTCTGTTTTTGTATTTAACTTTGCTCTATGACAACATCCAGAACTGAGCCTCAAATGGGCCAAAATTCCTCAAATCCACATGGAGGAGGAACACACATGAATGTGTATGTTACTGCATCATTATAAAACCATATACAAGTGACTTGAATCCGGAAGCCAACACCAAGACACAAATGCGTGGGCAGATTTAACATTACATCTTTTTAATACTGTACTTTTTCTCAGCATTGCTTTTCTGGCAAACACGTAATTGACAAACGTAAAACTATAAGAAAAAGAAAAAAAAGACAAGCTTCCCTAAATAAAAAGGGAAAGTTCTGTAACAAACATGTTGAATATATTTCAAACATTTCCTGCCCCTCTCACTGTCCCAAGCAATACAAAGAGTCTTCCAGTTGATATATCGGGGGAGAGCAGATATATGAGCATATGTGTCTGTGTTTATACTGGAATATTGACAGAATGAAGATAGCAGAGAAGCCAAAGAATGGTAAGTTGATTTTGGACAGTGCTGGGGTGTAGTGCATGGACTCAATTATAAAGCAGACAAGGTACTGTGGAAGCTGGACACACGCACGCACGCACGCACGCACACACACACACACACACACACACACACACGCGATGTCACAAGGGCTCTACACGAATGTTGCTAAAGGCACCTCTCTGTAAACCGGTTATACTTTGCCATTTAAGATTCTTTCTCATGAAAGGAGAATATATATATATATATATATATATATATATATATATATATATAAAATGAAAAGTAACACTAAAAGCTTGTGACATTCCCAGGCCCAGAGAGGAAATACAGAACAAATACATCAGAACGGTGCACTTAGCCTGTGCATTTCACAGTCTGGTTGGCAGTAAACAAGCACAACAGTTACCAAACACACACATGCCTAATCCTTGTTGACCAAAACACACGATGGATGGTTAGAGTGGAGGCGCAGAGAGCCAGTGAGAGGGTGTGTGAGAACAGCTTTAGGGGGACACTGTCTAGACCATATCTCAGCAACGGTTCAGTCAGCAGTGCCAAGAGGAAACTAGTGCCTAAAACTCACTGACACTCACAGCAAATTTCCTTCAAGCTCTTTGAACTTGCTTTTCTGTTCTTGGCACGCGTGTGCTGCTTTGAATCAGTGAGTTCTGCGGCAATATGCCTTTGAACACAATTTTGACAACTGTGGTCTGTGGCTTGTCCTTTATGTAGCATTGGCAGACCTGGCAGAGAAAATAAAGTGTCTGACACTTAATACACTTTATAGTTACATTCACTTGGTGAGTTCCTCAGACGTATTTTAGCGAACCTCATACAAAAGCATTCTGTGAATGATGTAAAGATGACTGTTTTAATTAAATCTTTAAATTGAAGCTTAATTAGATATTTGATTATTGTTGGTTGTGTTTAGTCCTTTTAGCTCAAGAACCTAAGCTAGTATTTACTTTGCACACACTGCAAGTAGCTCTACAAGATTTTAGCTACATGTAAGCTAAATGCAAATAGAAAAGGATAGAATTCCTGATGACATAAGCAGGCGTTTAAGGGAGAACAATTCATGTTTCATCTAGCAACCATAGCAATACTTAAGGGACATCAACAGCAAAAACATGATTAAAATACAAAAAACATGACCAAAACAAAATATCATAATATAAGTTCGACAAAACAGCCTTCCCGTCACAGCACAGAACGATGCAGGCAAAGTCCATTCTCAATGGCTTTTTATTCAGTCCATTTATCTTTCACAGCAAATTCATCTCCTACGAAGCCAAAAGCTTTAGGATGTGTGGAGAGAATTATGGTAAATCTGTTGACACTGAAGAATCCAACTCCACATGTGAAGAAACTTAAAGTTTTGTTTCAGATTAGATAATGTCAACAGCAAAATATGAAGTTTAGACAGCGTTTACGGTCATCAACCTATTACTAGCTTTGTATTTTTTCAAAGTTGTTGTGTTATTGCATTCCTTTATGTGACCATCATCAGTCTTGTGGCAGGTTGTGACTGGGACACTGGAAAGGAAAAGAAATATTTCTTTTCAGTGCAAGTTAGATTCATAATCCCCATGGAGTAGTTGGTCGAAAAGCCCATTTTGTACCGGGGCGTGTGGTCCAGGCATCACACATCTTCATCGCTGTTTTTTATTTAAACCACGGTCACTTCCTCCATTTCTATAGCCCAAACACTGGGGCACTTTTCTCCAAACTGTATCTCCCAAATCCAGCAACAGGATTACAGCTCATTCGTATAGTTTCTTTTATATAAACAAAGATATTTTTTTTTATTTTAAATGAGCCACTGGTGACAGTTGTGTCAATGCAAAAAGGCACTTCTGTATTTAGTCTACTACTAGGACCCTTCTAGTCGATTGCACTTAGTTTATATCACTTGGTTAGGTTTCACCACCATCAAACTCTGCTAGATGACTTTAAACCACATCCTGATCATAGTCCCAGAGTGGTTTAGCACATTTCCAATGTGCTGTAATCTTAAATTCATCATTCAGTATCTCTAAAGTAGATGATCCAGTCCGTAGTGTTATCATTTGGACAACAAAGGATAGTAAGCGGCACTTTTCAAATTGTTGATATCTGAAATTGGAATGAAAATTTGATTTTTAACCACTAAATAAGCCATAGCAGGATCTCTCAAGTACTGATGGGCAAGCCCACTCTCTTAAAAAAGTGTTAGTATTTTATTGCATCTTAGAAATAAGATGGCTTTAAGGATGTTAGATTGTTATTTGATGGGCAGTGTCCTTGCATCAAGGATACTTCATAGTCCAAACCCTCATTTTGTTGCAAGGATGGAGGCGGCTGAGAAGTGTGACAGCGGTCAATCTCAGGCTGTTTGTGGGGTAGTGTACCATTTCCCCCATTCTCCAGGCAGGCCTTGATCCCCTCCAGTTCCATGGGATCAGGATCTGCTGGGCCCAGCTCTAGCTCCTTTCCTGCCTTTGCCTGTCTTCTTTTTCGGACACAAATGATTGTCCCCGCCACCACAGCCAACCCCAGCACCAGGGCCAGTGCAGCTAGGGCGAGGATGAGAGTGTATGTCAGCGGGCTCTGTGTCTCCACCCTGGACTCTGGGAGTGACAGTGGAACCCCTTCAGTGCGAGCCTCTGTACACGACCCTGTTTCTACAGAGCTGTTGGCCCTAGAGTTGATTCTTTCACCTAGGGGACTGGCACAGACTGAGTAGGTACAGTTGGGTCTCAAACCACGCAAAGTGTACTCAGGGTAGGATGCCGGTACACTCAGGATAATGGGGCGGCGGTCAGGCCCGGAGAGGTTACGGTAGGTCAACCTGATGCCACGGATATGTGGCCGTGTCTCGATGAAACGGTGCAGATCAAGAAGAATAGATGTGGATGTGACCTGTCGTGAGCTGATAGCATCAAGTTCAGTGGGCATCACATGGGCAACTATCAAAACCTCTGTTGCTGACGGTTTCGGTGGCTCAGGAACCTCATCCACATTTTCACAGTAGAGGCCAGAGGTTCCTGACAGACACATACAGCTGAGTTGACCTAATGGATCAAAATTACAAGTGCCCCCATTGAGGCAGATGTCCGGTGGGCAAATGTGCTCCCCTAGCTCCTTGCTGGTGGAGCTTGGGGAGACTGGAGGTTCTGGTGAAAGAGGGCTGTCTGTTTTTGAGGAGACAGTTGTCTCACTGGCTGGAGGAGGAGGAGGAGGAGGAATGGCGTTGGTATGAATGGTTTCTGGAGATGTGGTGGGCATCAGGGGAACAGGAGTACTTCCAATGGGGGAGCCAATCAGCACTGTTGTGGTGGGTGGACACCCAAAATCTTTGTGCTCCAGTGCTGAAAGCATCTTCCCAGCATTAACTAAAGGGAAGTGACATCTGGTTTCCTCAGGCCTCCCAAGATTCACATCCTTCTCTTTTAGCCAGACATGGAACCAAGCTAATGGACACATGCAATTAAATGGGTTCTCAGCTGCTGTCAGGTGCAATAACCTAGGGAAGTTCTGGAAAAAACTCTGTGAAAATCCCTGAATATTAAGACCACTGAGATCCAGTTCTTGAAGTCCACTTAGTTTCTGGAAGTCCTCCACCCTGAGCTCGCCCAATGGGTTGACAGCCAGGCTGAGCTTGATCAGCCCCTTGAGGGAGTCCTGCTTTAGGGCCTTGGGTACCTCAGTTAACTGGTTTGAGGAGATGTCAAGCTCGTGAAGGTTCCCCAGAGAGGCTATGAGATTTTCATCCACAGAGGTAAGCCCGAGAGAGGCCACCTTAAGGGCTTCCAGGTGGGGAGTCTGGAGGTCTGAGGGTCCCAGAGTTGGGATGCTGTTGTAGCTGAGGTCTAGAAGCAGAAGCCTGGGGAAATGAAGAGATGGCAGAGAGGTGAGCTGGTTCCCTTGGAGCTTGAGTTCCAGTAGCATCTCTAAACTCTCAAAAGCTTCCAAATGTATGCTCTGAATGTTGTTTGCGTGGAGATACAGCCTCTCCAGCTGGACCAACCCAGAAAAACTGCCTTTGGAAATGTGGGTAATGTGGTTGGTGGACAGGTCTAAGTTCTTCAGCTTTGAGAGCATCTCAAACACACTGTCTGGAATCTCTGCCAGCTCATTCTGGCTCAGATCTAGCAACTCCAACTCCCCCAGACCTTTGAAGTCATCTTGAGACAAAGTGTTGATGCCGTTCTGGAAGATGTATAGATTTTGGGTGGTGGTGGGGACACGAGGCACAGTGCTGGAGCGTCGTTGAATGCAGAATATTGAGCCCTGGACCTGGCACAAACAGTCTGCTGGGCAGTCAGAGGATAACACCAGACCAGATGAGAGGAAGAAGAGCAGGAAGTAGGGCGGCATGGTGACGTCAGCTTAAAACTCTGAAAGACATGAGAGAGAGAGAGAGAGAGAGAGAGAGAGAGAGAGAGAGAGAGAGAGAGAGAGAGAGAGAGAGAGAGAGAATGGTTGGTGTTAATCACCCTTCGCTTACTAAGCAGGTCACAATTAAAAAGTGAGGCTTTATAGTAAGAAACCAATTCAGACATAAAATACTGTAAATGTATAGATAAGCTGTTAACGACATCATTACTGAGGAATAAATAAGTTATAAAGAAGTATTTTTCGCAATCTAATTCCTAAAGCCTTAAAATTATTTGCTCATAAATAAATGCCAGAGGAGTTTTGTCTTTATCCCTTTCAAAAATGCGTCCATACATCACATTGAAGCATGCGGGCACACAGACAAACAGTATAGTACAATACAATGGATACACACACACACACACACACACACACACACACACACACACACACACACACACACACACACACACACACACACACACACACACACACACACACACACACACACACACACACACACACACACACACACACACACACACACACACACACACAGTTTTACATCTTTGGTGAGCAGACACCCCAGGGATCAGGACCCACAGGCTGAGGCGACGGGTTAATACAGCCCACCCAGGATGAACTTTCTGGGGTAAGTGAGAAACCCATTCAGCCTCTTCCCTGTGTTTATGACATGGTCCTTAGCCCGTGAAACCAAGTCTGCAGTAATGATGCTCGACACTTGCAGCAACACGCGGCTACTACAAACAAACATATCCAAGGTAAATATGCTGTGAGTGTGTTGTACACAGACACTCAATCACATCTTTTGACATATTTGTGTAATAATTTTACTGAAAACAACAGCGGCAAGTGTGTGTGAGTGTGTGTGTGTGTGTGTGTGTGTGTGTGACTTAAAAAAATGGATCTAATTTAGTTCAGACAAATGAATGTGTGCATGTGTTAGTGTAGGTGATGGTTAAAAACGCAACGGAAATCTAAATGTCCCTCTTACAGCTAGTCAGTGTTGATACAATATCAATTTGAATTGTCGCCAAATAAATTTGACTAAAAGTTAGAGAGCACAAGGTCTTATTGACCAAACTGTCCAAACAGAGCTCTACGACGAGATAAGTGGGTCAAACCTCCAAACTTTCCCTGCCTCTCCTCCTACTTTTCCAACTTCATCTTCTTTTAAGTTCTGTCTATGCAGTCCAGATTTAGTGGCCTCCTACTACTCAGGCCTTCTCAGTGTAATACATTATTTGATTCACTTCACTGTGCAAGAAGATAAACAATCAAACTTACTCTTAGCCTGACTTATACAGAGGTAATGCATTGTTTCCTTTCCTTTCATGGTCTTGTGACTATTTTCTCACTCCATAGGTAAACGGTCCATGTATTTCACACCTACGTTATATGAAGAAATAGAATTTTGTCCAAATATTGTACATATTTGTTTTACGTTTCATAAACATCTCTGTTTGGACTGGATAAACTAAAGATTGTTTTCTATTTTAGATGTAGCCTCAGGTAGAATGGGATGTGCTGTTTGTCCACGCAAATTATATAGAGATAACTGCAAACACTGCTGTGTGGTCGGCTTTAATGATTCAATAGTATGATTGGATCAAGTCTGGATACTGTGATGTTGTACTCCAGACCAGTTGGAGCCTAAAAATACTTTTTTTCAAACTTGTTTAATTTCATCAGCATTTTCGAACACTTAGAAATTGGTTAAGAAATGAACTAGAAGTCCAGAAGAACAGGGAAATGTTTTTAATCACGTGCATTAGGCTGCAGTAGGATGCAGTACATATCTCTGCATCATCCTTTCCTCATATCTCCCCTCTGACCTGGTCTGTGTTCATAAACTCTTGCACTCCTGCCCTTTCCAGGACTCCAGAGGTGGAAGTTGAGGAGAAACTTGAGATGTTTTATTAAAGTCAGGAGCGCACCTCCGACCCCATGCCTCCGTTCCCTTTCTGCCCTCTGTCTCCTCCATTTATCCCCCTTTACTCATAACATACAAGGTCAAAGCCTGTCAGTTGACAGGAATTTGCAATATTCTCTCAAGATCTGTCCTTATTAAAAGGTGCACTGCCACATGTATTTCATTACTTTGTGGTAATGTCTTAAGTTCTACCATGGACTCTGTAACATTTTGTGGAAAAAATGCTTTGGTTACCTTGTTTCAAGCTATTCTAGCGTGGTATAGAAAGCCTGCAGGAAGACTCCGCTCGATTTTTTCCAGTTCTCATTAATATTCAACAAGCTAAACTGCTTGACTCTGATTGGCTAACAGCTAGCCAATGCCTGGCTATCATCATCCTTTACCCAGTGCAACTGGGCGAGCTCATGAATAGTAATGAGCTCAGGCAACACCACATCAGACTGACCAGCTTTTTTAATTGGCCTGATTTCTCCACTTATTTATTTTAAGTGGCTAGAGCTGACAGAGGAGGTAGCAGTTCATTTTCACATTCACGACATAACACAAACACATATGAACCTAACATATTTCAAAAAATACAAGTAAAAACGGTTTTGTGTGGCAGGGCACCTTTAAGCACAAAATGATGAGAGGGAAA
The DNA here is from genome assembly GCA_023566125.1 of Zingel zingel. Classification (NCBI taxonomy): domain Eukaryota; kingdom Metazoa; phylum Chordata; class Actinopteri; order Perciformes; family Percidae; genus Zingel; species Zingel zingel. The sequence continues at coordinate 35,544,156 of CM042317.1, read as the reverse complement.
GGAAAGGAAGTGGGGGAAGAGGGTGGGAAATAGAGATGTTAGTACTGGAGTTTATGCACCGATCCGATACCACGTAATAAAGCCCTAAAGACAATCTACGTTAAAGTAGTTTTTTTAGTATTTTTCCATTATAACTTACTGTCAAACTGGATAATAAAAGAAAGTTCTGTGACATTCATTGTTTGCGTTTGTTCATGTTTCACAAAGAGTTTAACCTGAGCCAGACTGACAATAAAGATAGAAATAATATCATATCCATACAGGGATAGTAGTATGCAGTTGTTAAAACATACTAAAATATATGACACACTGGTATCGGATCGGTACTTGGGATCGGCCGATACGCAAGTTCAGGTATCAGAATCGGTAAGCAAAAAATGGTATCGGGCCATCTCTAGTGGGAAACAGAAAGGGTATAAAAGTGTCAACTGACAAAAAGAGCATTGATATCTTAGTGGCAAACACAAGATTGAAATACAAGTTTTTGTTTGTTTTTTAGAACCAAAATTGGGATTTAAAAAGCAGCTAATATAAACCAGAAGCTGCTGAAACTGCCAATCTTGTGGTCGGGCTTTATGGCTGGCACACTTGTGAAAGATCAAACCTCCAACCTGTTACTCACATGACAGACTAAACAATAAGCCAAAATGCCACGCTTTATTGGTTGGTCTATAAATTCAAGTTCTCAGCATGTTTCTAATGCTTTTCTTTGTTTTATAGAAAGTAACTACTGTCACTAACAAATGGGTGACAATAAGGCAAAAGAATGAGGTGGACTACAATGGGTTTTGAGTATGTAGAATTAATCTTTCTCAATCTGCCTTGTCTTGTTGTAAACCACAGAGTGATGTCGGATCTTTGACAGGCTCTTAAGTTTTCTTAAACAGATCCCAAGTATAATTTGTTTGCCGTTGATACATGTTGGTGCAGTGCTTTTTCTGTTTGGGCCAAAACTTGAAAATGGCGGGAACAGGTGGAAATGTACACCAATTAGATAAATGTTGAACTTTCATTCAATGTAAAAAAAAAAAAAAAGAAAAAAAAAAAAGAAAACTGCTTTAGCAGATAATTATAAAAACAGCCTTCTATTAAAACTCTGCACATACGTCATTCTGCATACTTAAGCTCAAATATCCAAGTAAAGTAACAATAAGTAAAAACATTTTTTAGTGAAGGGGGATTTGGATATTTGATGTGTAGATACAGATACTGTGTTTTTTTTTTTTTAGAAGGTCCACTACAGTTTAGACTAGGGGTGGAACAGTACACTGAAGTCACGGTTCTGTACAATGGAGGGAAAAGCATAACAAAAATGCAGAAGGCAATTATTTTTTATTGTGCATGTCTCAGGCTGTACCACCTAGTGTCATCCAGTCTCTCCCCTGAGCTAGCTGCAACAGCCTGAAGCGTATAAAGTAAGATGTAAACAGTAAACAATAAGTAGGCTACCCCACATCATCTCCAGACTCCATCTGGAACGTTTAAACAAAATAAGACAATCAGCTAGTAGTGTGATATGGGAGACAAGCGCTGCTCTCATATGTGAATCTACAAAGCAGGGGTGTTAAAAGAGCAGCTTCGGTTACACAGAGCAGTTGGCGAATTGTGGCATTAGCTTCACACGCTAACAGCAGAGCTAGCAGCAAACAGCAAAGCTAACGGCGGAGCTAACAGCGGAGCAAACAGCGAAGCCAATGGGCCTGGAAGCCGTTTGTGGTCGAGGCAAGAAGGGATACAGCTACAGTATATGGTTTGGTTGTATATGGGAGGGACTAGTTTGCGTCGTGTGGACCAGAGTGATAGAGAAAGACATGGATGTTGGCTCTGGTGTGGACTCACTGGACCGACTCGACATGTAGGCGGAGCTTGGGATCTTCAGAGCATAGACAGTATATAAGAATGGACCAACAGATCCCGTTGCTCTGGACGGAGACCAGTGAAGTCTATTAGAAGCACTTTTCCGGTGATGGCTGAGCGTTACTGCGCAGCCTCCAACTGAGAGAGACGACATAAATGTGACGTGAGCAACCTGTCTGAAAGTTGTAAGTCTTCTGGTAGCTGTGCCAAGAGAAATCTCAATCATTCCCAATCTTGCAGAGACGGAGAGCGTAGGTATATGTAAGGAGATAACATAGGCACAGGCTAATTATTGCTAACTAACATGCTAGTTAACATTAGTAATTCAACTTAAACAGCTAATGTAAGTCGAAACTGCCTGCAAACTTCTCCTGTACTATACGGTAATTCTTCTACTATGCGACAGTAACTCGCATGGTTATGACACAACCGTTAGCCTATTTTTATAAAAACGTCTGCTACGGAGCCATAACGTGAGATACAAGGTAATGGAGCCTTTTATACATTGTCGTGTTTCTTTAGAAATAAACAATGGACAAATAAAGTCTTTAAACGCTTCAGATGTAAAGTTATTCGCTGTAAAAGTGACGTCAAAATGAATGGCAGTCAATGGAATGCTGGAAAGCATCAAAATGGCGCCATAGGAGGTTCGAGCTCTGAAGCGAAGCTTACCCCCTTGCTTCAGCTAAGGCGGGCTACAGATTAGGTGTCCCTAAGAAACTCGTATGTAACAGTAGTTCCACATTACATTAATTCATTTGCACGCAAGTTTTATTTATTTTTATACCGTGTATTCTCTGTGTAAATTCATGTACCGAACCGAGACGCCCATACCGTTTCGGTTCAATATGAATACATGTACCGTTCCACCCCTAGTTTAGACGCAACTAAATTTAACATGACCCTTGTACAATTGAGTGTTTACTCAATTTTTACTGTCATCAGTTGTTCGTACTAGTGTGACAGTATTTGTTTTCTTCTGTGTGAAGGGATGAGTGAAAATGACATAAAAAATGTGTGGCATCATGTTGCTGAAGTTACCAAACCAATCAATCATCGCCATTATTCTAACTGAGAATCAGTCAAACAACAATGCACACCTTGATTCACATGCACTCACTCAATGAAGCTGTCTCCAATCTGACAGCATGTTCCACCAATGACAAAGGGCTACAACAAGGTATTGGACTGTTTTTGTTTAAAGTGCACGACGAGTTTAAGGACACGCTCTGCGGAATCCGGATCTTTCATTGTGTGCAGTCACTTATACTGTTATAGAACAATAACAGAGTTATAAGAAGAGCTGCTTGTCATTTCTTTAAGGGAGCTGCTGCTGGCACACTGGTGCAGTGAATGATTTGATGACAGAGGAAGAGAGGAATGAATGGAATACAAACAAAAGAATAATTGTGTTTCTGCGTCGAGAAAGAAAATAACTAATCATGCAATAGGAAGGCTTTGCTTTTGACAATTCTTAAAAATTAAAGTGAACATTACAGGTTTCAGCTCTGGATATTTTCTCCTATAAAAAATGAAATTTCCCCATGGGGGATTCGTAAAGTATGTCTTCTTCTTCTACATATTTATCTGCAATGTCAAATCCCAAGTAAACAGTGTATATGTCTTGCTGTTCCAAAGGGACTGTGTCAAGACATGCACTGTAGTAAACCCTCCTAACAGCAGCTTTCTGTAAGTCTAAGTCAGCCACCCACACAGCTGGGTGGTATGGTAGAAACACCTACAACCACAGATTATAAGGATTCAAACCTCCATGACAGCATTGTAGTTCGTAGTTGAACCTGACCTCTGACCTCCCTGTAGGTAGGGATGAGACAAAAGACAGTTTTCCTTCAAAGGTCACAAGGATCTTCTAGTGATTTGAGCCTTGTCTTGCCAAAGGTGATAGCATCTTTATGTGTTGATGTCATCAAAAGATCAGCCAACGGACTTGGAGCTCTTGTTCCAGCTGTGGCCATTGTCAATGTAGCTTCACTGGAGCATTGTTTTATTTTATATTCACAATTCTCTGCAATTGAAATTGCTTGTGGAAGCATTTCAATTATGTTTTGTAAATGCTATGTTCCTAATGAGTCCACAGAAATTGTCTTGTGTTTTTTTTTTAATACATAGTGAGGCCAAAGACATTGGTTTCCATATTCGGTTACTAACGAACGAACAAACAAACAAACAAACAAACAAACAAACAAACAAACTAACTAACTAACTAAAGTATTATTAGGGTTTCAATTTCTGGACTTGTTCTTTGAAGGTTGAGTCTTTCACTGAGGGCATTATGGTAAATGCATGGTATTAATAATGGTAGTTTTTAGGTTCTAATGAGCTGTATTATTCCTGATTTGGTGTTACTTAATACTTTTATAAACACATAAATGCACTTGTGCTTAATTTTGGTTTATCATTGCAGGATTTTGACCAAGACTCTTACAATTATAATAACCTATGATTAGTATTAGTTGAAGTAGTAGTGTAGCTTATATGCTGTAATTGTGACATCCTGGTTGTGTGAGTTTTGACTGCCATGTTCAGTTCAGCAATGAAAAACAAATGAAGAGCTCTTAAGCCAAGCATCAAATGCCAAATTGGCAGGGCAGAAATTCCCTTAATGCAAACATGTATGTACTTCAATCACAGCTGGTTGACAGGCACCTTTTGAACTTTGCTCAACTTTTAAAAGGAATGACAGAAAGAGTGGGAGGGAAACAAGGATGCAGGAAGAGATGAAGTGAAGAATGAAAAGCTGACAGTTCAATCTGTGCATAAGTACCTCTCTGTTTTATCATCTTGGCCCTCTTCTGTTTGGTATTGAACGGGTGCCCACATTACAAAGCCAAGAATCTGCCATGTACCATATTAACCAGAGCAGTCAAAACATGGGGAACATCTTCTTCCTGCATTCACATAACCTGGAGTTGCAAAACCAGTTCTCTTTGCTCTTTCATAAATCCATGATTAAATGTGACATTTACATTGGTGAGTTATTCTGCTGTTAAGACTTCATGGCACACAGTATATCATGGGTTATTTGTCTGAGCGTAGATAAGGCCGCATGATGAAAGCAAAACACTGGCGTCAAAATGACATGAAACAGGTCAACATGCACCCAAGACCTGCAGAGCAGCATAGCAACACAGCCTCGAACAAACACACACACATACACCCCTGCACATGTTCACACCAGCAGACACAGACACACACACCATGTCTACAACACAGCTGGATTCGGTTACCCACAATACACTGCAACCATCTCTCACTGTGAGACAGAATGAAAGGCTCACATAAACCTTTGTCCTCCCCGTGATAAGAGAAAGGTGGAGAAAGAAACTAATGGGGGGGGGGGGGGGGGGACGAGAGAGAGAGAGAGAGAGAGAGAGAGAGAGAGAGAGAGAGAGAGAGAGAGAGAGAACATTTGGTGGCTTAATAGTTGGTAGCTGACAACTGCTCTAAAAGCTGCTGTAAACAAAGCCTGACTCTGCTAAACTTAAAAGTGCGTGACAAAAGCCAGATATGACAGTGTATTCTCTCAAACTGAGGTGGATGGAGTCCTACAAAATCCTGCTCAAGCACAACTGCTGCGTGACTAACTATTACTCAAGAACAATTTTAGAGGTTTGTGCATGATTCCTAAAACCATTTCACTCGATAAATGACTTGCTGAGAAGAAAAACTATAAGAAAAACTGTAGTTGACAAAGTTTCCTTTTGGGGACATAATTTGAAATTGGGAAAAATTTGAAGTTGGAAAAAAGGTCATAAATTGCAATATAGCACAGAATACTGCAATTTATTATTTGTGACACAAGTATCCTGATGATATTGTATTGTGTGGCTCTGGTGATTCCCAGCCCTACTCATGGTGCTATTTCATTTTTAATTTCTAGAATTAATATTAAGTAAAATTAAACAAGTTGCTCTTTTGAAGACTACTCTATGTATGTCCAACTGGCCATCCCAAACATACCCTTTGTCATTTGATTTCACTGAATTGTTTTTTCTTTTCATTCCAGTCAGGGGTGAGTACTGAGATATCAAAGGAAAGCAGCACAACTCCTGTGGTTAAATCTTGCCAGGTGTGGGAGGCTCGGTATTCTTCATTTGTTTACACTCTGTGCCAGTAGGGAGCATTATGAAGATTAAAGAAGCCACGAAGGGAAACTGGAAATACTGATGACAAAAACACACTGGCTGCGATAAAAGAGCAACAAAAGGGAGCAGACATTTAGGAGCTGTTTTGCACAGGTGTCACTTTTCCCCACTGTAGCTACTTGTGTTAAACATGCGTTGGTGCACAGGAAGTGATGGGTTTTCATTTATTCAGTTTTATTAGAATAAAACAACAAAAATACTTGAGTTAGCATGAGCAGCAATATCCACCATGAAGAGCACCACTTACAGGAAATCAAAAGGATCAACCATGTTGGGTGAAATCGCCACAGCAATGACCTTTAATCACTAGAGCTGAAGCCAAAACTAATAAGGATTTCCACTTTAAGGAAAATCGGTGAGGAAGGATTTTGGGGGGATTGTGGAAGAGGTGAAGGAGGGAGGAGGAGGGACAGTACAGTTAGGAATGAAGGTACAAAGAGGGAGAGAGGGTATCATAAATTGTGTTAGAAAGTTGGTCTACGGGGAGATTATTTCATTTTCATGGAGAAAAAAAAAAGCAGAGTTGAGTTTGTGGTTAAAAACTTTCCCTCAACTCCCACGCCCCCGAAACTCCCCAAAGTTGAATATCCTGTTACCTAATGCCTGAAAAAGCTTACAGTACCAGTAAAATCAGTTTAACGGCTTCAATCTTTCTAAAACTCTTAGCCCCAAAAACGATTGTGTAAGCAAATAAATTCGGCCATATGTGTTGCGTGGGTGTTGCAAAGTGATAAATGGACATGCACAAACAACCATGTGTAAGGATTTAACAACATACATTAATCCTGAACACACACACACACACACACACACACACACACACACACACACACACACACACTCTCTTTCATTTGGGGCAAATCAAACAAATTTTCCATCACTTGGTTCGTTCTTACAGTTATGAAACCAAACAGCACTGTGAAAAATACAATGCAGCAAACAAGTTAACCAACTGAACTACCAATTATTTAAATGACACAGCCTAAGTTGCTTTGACAACTCTTGATCTTTAACCCCTGTGCACTCAGGCAAATTTACCCAGTAAGAGTCTACAATCATGCTAGCAGCTCTCTGAGGCAGCTTAAGCACAAACAAACATTTTGTTGGTATTTGGTCACAAACAAGAGTATTGGACGAACAGAAATGTTGACCTGATACCGGCACTAGTAACGTTTTTTCCTCCGAAGACGATTAATATCTGTATCTGTAATATGCGATGAATATTTCATGGCAATACTACAGTATAATTGTTGATATATTTCAATTAAAACCAAAACTGTCAACCTCATGGTGACTGAATAGGATAATTAGGGGTGTCATTAAAGTCATTAGGATATATTGTCTGGGAACCATAAACATCTATACAAAATTGTAGCTCAACACTTTGTATCCATCGAGCAGTTTGGATCTGGTCAGTAAAAACTTGAGGAAAAATACAAACCAAAAGGTCATGTGATGCTACAGGAGGAAAAGTCCTACAAAGACATTTCTGTTGGTCTTTGCTTTCACATCTCGATCAGTAATCCAAATAGACGTTTAGTGTGAAACGGCTTGACAGTTTTATGATGTGAACTACAAGTAAACAGAGACTGTGAGACAACTTAGTCAGCTTCTACGTAGCAGTTAACACCTGAGTGGTGACAACTGTTGTCTAGACTGGGAAGTGACAGCTGTGATTAAGTCTATATTGGGATGAAGAGGGACTCATGAATTCTCTTACTTAAAATGATTAAATAAGGCAGAAGGAGCTGTGTTCAGGACTTGTTGTGGTCTTCCCTCTACATGACAGTGAACTGTGAGACAGACGAAGCCAAATCACCTCTTGACTCACAGTAGCGGAACATAAATGTCGCACTGAACACAATTACATGTAACTGTGTGAAAGAAAGAACAATCAAACACATACTACACTTACTTTATTTACCTTCTTTTTGGAAAGCTTATCTTCTCTGTGCCGAACTTCTTTCTTAATATTGCCATTCATTTTGGCAAAATACACACACGCACACAAACACAACAAGTCACCTCTGGAACAAATTAATAACACGGTGTGTGACAGCCATCTCCTGTTATTTGAAACTACCGTGAACATTTCTCTTTAGGCTTTCACCGGCTGCCAAATCTTGATCTGACTTGAGTCACGTCTTTCCCTACCTGCTGGATTTTTCTTTTTCTCCACCAGTCCTCCTTACTTTGTGCCTTGTCTTAACGTTATCTAAAGACTCCGGGCGCTCTCTCTGTCTCCGCTCGCTTCAAGCTTTTGTTGCGTTAACAGGCATAAATCGCAGCTTGCCATTTGTCAAAGCCAGAAGTAGCTTCACGTACAGTACAAAGCTTCCAAAGCCTCCATGTAGAAGTCACAGGTCAGGGTCATGGTAGGGATCCAGTGCCTGCTTCAAGCATGCTACAACCATGTGAATGCATGTTGATACAGCAGTTTGACCTCAGAGCTAGGACGTAGTAAATGGTAAAATAAAACCCTCACAACTTAAGCAAAGGTGCACTCAGCAGGCATGAATACAAATATTTAAAAACATTATAGTTAGTTATGAGTTAGTATAGTTATTAGGCACTCCTTAACCTGGTTACCCACAGTGGTTACAGTGTTGTTAGAGAGATAATCATACAAAATGGTGTGTTTGCACCAAAAAAAAAAAAAGGGGGATTGCTGATTTATAATCCATCATCATTATTGACAGTCACCATGGCCAGATCAGTGGATGGTTTGGCCTGTGTGGCTTCCATAGTGACGCCAGGGCGTTGTGGTGTCAGGTATATGAAAAACACGCCTGTAATGTCCTTGTTTAGACACGTAGTAAGTGTAGGAGTTAGTTTCATGTCATTGAGGGTCGTGTGAAGTGTGTGCGTATTTTTAATACTAGAAAGGCCAATGGAGTCTGATATTTAACCTGCTAATACACATAGAGAGTCTACAAAAAATAAACTAGTTGGGCAATCTGAAAGCTGAAATGTTTTAATTTGAGCTATCAACAGACCTTTCTCACAGCTCACATTTTGGCGTATGAGACACAGGTGTAAGTAATATCACTGATAATTGCTGCATTGCATTTTGGTATTTCAGTGCCAGGGCTCTGGCACCAAAGTGAAACAGAGCCATAATTAAGGTTATTAGTTACGCCTGTGTTTAACAAGTCAAAATGTCCATGGTTAGAAATCTCTTTCAGACATGGCCCATCCTTTGTGATTGTCCTTCTGTAACTACATAGTCTCTGTTCCATCAGAGTAACAAGACATTACGTTGGTGCTGCAATAGCAGATAGCAACTACTGCGCAACTGCAACAGTAGTTGTTGAGGTACTCAACTGTTGAGGGACTTCTATTCAAGTCAATTGTAAAGTTGAGCATGTTACTGTACGTTCAGGCAGAGCACTGAAGTCCCACCTATATTCATTCATGCTCCCCCTTCAGTGGGTTATAGAGCAGGGGACGATATGCTTTTGTCCCAATTTGATTCTTGCACGATACAGGCGTGCCGATTCAATGTATTGCAATTTTCATTTATTGCGATTCTAGAAGTATTGCGATTCGATAGTATTGAGTGTTGCGATTTTATTTTCCTTTTTTAACAAAAGGTTATTAAAAAGTTGAATAATACATTCTATAGACAATATATCATGAGACATTTCTAAAAAAAGAAGAAGAAAAAAAAAAATCTAAAAAGAAATGCACATCCCATGTCAGTCAGTCTGACATTTATTTCATTTGTAAAGAAGTACATAACATGTATTTTCTGAATTGATTGCTTTTGGTCAGAATGGTTATGATGTAGTCGCCGACAGCGGTACCGTATAAACAGAAAATATGTAGTTGAATCATTGGTCAAAAAAAAAAAAAAAAAAAAGCTGCTTGTAGAGTACAGTAGAGAAAGCTCCTCATGTGCTTAGTAAGGGTGCACGATTCAGAAAATGTCATGATTCGATATCGATTTTCAGGCTCAAGATTCGATTCAAAATCAATTCTCGATTCAAAAAACGATTCACAGTATGTCAATTTAGTTACTTTTCCCATGTGATTGCAGTAGACATACAATTAAAAAAAAAACATTTATAAAAAATTTGAATATATTTTTGGAATTCTATGAGTCGATTTTGAATCAGTAGAGCTTGAATTGCGATTCGAATGTGAATCGATTTTTTTGCACACCCATAGAGCTAAGCTTTTTGGTGTTGTCGATTCAACAATTTCCAGTGACTAATTGAACTTGGAATGGCTATGTATGACTTTATTTTTATTTTTTTTATTTAAGACACATTATCCTTAAGGCCTATCAAATGTGTTGCATGAATACCTTTTTTTAATACTTTGAAAACTGGACTTAAACATGGACTTGTGGCTTCTTTTTACTGCCAATTACTGCCGCAAACTACTAGCAGCCTCTGCAGTTCAACGTGAGATGTATCCCGTCCAAATGCTTATAGCGTACACATGCATCCTCAGAGGTGCAACACAATAATCATACAAGTACATGCTCATTACATGCTAAAACACAATTCATTCAAATTTCACCAATCAAAGCAGTAGTGGGTTTTTAAAGCCATTGCCCTTCTGGTCACAAATTTTCGAAGTTATCACTAACTATACTATACGGTTAATTGTCCACTCAAGTAGTTTTGTTTTTCATTACACACTCAGGTAACTGGTCTCTTCCTATCAAGCAAAATATTTAATAGATGCATGTTTTTTTACATAAAAATGGTCAGTCGCCTACTTTTCATTCAGCACAGACTAACATTAATGCTAACTTAACTTGCATATAGTGAGCAGAAAGTACAAAGAGAAGAGAATAGAAAGTAGAAACACACCAATTTAAGAGGAATTAACCAACCTTGTTTGGTATTTACTTGTGGCACAGTTGGGCACACACCCTGATTCAGGACGACACTGGTGATACCGGTTTTTCCACTGAGGTGATACAAGTATAAATGCCAGCAATAAGGCACCACAATTACATTTCGGCTATACCTGCAGAGCCTGTCTGTCATCAGCTGGAAATAAGCATGTCACCTGCACTTATCTTCACACAGGTGTGCCAGGACACAGACAATACAGACAACACTCTCAAATAAAATATCATACTCCCATAAATATATTTGTTTAATTCCTTACAAGTTACAATTCCTCCAGTTACTTTGCCAGTCGTATATTGTAAAACCTCTACAGTGGAGTACAGACTTTTTTACATTCTTGAAATTAGAGTACAGAAAGTATGCCATTCATGGACAAAATGTAAGAAAGCTTCACCCAACTTTTTTTCAGGATGCATCCTACCATCATTGTACTGTTGCACATTGTAGCTTTAAAGTCAAATACACTCCACATGTCACCTCCTTCCATTCATTTATCTCCAGCCTCGATCCATCCATCCATCCATACGTCCCTCTTCCCAACTCTAGGCCTGTTTACTGAGTGATGATCACCTGCGGGACTCTTACCCAATAGGGGCCCCTTTATGCTTGTTAGCCCAGCTGTCAGTTACCAAAGTCTGGCCTCTGGCAGGGTACAGGTTAGGCTGGACTGTGGGGGACGAATGGGGGTGCTAGACAAGTCTAGACAGATACTGTACCATTACAGCTTATCTGTACTTACACAAACATCAGACCCGATTCTGGCTTTGAATGATATTTCTCTTTTATTTTATGTATATGCTTAGCCTGTTAAAAAAACGTTACACAACCATTCCCAAAGCAGAACTTGGAATTTGTGCAAAAAGAAAAATGCTCAGAACTTCTTTCAGACTTCACCACAGCCTCAGCTGTAAGCTACAAAATCCATGTCTTGGTATCATCATGGGACTTCTGTCTTCACCAGAAGTAATTTGTGCTGGAAATTTACAGGCACGGCAGACGCACACTTGGAAATCAACAACACTCAGTGCAGTCATTTACACTCACGTCTCAAGATCATATTTGTCTCGTGCAAACACACCTTTATACCATGGATGCTGCCTTCGCTACACCCACTTAAATCCTTAACCAGATGCATGCACACACACCAACACATACTGGAACAGGCCCAAAGACCTCCACCAACTGTCCCCCGCTGCTGGATCACCTCATTAACCCAGTGTTAGGTCATGGATTGTGGACAATTTACTGTTAAGAGAGACTTCTATAGGAACTGCCAGTAAAGACACACACACACACACACACACACACACACACACACACAAAGTTGCTGTTTTACATCTTTGGTGAGCAGACACCCCAGGGTGTGTGTGTGTGTGTGTGTGTGTGTGTGTGTGTGTGTGTGTGTGTGTGTGTGTGTGTGTGTGTGTGTGTGTGTGTGTGTGTGTGTGTGTGTGTGTGTGTGTGTGTTGACTTTGTCACTTATCTATTTACTTAAACTCCTGACAGATCCCTTAATAGTAAACACACACACACTCACTCATTCTTGTCTCTGCTGGAAGAGGAATCAATTAGAGCAAACTGTGTTTGTTTGGCTCTGTTAAAGCCAGTGACCTCGGCTGGTTCATGACCCAGAAACAAAGGCAGCATTTTACACAGGAACAGAAAATCAGATTTTTTTAACTCTTTGTGGTGCCGTTGAGAGCCACGCCAGGCCGCCAAGTTTACAAGACCAGACCTGATTCATGTCATTATTTTCACAGTGTGAAAGCAGCTAGAGGCGCGTAAAATGGGTCCTGGGAGGGCGACTCTGTTGAGAACCCTTTGTGTCTGCAGGACACAGAAAATATGGAACTACTTTTAGTTTGTAAGTTCATCCTGTGCCATTCGTGCAACATGCCAATGCCAGGAAATCACTTTTTCCTACGGTATTTTCTACTTTTCTTAAAACAACTTTCACAATCCCAAACCATCAATGACAAAATAAAATCAAAAATGTAAATGTTTATGTTTACCTAATGGTGCATTCCATTTGTACTGAAAAGTCGAAATATCCGAGTTCCAGGCTGGAAATTTAAATTGAACGCCCCCTGGAGTCGGATTTCCGACTCGGAAAGTCGGAGAACCCCACAGTACCCTGAGCAAAGCCGACCTCAAAATCCAACATGGCTGCTCCGTGCATCAACAGTAGTACAATCTGTAGTAATATAGAGTTTAACAGCACTTCTGTCTTATTTGTGTCTCATTAAAACAGCCGTACACACACACACAAACTCCTGTTCAACTTCCATCGGTCGACATGTTGCTACGGTGTTTGAATGCACAAAAATAATATACATAATAATACGTTGTTATCAACTGTTATTGCTAACAATAAGAGACAACTTATTCAAAGTCCTGAGTGAAGTGGGTGTAATCTAGCCTGTGCTAGGTTGCAACTGTGCATGTGTAGAAAAAGCAGCTCAAATTTCCCTACAAGTGAGTTAGCCAAATAGGGTCAAAGGTCACGTTGACACTCCGTCTTGCTCCTTTTGTTTGTTTACTTTTTAAGTGGGACGGGTTTTTTTCTGCCCCCAGATTTTGTGATTTATTTTTGATAATGTATTGTTAGATATAGAGTAGCTGTCAAAGAAGTTATATTGTGCTTCAAGTATCTTCAATGAAAGATCAAGATTAACTTTTTACAGGAAGCACAGCACAGTAAATAATCTAGTAAACATACATATAATTTCCACAAAAGTAAAAAAGATGAAATCCCAATAGTTACATAGACAGCTAATATAGTGGATAGCTTAATTATTCTACTAAATCACAAATATACAATCAAAGCTGTAATAAAAAGGTGTAGCTCCAGATAATGCTCCAACAAGGGCATCAAGGGAATGGATAAAAAGATGCCGGAACACTGACAGTCTGTTAGTTGAAGGTGCCCACACAAGTCAAATGACCCACAAAAGAAAAAAGAAACTACACCACCACAACTCTTCCCTAAACTCTGTTGACCAGTAGCTTCTCGGTATTGGATGGCCGTAAAAAAATCCAATGCTTCTTGTTCATTGCAAACATGTCATTTTGCTTGTGTGCAAGTATTCTGCAGGCCTCGCTGCACTCTGCGTAGCGTAACTGGACTCTGAGGAAGAGAAATGTGAAGGAATGGCGAACAACACGCCCCACTGCAGAACGGGTGCTGACACACGACTCGCGGGGAAAAGAATAACCCCGAGGCTTGTAGCGATGGTGTAGAGGGAATTGGGGACGGACACACACACACACACACACACACACACACACACACACACACACACACACACACACACACACACACACACACACACACACACACACACACACACACACACACACACACACACACACACACACACACACACACACACACACACACACACACACACACACACACACACACACACACACACACACACACACACACACACACACACACACACACACAAGAATGTTCCCAAATAGTTTTTTTTTTATCCTCACAGAAACATTTAGTTTCAATTGTGTGGGATTTTTTTTTTTTTTTTAAACTTAAATGGGTTTCATAAGGAGCTGAAATGGGCCAGTGAAAAAAATGCCATGCTTCTTTTCAGAATGTTTTAATGATAATATCTGGTCTGTTCAACTCCATGGGAAGGATATGTGAGTTTTAACTAGTCAAAGAACATACTGAGGCTGAGCAGAACAAAATACAGGAAAACCAAACATGGGGTACATTTCTGAGCGTGTGCAGTTCTAGCAATGGAAATCAGATCTGAACCAGTTTCCTTACATATAGCTTTGACCACAACAGCTGTGAATAAAACACACAGGTATGCATAAACAGAAATGCTGAATCACAGCTTGACCATGGCTAGTCCACAAAAGAAACTCAAATCCTTTTGCAAAATCACCCTGAGACAAAACATTTTGTTATTCCATCCATCCATCCATCCATCCATCCATCCATCTTCGTCCGCTTATCCGGTATCGGGTCCCGGGGTTAGCAGCTCCAGCTGTTCCAAAAAATGAGCTAATTGTTCATAACATGTTTCAGCAAACTCAGTTCATGCTGTCACTTCAATTTTAATTTACAACAAAGAAATTGTGTATCTATTAATATTTTCAGATCAGGACTACATCACCATTTTAGTGCGTAAAAGTAGATTTCACAGTGGGCCTCCTCGAGTTCTTGTGGCCCGAGTTCATGTTGTTTCCACATCATCTGAACTAGTAGTGTTGCCTCTATGAGAGTTTGGTAAGAGCATACATTTACTAAAAACATATTGTGCAAGAGCATAGTGAGCCACAGAGATGTTAAAACAAAGAACCGGTTAACATATAGGCTCAGCTGTTCTTCAAGCTGCCAATTATGAAAATACGGTTTGTTTGTTTGTTTGTTTGTTTCAACTGTTGGGACATTACTGAGTGAACTTAGTCTTTACTTTTATGCCCACTGTTATTTGCTTTCTCAGCTGTCCTGTGTGCCGACCCTGATGTGTTGTTACCCTCAGCTTGCAGACTAAACTTGTGACTCCCTTTAATGAAGCAGAGGCAATAAACCCATAATTAAACCCATATTAAAAAAAGTAAACAATAATGATGCATTTGGTAATTTTTCACCTTCATCAATTGGCTAACTATACAAACTCTGAGGAACACCTCTTAAACCCCACAAATGTGCACACATACACAAACCTTTCCATCACTGGAATAATGGCAGCAGTCAAATTTTAATGACCAGGGAGTTTAGCGAAGGCCAGAAGTCTCTAAAGTGACCAACAACCCGATTAAACCCAACACAGATATATTAAGTTCATTTTCTGCTATGCTGCTGTGAAATTGCTCCATCAATCTTTGCTACCACTGTTTGTTTAATGTGTCCCATCTGTTCCAATGAGGGTAACAGTCTGGTGTGTTTTGGCCTCGTCAGAGGTACGGAGTGGCGTTTCTGCAGCTGACTGACCTGCTGACTGCTTGTCTTGGACTTGTGTTGGTGCGTCTGTGTTTATGGAGTGTCTTGGTTTAGCTAGCGGTCCTCACTAATTCACGGGTTCACTACACATAGCAGACACAAAGAAATAAACACTGTCTCCTCTATAAAACTTTAATATAGAGTCCAGCAGGTATCATAGACCAACTTTTTGGTAGTGGACCCTGAAATGATTATTTATTTTACCCTCCAATTACTTTAAGTGTTCTCTTAAATTAAGAATTGGTGCACACAAACACAATAATTATCCTATAAAATACATAAGGATATGTACGTCAATGGCAACCCAACATTGTATTTGGCAGCCAATACCTGAGTCATACGTTTCACAATCCAAAATCACAATAAGAAAACTTTAGGCCTTATTAAACCCAAGAAACCCATTTATATTGTCCATGAGCTGATAAGTTTTACTGTTTATTTGCCCCTGCATTTACACCCAGCATGTGTGCAGCTAGCTGCTTGTTGGCAGAAGGTAGACAGAGCGCTAAACATGTAGCAACAAATGTAGCATCCGATGTAGCATTAAAACGGCATAGTAGAAAAAGTGTGTTGTGGAATGAGTGTGATAACTTAACACTATTTATATCACAGAATTTACTGAGTAATTTGAGGGTACCCGAACATGAAAAGCAGACGCTAACTTGCTGCTAACTCCTTGCTAACTGAACAAACAAGCAACAACTATGTAGGATATAATGTCAGTTTGGGGGCACACAATTATCCAAAATGTCACCCTTTATACTTTCTGGGCTCTTGCTATATTCTTAACTTTTAACGTTTTTTTTCATGCAACACACACTTCCATTATTGCCCCTTCTTCCCGCCAGTGTGCATTAAAAGCTGCTGCAGCATAACCTTTGATTTGTTTGCCCCTCTTTGAAGTGGCTTTGGGTTCTCATCTGTCAACAAGATGTCCAAATTAAAAATACCACAGGCTCGCCCACAGCCAAAGTTTTCTAGGCTGGGTTCAGTGGGTAGAGGATGTCTAAAGTGCAGAGTCAAGTGTAAAGCAATTTAGATGTTCTGAGACAGCAAGAAGTCAACCAGAGGGTTGGTTTGAAAGCCGGAGGGAGTGTTACATTTGTTTTTTTCACCAGATAAACCTGATTAGTTTCTCTGTTGTTTACACGTTTACCCTAATGCTAAGAACATGACCACACTTAAAGCTTTTTATTGTCTTACACCTAAAAAGCTCAGATTCTGCTAACGAGGGTTCTTCACCCTGCAAACATACCATATGTGAATCTTTGCTTCTGCAACTCAAAACAACTTTACAGTGTTCATACTGAACATTCACAACCGTTTGAAGTTTTGTGTGGATCTTCTCGGTTCTGTGTAATTATCCTGAGCTTTCCGCATATTTTAATATTTTAGTAGCTGTTTTACAGCAAACCAAACATTGCAATGTCACCCACAAACAATTAAATGCATGCCCTGCCATTGCCTTTTTTCACTGAAGCACCAGACAAAGCTGATTAATTTACAGAAACCCTCTCACTTCCACAGTAGTTCTATTTGGGTACTTTGTATTATATGGATCATTTAGCCTGTCCCTTTGATCTTATTTTTAATTTTCCCTTCAAGATTTGAGGTTTTTTATTTTTTAAGTTTGCCATCAGCGGCCTTGTTAACACAATGGAAACTAATGCCAGGCTCTAGAAATATATTTTGTGTTACAATATAATGTGCAAGTTAACTTTTTTCTTATTGATTCTAGCTATTTTAATATGTGTCATACTGCTAACAGCTAGCTATTTGGGACCAGGCTATTTCCAGGAACAAAAGTGTTGCTTCTGGAAGTTACATTGCCGATGCTTGAAATGTTTGAGTTTGCTACAATGTAACATCTCCGGTCTCTCTTCCGTTATCTGTTCTTGAATGTGTTGTAGCGAGCAAAGGAGAGCAAACTGTACCCAGCATATGCCATTCAGTGGTGTAAAAGTTAATACGGGTCCCGTCTTAATACACTACACAGTGTGTGCATAATGTATTACTAATAAATATGTCCCATAGATCTGAAGAGCTCTTCAGCAATACATCAAGTGTGAGGTCGATCGGATTAACGGTTGTCGAAAAAAAAAAAAAAACGGACAGACAGACAGCGAATCCTTCCTTTTTTTAGTTTGAAGATGTTGGCAATCCTTTATTGCAGCGCACCTCAAGAACCCTCTACTTTCAAAATACCACAAGCCTGACAGGATCTGTGACATTTAGAGCCAAGCCGACTGTTGGAATCATGACCTTAATCTTCTCTCATCATGATAAACAAGTGACTAACAGTTGGAGATCTTGCACATGCCCGAACGCGCTAGTTTGATCGCGCTCTCTTTCTTTGGTGGTCCAAGCTTAATTAGACAGTCACTTCGGGCCATTTTGAAACACGGTGAACCACAGAACATACTCGCTTGGTAGGACAGATTTCTTCTGATTGTAACTTTGACTCTGATTCAACACTCTCTCTCTCTCTCTGTAAGTCTCCCTCTCTTTGCCTGAGTTTCTTATGCTTCGTCAGTTCTGTGTCGCCGTCTGTTGACTGGTCCCCCCTTTGACTCCTGAACTCTTAATCCCCTGCCAGCTGCAGCAAGGCCTCCAAGGAGGATTCTGTGATCATGTGTGCATGCATGTGTGAATGTGTGCGTGTATCTTTAGATGTGGGTGGATTGGTGAGTGTGCATGTCTCGGATCTTTTCAGCATCAGTGTTGCGACAAGACATGAAGGACTGTCAGTTAAAAAATGGGCTATTGCGTATTACAACATAACTGAGTATGGCAAGACTGGGCATACAGGCACCCAAACTGCAATTATAGTTCTGCTACAAATACACTTGAGGCTATTACTTACCAACACAGAAGTGTAATTACAATTCACCTGCACACAAACACTATGCGTCTGACTTAAGGCAAAACAAGTCAAGTCAATCACAACTTTCCTGGTTTAATTAGTTGAGGAGCAAGTGTGATGCCACGCCTCAAGGCTGCGATTTAGTATTCACCCTAATTGTACTGTAGCATAAGTCATCGGGTTCAATTACACACCTTCTCTCATAAATCAATGAATATAACACTCTGCAACCTATAATATACTGTAGTTTAAATGTATCCTCTGAATCCAATACAATAAAACTGAGGAAACAAAAACAACAAACAAGAGCTTCAACCAAGAGCTCAAAGTTCATCAAAGTCTATGTTACATAAAACTGCATAAAATCTTAATGGCTAGACACCTATGTGAAGCAGGTTGAAATGCAATAATTTAACACTTTTAAATTAATCATATATAAATTAGATCTAAATTAAAATCATTTTTCAAACATTTATTGGCATTAATGCCACTACAAAAACAGTTTTAAGAGTTAAAATGACGAACACGCACACAGACACACAGCAAGGTTTACTGAACAACAAAAGGAGGATAAAAGGGGACGTGATACTTCATGTGCAGCTGAATGCAGACAGACATAAGCACAAAACGCATTCCTCTAAGCTTAACACCTGAGGCAACTTCAGCTCAATACTGTTTCACATGTCCTAACACATACGACGTGCTACACACAAACGTTGACTTCCGCGCACACGTCCATAGTAACCATCACTGTCGGATACGTTCTGTCAAACAGCTTCTCTCTTCACCTGTTGTGCCTTTGAGTTGTTCAGGACATCATAGATCCAGACCTCGGCACTTTGAAGTGCTTTGTGAGGCCCTGCAGCCCCCAGGCCACGGTCTACTTCCAGCCTATGTGTGTCTGTGTGTGTGTGTAGGGAAATGAGGGCTGTTGAATGGGGATGAAAGAGAGTGTGTGTGTGTGTGTGTGTGTGTGTGTGTGTGTGTGTGTGTGTGTGTGTGTGTGTGTGTGTGTGTGTGTGTGTGTGTGTGTGTGTGTGTGTGTGTGTGTGTGCGTGTGTGTGTGTGTGTGTGTGTACAGCCAGAATACATGCCCTCAGGAAAAAAAGAGAGAGGGGCTCAGAAAAAGGGAGCTAGAAGGTGGGGTTTTCCTAATCTACCACACCACCCCCCACACCGACACCTCCCCTCGCCTCAGGTAGTGGTTTGGCTGCTCTCGGACTATGGAGGGGGAGGGATGTGTTATCTCAAAGACTCTGGACAGATTAGGTGTCAAGTCAGAATATAAAAACCTTTCTGTACAAGCAATCTCTGCTTCTAAAGAAAAAAAAATGAAAGCATGTTTAATACTCGGTTAATAATAATGAATTCTCTGGATGATTAATTGTTGTTAATGGTAAAATACGTTGGATTTTAAGATCTTAGACACAGAAAAGGCAGGTATTGTTTCCTAACTAATGAAAAAATGAGGTCTGATAAGATAAGTTTAATGTGGCGGCCTTAAAGCAAAAAGCATTCTTCATGCAGAATGATCTCCCTCTCTGCCAAGCGGTGGCGTCAGATGGCCGCCCACCAAGAGCCAGGTTCTGAACGAGGTTTCTGCCTGTTAAAAGTCGGATCTCGGCAGACCTCAGTTGCTCCGCTCCTCCGTGCACTGGCGCCAGGGAGGGAAGCCAAAGACCACTCATCTAAACACATTGTCAGCACAAAGATGACACAGAGCTTGATTAAAAATCAGCAAAGTATCCCTTCATGGGATATGAACTGAGGGAGAAGCTGCTAACATCAGGTTATCAAAAAGGTTATATCATTCAATCTCAGCTGAGGGTTAGAGTTGCATCTTTCTGTCCTGGTGCCTCCTGGTACCACAGAGGAATGTTACGAGAAGCTTGGATGTGTCATGCTCTTTACCTTCCTACTGAACCGCCGTGTTTATAAAACACACTGTGAGGATGAGGGGGGGAGATACTTAGAGACACGCTTCATGGGTTAGTAAAGGAGTAGCAACCCCTAAACCCTCTCTAGGGGTGGAGGAGTGGAGGCGGGGGTAGAGTTTTAGGAAAGTAGAGGTTCCCCTCTGGTGAGCATGTTAAGTCTCTGCGTGTTGTAGGTTTGAGTCTAGAATTCCTCGGGTGTCAAGGAACCTTGTAAAGATGTAACGTGAGCCTTTTTATGCTGAAAACAGAAACCAAGTTTAGCATTAGCCTAACTGCCATCATTTTATTAATACTATGATCAGCAAGTTTATGTATAGAGAGGAGCGTTCATGCCAGAAACTTAAACTGGATTTATGCATATTAAGGCAATATTCAGTAATAATCAATTAATTAGTCATTGAAGTCATTTATCAAGAACAAATGGCAAACACTCTCTGCTTCCAACTTCTCAAACAACTGAGTATTTTCAGCTTCTCTCGATTTTATTTCAGTGTAAATTGATACTTTGGGTTTTGGACTGTTGGTCAGATAAAACATGCATATCAAAGATGTCACCATGAGGTCGGGGGGGGATTGTCATAGGCATTTTTTCACTCATCAAGAGAGTAATCAAGAATTAGAGTGATAATAGTTACACCTCTAGACACTTCCAAGGTTAGATGGTTTAGAGTGCACAATAATTTGGAAAAATGCATTTGCCAAATGCTTGAGGAAGAATAGAGCAACCAGGGAAACAACCTATCGTCAGCATACATTATCAAAATAGCTTGTTACTGTAAATGGTTTCAGCATGGCTGCAGAGTTCCAGCATGTTCGTGAGGGGGAAATTAGCCCAGAGCAGTATAATGGCTGAACTGAGCAGAGTGATTTATCAGCAGTCAGAGGCTTGATGCTGGACGTCTGCTCCATCTGCGTGGTCCCCGCTTCCTTAAACGTTCCCAAATGAGCTGACAAGCACCTCGGCCCACCCCACCTATACATCTGCACGACGGCAAGAGAGAGGGAGAGATCAAGATTTCTTCCACCTGTTTTTATGAGCAATTTGATGTGTTCTTAAAAACAGAACACCAGCAATAAAAAGCCAATGTTTTCAACTGAGCCTTACTGGATGTTGAAAATGGCATATTAATAAAGAAAAAAAGCACAAAGCAATGGGGGGAATTCCTTTTTGTTGAAAGTTTCTATGTGTACTATGTCTTATTTGGGTATAGCCTCTTTCAATAAGTTTGTGTTAATAGAGAAATTAAACAATCCCAGTGAAAATTGGTGCTGTCTCAGCCCAGGTTAGTGGCAAGCTTTGCTGTTTACTACAGTGTCATTCTTGACACTACCACTTGGCGGCACCCAAGTAAGACATTTTCAAAATTATACACAGTGGCTTTAAACAACGCATTCTCCTGAACGGGTCCGTATGATATCGTACGAAAACGTATGCACGTATGATATTTTTGCTAAATTACAGCAGCTGCTGACAGGTCATGTGACAGTCAAGTTTAGCTGCCTTTACAGTGAAGTTTAGCCGACAAAGGTGACCTACCCGTCACAATGAGGCGACGATCGTGACAGCAGCCACGACAGTTAAGTTTGGCCACAAAAAGGTGACTGTCATTCAGATGTGAGAGTTAGGTTTAGGCATCAAAACGACTGGTTAAGATTAGAAAAGAGTTTGTGGTTTGTGTTAAAAAATACCGGTCCCTGTAAGTAGTACTGTCGGAACAAGAACACCCGCTTCCTGGGTAAGAGTAGAGTTGTGTTTTTCCCTTAACTTCTTGTTGTTATTAAACACCCTTCTGCAACTTGTTCTTGTTAAATTCCTTACAGTGTATATGCTGTAACTCTACCTGATATACATTAATTAATAATGCTGTATATCAGGTAGACGTTATGCCGTCCATCTCAGCCCAGAATGGAGAAATGTCTTTCCATGTCATGCTCAGCATCCTGAAGCATAACCAAAGTTAAAGGTGCAATCCTTCACTAAGCATACCTTATATCCATGAACTTTCCCTAACCTAACCTAACCTTAACCATGCCATAGTTGCCATGCACAGATATTGTAGAAGGAAATACTTCTACAAACATGGGAGAGTCATTGAATGTAATCAAGGGTTTTTGCAGAATCGTTCAATATCAGTGATTTAAGTGAGAGTGTGTGGCACTCTGTTCCACATAAAAGAGAAATCTACAGAATTAGGCTAACAGCAGAAAACCCAAGATGGAAAACAGATCAAACAGAAACCAGAACATGAGAGCAGAAGAGTGCAGGCTAGACACGAGCCTCTCTGCAGTGGTAAAAATGTCACATCTGCACATGTCAAACAAAGTGGGTGTAAAGAACAGCAAAAAAATAGCAAAAATGGTTTGTTTGTCCTTAAAAGCTAAGAAAAAACTATAAAAACTGCAACATGGAAGCAGAAAGCAGAACTTCAGTTTGAAGTGTCAGATAATATGAACAGCCAGTTGTGTTGTTGATTTTATTTCCCTATAAAAAATCTACCCGACCAGTGGTACAGTGACCGGAATTTGACCTGAAGGGAGGGTGTGTGTGTAAGTAACATCCCAGCACCACAGGGCACACTTAAACCCCACTAAGAGGAGGGGCTTTAAATTGGTGTGGCTGATAACAACCAAAAACACACACACACACACACACACACACACACACACACACACACACACACACACACACACACACACACACACACACACACACACACACACACACACACACACACACACACACACACACACACACACACACACACACACACACACACACACACACACACACACACACACACACACACACACACACACACACACACACACACACACACACACACACACACACACACACACACACACACACACACACACACACACACACACACACACACACACACACACACACACACACACACACACACAACCTCTTAACGTCCTTCATGGGGTTATTAACTCCCTGATTGTGGAGCTTTCCTTTGGGTTCACTCCTATTTAGTTGTCATGGTGGCATGACCCAAACACTTATTAGCTGACCCTTGGGATTAGTCCAAGCTGGAAATGGGAGGGAAGTGGGGTTAAGCCTTCACCTTGAGGTGCTCGCTGTAGCATCTCACAAAAACCTTAATTAAATTGCTCAGACACCAAGTCAGGAATGTTTGCTTTGCTATCCCTCTCTCCCGTACGTACTTCAGTCTCCACCTTTCTTTGCTTTTCCCATACTCATACTCCAGACTGGCTTGATTTTTTTCTCCCTGCTCACAGACCAATATTGATTTGGAAAGCTCGTATTGTACCCCAACTCAGCAAGTTGCAATGTATAAGGTAAAGACAGCAGCTCATGGTTGACATACCACTGTCTAGATTTATTGGATTCTCCATGCATTACAAACTCTCATTTACATATTGCTCATGGGTTACTAATGCATACCACAAAGTGCAGGTTTATATGGCAGTTCAGACATGAATAAAGATCACTTACGTTTTTTTCGTCTTTTCTGAGACAAGAACAAGGACAGCAAGGGCACAGGCAAATATCACAGCTGGAGCTGTAACTTATTTTTGATAATACGCGATAATGCCCATATCAACTTCCCAAAATGACGTCCTATTTCCTTGTTTTGTCCGACCAACAGTCCAAAAACCTTGAATTATTAAACTTGCAGTGATATAAACCAAAAGGAAAGCAACAATTCCTCACACTTGATATGCTGGAAGTGCCAAATGTTTGGCATTGTATTCTTGATTAAAAGCTAAAGTAGTTCATCAATGATCAAAATGTAATCAGTCTATTGACTAATCATTTAATTTCAGCCAATTTACAGTTAGCTTCTGCTGCAATAGAGAAATATGTATAGGCTGTCAGTAATAGAGTAGAACAGAATAGCGGGGCTGCAACTAAGGTATTTTCATTGTAGAATCATTTTATGATTGTTTTCTCATTTGATTCATATACAAATGTCAGAAAACATTAGAAAATCCACGTTTGACATTGAAAAAAATAAAAATAAATTCAATTTACAACACATCCTCACATTTAAGAAGCTTGACCCAGAAAAGGGTTGACATTTTCGCTGGAAACAAAATTGTTTGAGTTCTATAGACTAGAATAGAATAAAATAGAGTAGAAGTGCATAAATAAATAAATAAAAACACCTGAGTATATGTGCAAACCTAAATGCACACGGAACCGCACATGCAGAAAAGACATTACATGCAAACATAAAGTAAACCCGTTTTAAACCCACACAGTCAGCCTATATGTCCAAATGGGAATGTCTCTATGTGTCTCTGGGGATCAGCAGCCAATCTTAGAGATTAAAGTCTCCTCAGCTGAGGTGAAAACAAACGGCTAGAAGTGAGAGGAACCATGGAGGGGCAGATAAAGATCCTCTAATCCGAAACATTCGACCCAATCACGGTCTGAAGCAACGACAACGTTAAGAGCTAATCTTGTTTCCACATATCTCTGCAGGAAACACTCCTCTCAGTGTCTCCTGTCCGTGCCTCCCTCTGAGCGCGTCTGGCCGCCAGATCCTGACCCAAGATAGTGAGCCGCGCGCCGGGGAGAGGAATGCGAGGATACAATGACAAATTCACCGGCCACAAGGGAAGCTTTCACATATGAAGCCCGGCTTGAGTAAAGAAGCTGAGGCTGGATCAATTATCAGAACCTCTCGGAGTGTCCCAGTTTACAGGATAACTGATTAACTATGCGCTTTTAATCGATAATACACACCGCATCTAAAAGACCTCACGAGGAGGGGTTCTCTTTAAAATGCTGTAAAATCGCATTCATCTCAATTGAGAAACATGTGGAGTTCTTGTTTTATTCAGTTATTCGCATTTTGCACTAAACATGCACTTCTGCATTTCATTGTGTAGAAATCACACTTAAAGCTTACCTTGGTAAAGTAATCCAGAGTCCGCGGGAATGCTCGAGCAGCTTCTTCCCAAACTTTTTTATCCACTTAGTCGGCGTGTCTCTCTGTGCAAAGCCCCAAAACTGTTAAAAGCTCTTCTTCTCGTGAGGAAGCAGAGTTAGCGTCCACCCGAGAACCAAAAGGTGTAGGCTATCACTGCAGCTCACTCGCTCCGCTCCGTCCGTCCGTCCGTCTGTCAGAGAGTTGGAGAGACCCAGGTCCGCGAGAGTTCAGGGGCGCACAGACTTTTCAACAATAGCGCTCACTGAAGTAAAGGAGGCGAGCACTTAAACAAGCTGGGGAAGTGGGAGGGACCGTGTGAAGCCGAGGCGCGCGGTCGTGCGCGTCCCAGAGGCGCACTGCACCTGCAAAAAATATCCACAGCAGGAAAGATGGTTTATTGTGAAATCTTGACACTAAGAAGGTTTTCACAAAACTGCAATTTCCAAGACTTTCTATTCATTTTCTATCTTCCATCTGGTTATATATGTATTTGTCCATTTCTAAAGTGCCTGGCAGTCTGTATACCAGTTTTGTATGACCCATTCTAAAGATTTTAATTGATTCAGGGGTTCAGTGATGTGTTCAAGGACACATGAGGAGCGTTCACACCAGCATTTTGTAGCAGTTTATCAAATGTCTGGCGCTGATCTCCTTAAAGCTGCATTGGTTATCTTTTTGGGGCACTTGGGGGCAGTGTTCACTGTTCACACATCATTGACATATGTTGTCATATATGTCAATATGGCAACCTATATAACCACACATACAATATGGTGTAGTGTTTAGCAAACAGTCTCTCAATAAGAATATTTACACAGACACAGACATTAGCATTTATTATTACAGTTATGTTTCATGCCACTTGGTGAATATAAGTTTTATAATACCCTATGTCCTGTTTTGGTCTCCAACTCCTGAGGGAAATATTTGACTCTTTAGCTGTTAAATGCTCCACAATGTTCACCAGCTAGTCGTTATCTTAGTCTTTCTGTCATTAAGTGCTGGGTAGCTAGGGCACAGTGGGCTTTAAGAGGTTTTTTTTTGGCTGAAAAAAACTGCCTGCTGTCAAGAGATTTACTAGAAGTGAGAATGTAATCCCTAATCAACGACAGGAAATGACCTTATAACACAAGGGTTTATGGTATAAGGGGACGGTTGTTGAGGTCTGGAAACCCCACAGCTCCATTACAGTTGGAAACCTGAGCAGACAAAAATGAAGCTTCATTTTTCCTCCTTCCTAACCAACATGAACATCAAAGAAGGCCAATTACAACAAATAATGCAGACATTGTTGTGTTTAGCTTAAGTAACAGGGAAAGGACTCAGTTTGCTCCTACTAAAGTATGGCCAAAATTCCAAGAGTAGGCCTACAAATGAACCAAATTTAAAAATCCAATAAAGAAAACTTTTTTTTCACTGATTAAATGTAAGAAAATGTAATTGTTCTGTAGATCTGATACAAATGAACACTTATACTGTCAGCAACAAAAAAGTAAATCAGTTGACAAGACTAATCTAGTAATAACTATTTCCTTTTATTTCTCATCACTTCAGTATTATGATAAAGTACTAAAAAACTACAGGTTCAATCCCCATAAAGCGTCTCCTGTTTCCTGTTGAATTGACACTAGTCTTGCATTGCCAGACCTTCTTCAACAGTGCCGCGGAGGAGGGTCTGGCTAGTCCACACAGCATTCCGGGATGGGAGAAAAACATGCTCCGGTTTATTGACATTTCTTTAAACCAATCACAATCATCTTGGGCGGTGCTAAGCTCCAAGCGGAGCCACGGTGCCTCTGCAAAATAGCCTCGGGAAGGAACTTGTTTTGGTGGAACATGTGTAGGCTACGTTGAAAGGTTGTTTTAGTCGTGAAACAGAAAACTCAGATTGGACAGATAGTCTAGCTAGCTGTCTGGATTTACCCTGCAGAGATCTGAGGAGCAGTTAACCATAGTCCTCAGAAATCGTAGATCATAAATTGTAATCATAGACCGGAGTTTAAAATTACAACTAGGGCTGTCAAATGATTAATTTCTTTTAATCATGATTAATCGCTGACTTTCTATAGTTAATCGGGATTAATTGCATATTTTATCACATGATTAAAATACTATTATTTTGCAATTTTTACCAGTGTATCTTGATTGGGAATCAAATGAATACAAATAAAGTTGAGTTTAAGATTTGTAATTATTTATTTACTGTAAACAAAAGAAAAATCCCTATCCTTACTAGAGTCAATAGGCTATAGTGTTTAGTAACTCCTAAATAATGTTGATTACTCACTGACGTCCAGTGATCAGCGTCCCGCGTGTGGCGTTTTGTTTCCCGTAGTCTTCCTAATCACAACCGTCCCGTTATTGTGGCGCGTACCCAGTGGCCGTCCCCCGTGGCCGTCTTCCGGAGTGTGAGGCGTCCTTTCCCTGTAGTGTTTTTCCTAAATCCAACCTCCGCCATCCCGTTATTGTCGCACGTCCCCCGCGGCCGCCTCCCGGCATATGAGGCGTGCTTTTCGGCCGTCTCCCGGCGTGTGAGGCGTCCTTTCCCCGACTACGTCCCCCCATATGAGTAGGTGGTAGCTCAAGCTTGACGTGCTTCGGTGATATTTTAATTCGGCTTTACACAATGTGCATATGGCTTTCGACTCGTCTACGAGATGTCGGGGAGTTTTGGAAAATAAAAAGCTCCATTCAGAATTTCATTGCTGCTGTCTTTCTCCATCATGCCTGCAGCCTGCAGCAGCAGGATGTGTTACGAGGAAGTGGCAGCTTGATGATAAGTAACGGTGCTGCAAAGGGTCAAATAGTAGCCTGTTAGGCACGACACAAAGTCGAGTAAAGTGTGAAATAAATTAATAAATGCCAGCATGCTATTAATGCGATTAAAAAAAGTAATAGTATTGCCTCGGCCCTTAATCGCATCGTGATTAATGCGTTAATGCTGACAGCCCTAATTACAACACAAAGGAAGCGGAAGGTAACAGTCATCCGGCCGAAAGAGTGACATCCGGCGGAATTTCCGGCAGAACGAAAGCAATCCCGGAAGTGGAACTTCGTGGATATTGACTAAATTGACACTGAACCTGATTTGTTGTTAGTTGTTTCTAAAAAACCCAAAATACACTCATGGGTAGGTGTTTTTAACTCACAAGCCACACACGATCAACATTTATAATAAAACTTTGCCAGCATTGCTCTTCTGATAAATATCCTAGCCAACTGTGTTGCGAATGTTTGCCCACCCATTACATTTCTTTTTATTTACAGTTCAGTCTCCAAGTATGCATTTCCATTTTAAGCCTGTGTATTTATACACAGTCGTGGGAAAGTTACTGTAGGTGCACCGCTAACCAAATACTTTCTACCATCACCTTAGCTGTAAATGAGCTGTGGACGAAGACACTAAATTCAGCTGCTGGGTTGTGCTGCGTGTTCAGGAACACACTGAAAGCTGAAACTCGTTGTCACCAGCCCTCAGCTTGTTATACTGGGTTTAACAGCATCACTGTGGACTGACAGTGAAGACCACAGGTGTCACTAACACACATACACATACACAGACATTCATAATCAACTAATAGAGGAAAAACATGACAAAAGCATGTACATATAGCATATTTACCAACATATATACAGTATATATATTACATGTGTGTGTACAGCACCCAATACACAGATGCCACACACACACACACACACACACACACACACACACACACACACACACACACACACACACACACATAAACACATCTGAGAGTCTAAAATGAGGTGGTCAGTCTGACAGGAACATGCATGAACTGTCCAGATAAAATCCTGCTCCCATCTACATGACTCACACACAAGCCAAAGGTGGTGTGGCTAATTCTGTAGAATTTTTTTTAAAATACTTTGTCTATTAGAACTTCACAAAACATTAAACTGGACATTAACTCAGAAGTCTCGTGAAAAAAAACTGTTTTTTTCTCCACCTTTTATCTGGATTGCAGCATGAGGAATCAAGTCTGTTACAACATTATCACATTAGTACATTGGGTACATTCAATAGTGCAACAGTTTAAGTCTGGGATGACAGCAGTTTGAGAATGTGATTCATTGTGTGTTTTAACCAGGACGTACTTCTTAACTAAAGATGTTAGGCAATCGCATATTTTTTTTAAATAAGCATAAGCACCAATCTGATTGGTCCAACATAAATTCCAAACACATTAATAATTTCCATTAAAGTTTACTTTTAATTAAAGATTCTTATGTTGCAAAGTGCTCAATATTTAATGTGCAGTCATGGACTAAGGTGCGTTAAAAGGTAAAACTTCAAATTTCAAAATGACAGTTGACTTTTAGTTTCACACGGGACACAAACCCCGGTCTCCTGAGTCAAAGTCCAGTGTTTGTTTGACCCTCGACTCCCAACCTACCTTCTTATGCAGAATTTGGCACCCTCACGTTGTCACGTCACTTCCTTGTTTACTGTTGCGATAATTACTACAGCCACGAGAGATCTAACAAGAAATGTAAATGTCAGATGTTATAAGTTGCTAGCATAGCATCGATCCATGCGGTTGTTTTCTGGGTGAGGATGGGTTGATCAGTGGCCTCAACTCCCTGAACAAGGCCAGATGGGCTGTGGGATCTCTGTGTGTGTGTGTGTGTGTGTGTGTGTGTGTGTGTGTGTGTGTGTGTGTGTGTGTGTGTTGTTTAACTATACACGTGGGGTCCAAAAACCAGGAATACTTGTGGAGTCCGGACAGCTTTGTGGGGCCAAAATGCTGGACCCCACAACTTTAAAGGGCTGTTTGAGGGTTAAGACTTGGTTTTAGGATTAGGGTTAGAATTAGGTTATGGTTAAGGTGAGGGTAAGGGTTAAGGTTAGGCATTTAGTTGTGATGGTTAAGGTTAGGGTAAGGGTCCCCACAAAGATAGTGAAATGCATGTATGTGTGTGTGTGTGTGTGTGTGTGTGTGTGTGTGTGTGTGTGTGTGTGTGTGTGTGTGTGTGTGTGTACAGGGTTTGACAGGAGTGCGAGAAAACAAACACAACAACCTTGATCCTCCACACTCATGTTTGATCTGCTGCTTTACAATGAAACACTAAAGTGGGATTTTCTCATGGGAAGAAATCAATACACTGAACTGATGGGTTCAAAAGGGGATGAATCAAAAGGGGATAAAGGTTCCATTGTGTGTATTTAATCATCTATTTAATCATTGTATTCGGAGTACCAAACTGTTACGGCCACAGCAAACAAACACAATTTAAATGTGACCGTCAACATATTAATAACACCAAACCCGAGGATAGTGAAAGTAAATTAAAGTTCATTCACAAATTAATTACAGTTCATTAAATCAAAACTATGGGAGTCTGGAGGACTGGCCAAAATTAACAAAAGAAGAGAAGAAGCCTGGGCCAACCCATCAAGGGCCGTCAATTACAAATCAGGAACACCTGAGATGAACAGAGAGGAAGAAAGAGCAGGGCGGGGAGCACATAACACAAACCAAAAATCTGATACATAATAAAGTAAGAAAAGACCCAATTGGTTTCTTTTATAGCATTAAACAGAAATCAATGTGGGTTTTTAGGTATAACTATGTATTTAGGAATAGACCATCACCAAATGTAGCGACGTCCAGGGCTGGAGCTGCCATTGAGGACACTAAAGTGTCCTACGGTAATGTTTCTAGAACTTTATGGGGGTTCAATGACTTACAGACGGGTTTACATAATAGGATAATACACATTTTATCTCTTTTTTTTAGGTTAATACTTTTATTTCTTACATAACTATCTTAAAATGTCACCTTTGCCAGGCAAAACACAATGAAAATAAAACAATATATTCTCTACTGGAATTACATACCTGGCAGTGTGTAGGGCTTTGAAACACTTTGAACTGTAATATTGGAAGATTACATTCAAATAGAAATATAACTGGAAAGTTCAAAGGGGTACTCCAACAATTTTACACATAAAGGTTTGCTCATCATGGGGAGTGCTACTCAGCCTGTGAAAACAGCTGTGTAATGCCTTCTGTGGCTCTGGATTAAGTTTTCTTAAATTTGGGGAAATAACCCTGGCAATGTCATCCGGGTTATCTTAAGTTAGGCTTGAGACTTGAAATATTTGACAGTCTGTGTTACGGACTTTGAAAGAGGAGGACATTTACTAAATAGAAACTGAGCCAAACTAACTTTTCAAAGTCAGAGTCGGGTTAGGTTGTACTGTGGAAATATGACTGTCTCCTCCATTCACGTCTCCATCCATAAAGGGTCCAAAAAGTCTGCTACCTGACTGTCAATGGACATATAAGACATACAACAGCATCTCCATACCATAACACTAATAGTACAGTGCTACGTGTTGTGATAAAGACTGAGTGTGACTCCTGCAGTGTGAGCACCAGAGGGCTGTTAGTCGGGTACGAGTGGGAGTGTTTCAGTCTGAGTGTTTATGTGATTCACACAGCCGGGGATGGGGAAGGCTTGACCCTTCACAGACCTCCCCAACACAGCGGAAATTACTTCTGTCTATGTACGACCCTCGCTTTTCTCTTTCACAACCTTCCAAACTCCCCAACTTGTTGCTTTACAGGAATGTAAATACAACATAATTTACAATAATAGGAATAAAGGAGAGAGAGTGTTAGCCTTTGTGTATGCTTTTATACTTCCGGGTACGTGCTTGTATGTGTGTGCATGCAAGTCGGTTTACATATACTTGTATACTGCACATATACAGTGTGTTTTACAACATTGCAGACATTGGCAGGGTTCCTTTAATGAGGGCTGGTACGCATACTGTGTTTCAGGGAGAAATTGCAGCGGTGGAGAGGAAAACATGAAATAACACAAAGGAATTCAGGCCTGGAGTTACTCTCCCCAGGGGAGGCAGTCAGACTTGCTGTTTGGTCCTGAGCCAGGATTACTAAAGGAGGACGAGAACAGCGTCCATGTCGTTTTTTATTCTTGTTTCTCTGTCTCTTAACTGCTCTTTGTGTGTGCTTCTCTATGCCTTTACTGAAACTCTGGACAAAAGGTCCTGTTATAATGATACAGTTCACTTTCGTTTCCTTCTTTAGTGCTCTTTTTACTTTCTCCATATCTCTGTGTGTGTGTGTGTGTGTGTGTGTGTGTGTGTGTGTGTGTGTGTGTGTGTGTGTGTGTGTGTGTGTGTGTGTGTGTGTGCGTGCACGCTCCTCTAAGACTGGTATATTAATAGAACTTTTCTCCACTGATGATGAAGTTGCCACCTGTACACTGACACACACGCGCGCACACACAAGTGCGTTTCACTATCTTTGTGGGAACCCATCATTGACATAATGCATTCCCTAGCCCCTTACCCTAACCTTAACCATCACAACTAAATGCCTAACCTTAACCCTTACCCTCACCCTAACCATAACCTAATTCTAACCCTAATCCTAAAACCAAGTCTTAACCCTCAAACAGCCCTTTAAACTTGTGGGGTCCAGCATTTTGGCCCCACAAAGCTGTTCGTATACTGGACGCCTGGTTTTTGGACCCCACGAATATAGTTAAACAAGAACACACACATACACACACTCACACACACACACACACTATGCAGTGTGTTGATTCCCTCTGATTATCTCAGTTATGGACTGCATTTACAGTGAGCCTTTTGTTTTTTTAACTCACACACATTGATGTCAGCAAAGCTACCAATGCGAGGTTCTTGCTCAAGCACATTTTGACATGTAGAAATACGGAGCTGGGGATCGGACCACAAACCCTGCAATGAATGCATTCTCAAATGTGTGGGCCCTTTTTAAACAACAGAGCACTCTTACAGTTTTTTGTAACAAGGTGTCGTCTGGAGGACTCCATATGTGCAGTTGTATGAACTGTAAAAGTGAAGAATAGAAAGGAGGCTAGTTTGGAAATTCTAAATGATTGTGAGAGAATGAGAGGAGTATGTTGGGAAATGCTAGTAGCACACTCAATATGAACCGTACAGAAATAGTATTAGAAAAAGTGCGGTAGCTGGGAAGTGGTTAGATATTAATAAAATAAGTCCTGTCTCGTGATTCAAGTCATTGTTGACTTTCACAATATTTAACAAAGGCAACAGGTGTTTCCCTAATCTTAACCTTGTGCTTCGAGTTCCTAAACATAACCACAAAATCAGTTATTATTGTTTAGATGCTATAAGCAAGTATTGTAGAGAAAACAAATGAAATATGTTGTCACTGTGTGCCTTGGCAGATACATTATTTACCTGTAACGATTCAAGGGAAATGGGGAGGCATGGGGAGGAATCAAAGGGAGAGATTGAAGAAGACAGAAAGCGAAAAGGAAGGTAGAGAAAGACAGAGAGAAAGTAAAAGAGAAAAAAAGCAAAGAGGAAAAGAAGGTGAGATATAATGATAGACACTGAGTGGGAAGAAGGGAGTAAGATAAACAACAGGGGAGAGGGGGGTGACGGAGGGAGGTGGGAGGGAGCTGACACAGCCATGGGAACCCATGTTTGGTCCACGCTCCAGACTCTGCAGTTGTTAGCCTCGTCAGTGTTGTTATTTTGTTTTCACATGGCCTTCAACCTCGCCGTGTGGACCGCAAACAGATGTTAATGGCATTTCTCACAAGAGTTTCTACTCAGAGTCATCAGCGCTGCTAATGGGCTGTGGTGAGACATTTTGTGAGGATGGACGCCATCGCAGAAGTAACAGAAGCTGTAACAAGACTGCAGCAGCAGAAACACTGAAGGTTCAAACACAGGCAGAAATAATATAGTAGACAGAAGAAGGGATGTTGTTCAACTGACAATCAACTGATTTTTTTTTTTATAACTGACCAACAGATTTACAAAATGAATCAATCTATGTATTTTTAATATTATTATTAGAATAACAGTAGAGTAAAAGTCCAACATATGTCAATAGTAAAGCCTGCACACCAGCTCCAAACCACAAATGTTATTGAATGTTTATAATACTTTCAACCTTTGTCGATCAAAAAGTTTTACAATAGTTACTACACCCATAAAGTCACAGCTGACAGCCTATATGTGGTAACAGGTGGGGTTAAATTCCATTAAAAGGTAACTAAGGTAACAATTATCTTAAAAAACAAAACAAAAAAAAAAACATAAAATTACCTACAACCAAACTGTACATTACAAATAGTACAGTACATTATAATTATAGACAAATTAAAGAAAGATCCATCGTCAAGTATCTAAGCAAGGTGTTCGGTCACCACAGTAGCTTTCATGCTCCATGGTGGCGATTCTTTAAGTCTGTGGAACTTTACTATTAGTAGAGAGGAGAGGAATACCATTCAATCAAAAGATATTCCTCATTTTAAGGTCCCATGGCATGAAAATGTCACTTTATGAGGTTGTTTAACATTAATGTGAGTTCCCCCAGCCTGCCTATGGTCCCCCAGTGGCTAGAAATGGCGATAGGTGTAAACCGAGCCCTGGGTATCCTGCTCTGCCTTTGAGAAAATAAAAACTCAGATGGGCCGATCTGGAATCTCCTCCTTATGAGGTCATAAGGAGGAAGGTTACCTCCCCTTTCTCTGCTTTGCCCACCCAGAGAATTTGACCCACCCATGAGAAAGAGAGAGACATCATGGCTTTCAAACGAGCAAAGTGGCAGTTGGCCACACCCCTACTCTCCACCTTGCCCCCCCCCCCCTCTTTCCTCCTCAATAGCATTTAAAGCTACAGACAGAAATGGCACATCCTAAGGAAAGCTCATTGTGGGACTGGCTCTCGTGGCTGTAATTCTGCACCAAGGCTGAATTTCGGGAAAGAGACTTCAGATACAGTATTAGGGGACCACTAAGGTCTATATAAAAGAGACTTCAGATACAGTATTAGGGGACCACTAAGGTCTATATAAAAGCATCCAAAAAGCACAATGTCATGGGACCTCTAATGTTTACATGATGGAGGTGGAGAGCGCAGACTAGCATGCCATTCCAAGATCTCCAGTAGGTGTTCAACTGGGTTGAGATTTGTGAATTTGAAGTTCATCATGCTTACCAAACCATTCAGTGACACCTTGTTCCCTGTATGCAAGTATCTACACTTGTCTCTAGCTTTTTCTTTTAGATTTTTCTTTTATTAAGCCACTGTTTGTAAAACCAAGACAAATTTAAAAAAGGGTTTTTTTCAACAATAAGCACTCGACTCGAAACAATGAAAATTAGATTCAATAAATCTGCTTGGTGTCAAAGTGCAGAATAACTTGTGTGATGCATTGACTTTAAAAGCCTTGCACCTACACAGTGACATGTTAACTTTACTTTATAAACCAACCTGATCTCACAGAATTCCATGAAATGAACACGGCCCCTTAACTCAAAATCTGTGGCAGTTTCACGGAATCAGAAAACATTCCGTGATGGGCCCACGGAAGAATTCCGTTAAATAAACACGACCCTTAAGTTAAGGAAAAGGTCGTGGGTGGGCTTACGGTTCTGTGACACGTGGGAAGAACGGGACGGTTGGGTTCAGGAAAAGGTTGTGGGTGGGCTTACGGTTCCGTGACACGCAGGAAGAACGGGACAGAAAAGAAGAAAGCCACTTTAGGAAACTTGACATGCGGGACACAAATCCTGGTCTCCTGGGTGAAAGTCCTGTGTTTGACCCATCCACCACCCCAACCAACCTCCTTACGTGGAATGTTGACCTTACATACTACTCTCTACCGTAGTCGCTCTTAATGCTACGACATCTTCTCAGTGACTTTACATTGGCATTGTTTTCCGTGGTGGCCACACAGATTTTTCACACATTCCATGCCACAACCACGTAATGTGCTGTTAACAATTTGTGATCATTTCATGGAATTCTGTGCGACCAGGCTGTATAAACTGGGCTCATTTATAAAACAATTCCTGGGCAGCACAGGTTTGGGTGCATGTTAGAAACCAATCTTCAGTTCTTCAGCGGTTGTAAAGCAAAGATCCAGATTTCAAACTAAAAGTGTTGCACAAGTAGCTACATTTATAGTCTTGTGTTAAGGGATTACAGCGTAGCTACAGCGCCTTTAACATCCAGTACTGTAACTGCCATAGCTGAAGCTGAAGAAGAGGACCCACTTAAAATATGTTGATACACATTGGGGCCACAGAGTCCATGGTGATGCATAAGTGATACATGTGATAATTGCTATGATGAACACAAAGCAAGCTACTTTAGCATTTTTCAACATCTATAGCAGAGCAGCTTTAACAGCTGTGTTTGTTTTAAGAGACAGAAAGAGGACGTTTGATACAAAGCAGGAGGAAGAAGTCATGTGGGCCAGTATGTATACTTACTTACTCTATGTCTACTATATGTTGACTCCTGACATGTTGTTGTGTTTTTGTTTGCGTCTATGTGCACGCGTCTAGGGAGCGGGCCACAGCAGCATGAGTGGTTCTCACAGCCCACAGAGTGACTCTCTGACAGGGATCGTGAGAATGGCAGGGTCCTTGTGGTTAAGAGAAATTCAACGAAATGTAAAGAGAAGAAAAACAGCAGTGTTCCTAGATGTCAACAGCATAACATAGCTTGTGGAAGGCATTTGACAAGTCTGCACAGGAGACTATTTTCAACGTGATATCATGACTTTGCGTAAACATACACGCCACTTTCTAAAGGCAAGTGGCGCGTGTTATATGCACGCATTATGAGCTATCCGAGTGTATGTCTACGCAGAAGAACGGGACGTTGCATTTGTAGCTATCCACGTGTATGTTTATGCCAGAACTGGGCGTTGCATTTGGAGCTATCCGCGTGTATGTCTACGCCAGAATGGGACGTTACATTTGGAGCTCGGGTAGGGTTTAGGAAAAGAAGAACGGGACGGTTGGTTTAGGAAAACAATAACGGCACGGTTGGGTTTAGGAACGGGGTTGGGTTTAGTAAAAGAAGAAAGCAACAGTTTGGTTTAGGAAACGTAAACGTAAACATGCAAGACACAATCCCCGGTCTCCTGTGTTGTTTGACCCATCCACCACCCCAACCAACCTCCCTACGCGGATTTTCGGCCTTTCATGCTACTCGCTACGGTGTAAATTGACACGCAATCGCAAGGTAATGTAAGTCAATGGATGCCAAACCGTGTTGATAAACACGCTAAAAAAGTGATTATGCATCTTGATAACACAAGCAGGTTATGTTGGAGATTAGAGATTAAGCGATGTAAAAGCACCGCCTACTGACCAATCAATACTCAATTGATAACGGCGTCACCGTTCTTAGAAGATCTGGTGGAGCTCGGTGCGCGGAGATAGAGAGGTGCGCTCATAAAAGTTAAAACATTTAGAGACCGATAACCCCGTTAACATTCGATGGGTATCTTTATGAAATATATTGATTTTCAGCGCAGAGAATTACATATAGGCTATTTGTCGGCTTCTTGAGCCGTGTGTTGCCAATGCCACACATCGGTTTGAATTCTATTTTTATATTTTTTATTCGCAAAGACGGTGGATCTGTAAAATGGTCTTGGGAAGGAACTTGGTAGCTTTTGGTAGAACATTTGCACCCCGCAAAAGAAAACGCCACATTCAATATATATATATTTTTTACGATTATTTTTTGGGGGCTTTTCCCTTTATTTTTGAAAGTGGATAGATATGAAAGGGGGAGAGAGATGGGGGATGACACGCAGCAAAGGGCAGCAGGTCGGATTCGGACCTTGCACCACTGCAGGACTCAGCCGACATGGGGCAAACGCGAAAGCGACCGGAGTTTAGAACGACAACAAAAAAAGCGGAAGGTGAGGGACATCACGCGGAACTTCCGGCGGCGCCTGAACTATCCGGTAAATGAACCGTTGTCGATCCAAACTAGCAGCTCTATGGCTCGCTCTGTCGGTTCGTTGCTCCAAAGGTCCCCACCCTTTGGCGGGCACAGTTTTCGTGCTAGGAGGCTGACATTTGGCATGGAGGTCAAGTGTCTGTGAGGTTGTGGGTGTGTGTGTGTGTGTGTGTGTGTGTGTGTGTGTGTGTGTGTGTGTGTGTGTGTGTGTGTGTGTGTGTGTGTGTGTGAGAATGCAGGAGCGTGTGGATGCTTACACATACGTGGTCTCAGCTATTGTGAATCTGTCCTTGTTTGACTGCTTCCTATTAGAATCATAGCCAGTGGATAATACAATTGGTTGATATTGACATTAATCACAGTCACAGCATTATAATCACAGTTAAAAAAAAAAATTAACTGTCAAGACTTGAAAGTAAAAGTGAATACTGAGATAGAACTGGAACCAGCAGCAGGACGTCTGTATTTCTCTCTTTTCCCACACCTGTCTTCTTTCTCTCATCTCTCTGCTCTCTCGCTTTTCTCTGTGTTCATCAAACGACACCATCTCCTCTCCCTCTTTCTCCTTCTGTCCTTCATCTCAAACTGCAGCTTCCCTCATGTCACTGTGAGGCTGTGGGATTATTTATGGGCTGGTGAATGGAGCGAGATAGTATGAGACCCAGAGCTTGGCCTCTACCCTTTCACTGTCTGCTAACCCTAAATCACCACCGAGTCTGGCTCACTTTCACATTAAGGGTGTATGTGTGTGTGTGTGTGTGTGTGTGTGCATGTGTGAGTGCGTGCGTGCGTGCGTGTGTGACAGACAGACAGACAGACAGACTGGTAGACGCTGCGGACGCTATCTGTTAGTTACGTCTGATAGTTTGACTTCAGATGTTTGCCACTGGTAGTAACTGCATTAAATAACAGATTGTAATCCAATTCAGACACAATTTAATTGTAATTACATTCCATGCATCAGTTTTATTTGCTGCTTTGTATCCACTGCTGATGCTACTAAATATGATGTCTTGTTTTTCGCTAACTTCTTGCAGCAGTACCAGTAGTTTTTCTTTTTTTTGGAGTCGAGGCCTCCGCAGTCTTTTTTGACATTTCTCTAAGTGCGCACACGGCCCTGCCATCTCATGCTCTTTTACGGGAATTAACGGGGCGTTTACCTATGCTAAATAGGAGCAATGGGCACGAGCTTTCAAATTACGAAGACATTGGGATTCATCATTCTAAGAACACACCTGCGAACATTTCTGCTGTTTGAGAACACGTCATGAATCAGACATAGACTTTTCTTAGGAACTTTCTTAAGAACACATTTAAGAAAAAACGGAGGAAGATATTGGTAAATGCGGCCCAATGTTGTCACGGTGCCCTCTAGTTTAGCTGTAATGAGCAATGTGACAACCACCCCGTGTGACAGCCAACCCCAGTCTCCCTTACTCATCAGTAAAATGAGTTGTTGTAGTGTTTAGTTTACAAAGAAACCTACATTTTTGTGGGCAGTACTCTAGTTGAAGACCACTGTTCCAGTCTTCAGGGTCTTCATCTGGGATCTGAAACTTTGATGAGCCTGGCAGTGATAAAGTGTGTGTGTGTGTGTGTGTGTGTGTGTGTGTGTGTGTGTGTGTGTGTGTGTGTGTGTGTGTGTGTGTGTGTGTGTGTGTGTGTGTGTGTGTGTGTGTGTGTGTGTTGTCTGTCTGTAGCCCAAAACAGGACCAGCTGAAGTTCATGACCCTGCAGTGCTCTGTTTTCTCATGGTGCCAGAGAGGACAGCCGGTCTGCAGGGGGCAGAGGGGGGGAGGTTACATTACAGCAACACCTGGTCTGTGAGTAAAACTGGAGAATATTGGTGGGTGGATAATATAATTTCTATGCTTTTAATGTGAATTTGGATTGAAGTTTAAAGCTTTAGTCCGTAACGTTTTGATATTAATGAATGTCCGTTACATTCAAGCCGTTGCCAAATGAGTTGCTACCAAGCTAATTAAGACTATCAGCTCCACACAATTCTCTCTGTATTTCTCAGTATGACTTGTTCAGAAGATAGTGTCGTCCGGCGACTTTCAAGCGCAGAAACTCGAGTGAAGATAATGAACTCTTCTGAAGAGTCCATCATTTTTTTTTCTGTGGGGGAGGTGCGCGATCACAGAAGGCTTGTATCATGTAGACGCGCTGAATTACTTAGAATTCCTCACAGGGGCGACAGAAACTACACACTATAGCTTTAAAAATCTAGCAGCAAAGGTGACTGTAAAATTAAATAATAAAGAAATACTCAGCCTTGATAATAATATAAGAAGATGTACCTGCCTACCTGTGCTGCTGTACATCTATTTATTACGTAAAAATATCTTATCTTAAAAACAATTACATCTAACGTTTTATGACAACAATACAAGCAATTTTCTATTTTGTTTGTCTAGTGTCAGATTTGCTTTTTAAATTCCTGTCTTTCTGTCTTTTCGTATGTCTTCCATCTCAGACCTTTATTACAGACTGTTCTGTACTTCTTCTGCACCAAATCAGTAAGAAAAGCCTTTGTTTTAAGACAAGGAAAGGAATATACATAATAGTGAATCCCCAACATGCTACACACACACACACACACGCGCACACACACACACACACACACACACACACACACATCACATACAATAAATAATACAGGAATCAACCAACTCAATCCCGTCTGAGAGCATCAAAGTAGGGGAGAAGATGAGCAATTTCCTCTGTAGTGCATGTGCGTGTGTACAAATTGGAGCATCTGTGTAATCTCTGTGAGGGTTTTGTGTTTATACCTGAATTAGCGAGACAATAAATGGGTCCAGTATTGCAGAGGCAGCAGACACACACCCAAACAAACTGTCTAGTGGGCACAGACAGGAAGTGGAGGAAGAAATATGTCTGACAAGGGGAATGAACAATCCTAAGTGCCTAACAACACAGTTGCCAAAACAAGGCACTAAACTCCCAAACTGTACATGAAATACACACTGCACCACATCATTAACAGGATTCACATGAAAAGGTATTTATCTGCCAGGTGTAAAATTGCACAGTGGATAGTGCCAACAGTGATTTACGATGCAATGCCATCCACTGAGGAGGATCTTTGACATTAGATGGCAGCAAAACTATGAATAATGTGTGGATCCAGGCTTTGGGTTTTCAGCATCTGTGTGATTTATGCAGGCTGCAGTCAGCAGGAAAAGGGAGAGCAGGGCCTTTGACTTTGGGAATCCTCCCTTATTTGACAGAGGGAGAACAGATCATAGACAGCTGCAGATGAATGAGAACCCATGGGAGAGGATCAGACTTTTCGTGCCAGAGAGGAGGGGACAGAGCGCCAAGGTGAGGTCACTGTCCTCTTTTTGCTTCTCTTTTCTAAGACGTATATGTGAAGAGAGACCCTGCTGTATCTGTGGGCATGGTTTGTTGTTAATTTAAATATATTTATATATGTACTATATATTCCCCATTTGAACAGGTAAATTGGTTTGTAGTGACTGTTTGTGCTGTTCTTGTTCTTAGGTCAAGCCGCTCAATTCATCATTTAAAGTATTTGATGTTATCTGCTTATCCGTTTACTACATTGAGGCAGTAATGGGAGACATATTTATATCCTTTAAACTTAAGCGACAGTACTAATACTACAGTGTTAAAATACTTTAGTACAAGTAAAAGTCCTGCATTCATCAGTGAATGTATGTAAGTATTATCAACATGTATTTTAAGTATCAAAAGTAAAAGTACGTATTATGCAGTGAAATGATCCCTGTCCATGTTTTACTATTATATATAATGCTTTTGGATTTACATAACTGGTGTATTCATGTTAAAGTTGCATTTCACTGCTGTAGATGTTTAAAGTCCCAGTAAAACGGAAGTTGGAGCGTCTTTATTTTCTGTACTGTCACTTATTTCCTAGTGAAACAGAATATTTGAGCGGTGAATCAAATCCTTCGCATTTGATTGGGCCGCTAAAAAGCGGGCAGGCTTACAGTTTAGCGCAGTGGACTGTTGACAATGGCTCCACCCAAACTTCCCTCACCT
Organism: Zingel zingel; assembly: GCA_023566125.1. Classification (NCBI taxonomy): domain Eukaryota; kingdom Metazoa; phylum Chordata; class Actinopteri; order Perciformes; family Percidae; genus Zingel; species Zingel zingel. The sequence goes on along the minus strand of CM042317.1, from coordinate 35,501,726 downwards.
GTTGTTGCTGTTACAGTAGATCAGCAGGAGGACGGAAGATGAAATGGACATTTTTATTATTTTTAAAACGGCTCTGTCACTGCCAGTCTTGTGTAAAGTACTCGAAAAGCACTACTTGAGTACAAGTATATTACCAGAAAATGGCTTTGGTAGAAGTTAAAGTCTCCTTTTAGAGTAAAAGTCTTAAAGTATCCGATATTTACAGTACTTAAGTACATTTAATATCAGAAAATTGCTATGGATACTTAAGTATTAGAAGTCAAAGTAAAAGTAAAAAAAACTTTGATTATGAACTTTATGGCCAAAGGCGTGTAATGTTATCTTCATCACCACTGTCACTGTCTGGGTTTTCATCGTCTGTTACCATGGCAGCAGAGCCTGCACCAGGTGCTTCCATGACACTATAAGTCATTATGCTTCCTCCTCTTCTTCTTTAGTTTTGGCCTATGGGGGGTTTTTTGTTGCCACTTGGCCACAAACAGGCATCACGTCACCAACTGGAATGGAGCGTGCATTATCTTGGCAATTTAGGAGCAATGATTTGCCAAATTTCCTTTTTTTTAGTGTAATACATTTTTTTCTGATTTTATTTTGTAGTAACGAGTAACTAAGATGCTTAGGGGAAATGTAGTGGAGTAAAAGTATACATTTTATTTAGGAAATTTAGTGGAGTAAAAGTAAAAGTTTCCGGAAATATAAATAACGAAAGTACAGATACGTAAAAATTCTATTTAAGTACAGTAGTGAAGTATTTGTACTTCGTCACATTACAACACTGGTCAATGCAGCGCTGCCCATGGTCCGTCGACCCGAGCCGTTGGGGCCTTGCTCAAAGGCACTGAGGCAGTGCCCAGGAGGCGTACTGGCACCTTTCTGGCTACACTCCTTACTTAGTGCGTGTACAGGGACTTGAGTAAGAAGTGTGCCAGAACCAGCGATCCTCCGGTTTACCGAGCCAAGTCCCCAAAGACTGCTACTGCCCCCAATAATTAATTTACCTAGTATTCATACAGGATCTAAATCCTACACGTTTTTAAATGGATGGATAATGGATCTATTATTTTAGAATGTATGTATTAGATGTATGACAGTTCATAGATGGATTTTATGCAGTGTAGGTCACAGCCAGCTGTGTTAGATGAGTGTAGATTATATCTGATGTTAGCCTGCCCTCTTCTGGAAACAGGGCCAACTGAACAGAGGCTTGATTCAGCAGCGGAGTAAGAAGGACACAGCAGAAACTCAAAGTTCAAAACTAGTTTGGTTTTACAAATGAAAACCACTTTTTTTACAATAGTGGCCCATTTCTTTATACAGCCAAATTTAATTTCCAATACATAACACATAACAGATTAATTAACACCTTCACTTTTTTAAGTGGCAACATGTTCATCACAGCTGGCAAAATGGCAAAATAATTTGAACTTAAAAATGTTTAACTTCAAAATGGAGAATAAAATCATGGTTTTAATGTGATGATGTAGAGAATCAGTTTATGTTTATTAATATGCTTATTAATATTATTTAGAAACCAGGGTCCTAATTGCAGACAAATGTCCTATCTTAAAAATGTTTTGCAACTGCTTACACCTTTGTTTCACTGTTTCATTTTTTCAAAACTCTACACAGAATTCAGAAAAACTGCACACACAAAATGCAAAACGGCTAATTTCTCCTTCAAATGAAACACATTATAGTACATTTTTATATACCATGTACACTAAAAATCTAAAGCTTGTTTGTCTTTCATAGGGTTATATTTACATTTCAATACAATGTTCTAGAGTTACTCTAGGTCCTGGGTAAGATATGTATGCGCTTCATTTAGCGGAGAATATCTCAACTGTTATAGACTAATATGACCCCATTGAACAACGTGGGATGTGTGCCAAAATCTCTACCCGGGACGAAAGTCCTGAAAATGACCACAATAGGTAACACTATTATCACACTACAGGTGAATGGGACTTTTTTTTCCCTTTATAGATATCCTCATACATTTCTATCAGTTTAATCTTCATATTAAGAGAAATACTTTTTGTATTACACTTTGTCTAAATAAAATAGGGCTGTTTTGTGCTGTATTGAATGGAAAATTATAATACAATTGTATACAAGCAAGGGACTTTTTTAAAAGAAAGAAAACAAGCATCTGATTAATATACAGACATTCTAATATATAAACAACAGGTTTATTCCCTGTGTTGCAAGGTAAAACTTTCACAACAGAGTCACGACAGGTATGGGGATGATGATGAGAGCTCATTCAGTGATAGGATTTTTACAAATATTGCCTCCCTTGCATTTGCAGTAGCCTACTTACAACAACGGATACCAGCTACCCGACAGGGACACCCATTCTTGTGTGCACACTTGCCACACAAGCAAGGATCTGGCAAACCGATCAGGTTTTGAGATTACAATCTCAGGGACTAATAAACTGCCTTTTCTGACAAAACCATAAGCATCTGCATTTAAGATCGAGGCGGCGCCTGTAAATGGTGCTTGGACCCAAAGCTGCTGTTGATAATAGGCTCTTTGTATACGTTTTCTTGCATGCATTAGTTGAGATGCAAGCGGTCCTTTCAAAGTCCATCTTAAGGGCATTGCTATCGAACGCAGCAATGCGCTGGTCGTCAAATGTCTCCATGTCCGTTGATGGTTTGAGACATTTGACCAAGAATGTTTACCATTTGTATTGCACTCTCTGTTAGCTGTGGACAGTTGAAATTGAGAATCAGAGAAGAGTTGTCTGGTTTGCAGACAGTGTTCAGACAGGCTAATTATTGCTAACTAAAATGCTAGTTAACATTAGTAATTACACTTAAACAGCGAATGTAAGACGAAACTGCCTGCGAGCTTCTCCTGTACTATACGGTAATTCCTCTGCGACAGTAAGTCCCGTGGTTATGACACAATCGTTAGCCTATTTTTACAAAAACGTCTACTACGGAGCCATAACGTGAGGTACAAGGTAATGGAGAATTTTTTACATTGTCGTGTTTCTTTAGAAATAAACAATGGACAAATAAAGTCTTTAAACGCCTCAGATGTAAAGTTATTCGCTGTCAAAGTGACGTCAAAATGAATGGCAGTCAATGGGATGCTAACGGGAGGTGATGGCTTAGTAGCATCAAAATGGCGCCATAGGAGGTTCGAGCTCTGAAGCGAAGCTTACCCCCTTGGCTGTGAATGGGCTCCATTCCATTTCAGATTGCCGCCTCCGGCCGAACACACAATACATGAGACAAATACATGAAACTGTATTTTATTATTAGTAATATCTTCATTGTTTACATCCTCAAATACAACGTTAAACAAAAACATCAATAATACGAATATTATGTATTTGTTATCTTCTTATCCGCCGAGCGGCACGTCACTTCCGGAGTATTCCGCGCATTTTTAAAAACGTTATTACGGTGCATAACTTACTAGAACAAAACAGAGCAACGTGTTGTTGCTGGTGAGTAAACCACTGACTGTACATATGTACATTGAAGCGATACTGGCGTTAAAGACCCGCTGGTCGTTGTCTGATTCTCTGAAATGAATGCCCGCATTGCATTGTGGGAAATCGGCTTTGCATGCGCCCAGCTCTGATCATATCATGTTCTGTTTTACAGCATATTGTAATATTTCTCCGGTAATAAGACCAAAATAATATTAAAATAAATGTCTCATGTATTGTGACAACAAATCAAATCAGCTGAAGACTCCGGAAGTGACGTAGTAATTACCGCACTGCGTCTGTGAAAGCTTGCTGCACGTTGTAGCCTACCTGAGAATTTGTACAATAAATATACCAATAATAAAAAAAATAGTGTTTTATGTTTGTCTTATTTGTATTTGTTTTGACTTGTTCTGTTGTTAAAAACAAAAAATAAACTACTTACAAAGAGAAGCATTTTTTTAATCTTATTTTCCATTATTTGATTATTTAAAATCATTATTTTTTTCTAATTTTGTGGTTGATGAATGTTAATAGCAAAGACTAAAGGGGAAAAAACATGAGCATATGTATGTGTGGGACTTACTTTTATTTAACATCACACTGCATTATTAGTTGTTTTAAATAAATGACTTTTTTTTTAGTTACATTTTTTATTAGCACCATTTATCATTCAGACATACAGAACAGATTCCACAATATGAACAATGGATGGTGCACAGAACAGAGAAACACAAATGAGCAAATAACTGACTTTTTTGACATATCAATTTATGGTAGGCCTAACATATTAATTATTATATTCAGAAAATGATCCTCATATCAATCACCGTGGTTACAGCTTGTAGCCATATAGCCTTCAAAATTAAGAAGGAAATAAATATATTATTCAGTGGTGCGCGGTGGTTTATAAGATGAGTAGTTCCTTCGCTCTGAAATGAAAAATATTAATATAATTTTGATTTTCTGTTCGTTTTTTCACTCAAAATGATACGTTGTATGCTTATGAGTCACGTCGTAGCTGGTTAGCCTAAGGCATGGTCTAAAACTCTTTATATACAGATTTTTCCCAAAGGGGTAAGCGTCTCCTCACAACCCGAACCTCCTATGGCGCCATTTTGATGCTACTAAGCCATCACCCCTCAGTTAGCATTCCATTGACTGCCATTCATTTTGGCGCCACTTTGACAGTGAATAACTTTACATCTAAAGCGTTTAAAGACTCTATTTGTCCATTGTTTATTTCTAAAGAAACACAACAATGTATAAAAGGCTCCATTACCTTGTACCTCACGTTATGGCTCCGTGGCAGACGTTTTTGTCAAAATAGGCTAACGGTTGTGTCATAACCACACGACTAACTGTCGCACAGTAGAGAAATTACCATATAGTACAGGAGAAGCGTGCAGGCAGTTTCGTCTCACATTAGCTGTTTAAGTTTAATTACTGATGTTAACTAGCATTTTAGTGATCAATAATTAGCCCATGTCTATGTTATCTCCTTACATATACCTACGCTCTCCATCTCTCCAAGATTGGGAATGATTGAGATTCTCTTGGCACAGCTACCAGAAGACTTCCAACTTTCAGACACGTTGCTCACGTCACATTTACGTCGTCTCTCTCAGTTGGAGGCTGCTCAGTAACGCTCAGCCATCACCGGAAACGGGATCTGTTGGTCCATTATTATATACTGTCTATGATTTTTCCAGACGTCAATGGGAGAATTGTATGGGAAATTTACTTCCGGAATCTAAGGTCTATCGGAGGAGGGGCGCAAATTTTGAGGTCTATAGGATAGCACTACAACCAACCAGAGCAACGAAGAAGCAATGACTTCAGTGCCGTTCTTTGTTCTTTTCTCAAAGAAAAAGACTCCAAGTCTTCCAGAGTCGCGGCTAAAGCCGATTTGATAGACGACTGTTCGCCAGCAGCAGCAGCCATCTTCTTTGTTTTCAAGTAGCAGGGAATTCACGCGGAACCGTCGCAACTCTGCCGTCATTACATTGGTCATTATGTTAAGCCCGCCCACCGACTCTATACACGATGTGATTGGCCTGACTAGAGTTTGGTTTTTCCAGCTCGCAAGCCAATGGAGAGTTGCTAGATGACCCTGGCTGCAAATTACATTTGCTGCCGCTAGGGTGCGTCTAGATTTCTAGGCTAGCTGAATGCTAACATATTAGCAGAATGCTGTTAATTCTATTAACAAAATAGTACAGCTGGCGGAAGACATTACACAATCAAAAGTTAACTCTGTACATATTAACAGTATTTCAAACACACACTTGCTTAAACAGCATTTAACATGACAGGTCTTTACGAAATAAAATCACATAGGAGCCTCAAAATAGGACAATATGCCCGGCGTGACACACACGTTGTAGACGCAGTGCACATTACATGGTTGTGCTCTGTAAATGAAAAATAGGTTAGTAGCCTACCTCAATATTTGGTCTGTACTGTAGCCTACTGTATGTTCATGTTACAAGGCAAAATATAGGCTAGTTATTAACTTAAAAGTAAAGTATTCCTGTTTTTTTGGTCATAAAGCAATAGGCTAGCCTGTTTACACTGATTATATACCAAACAACTAATCAAAGCTGATATTACATTTTAAAAACACATTTTAAATTCCTTATAGCTATGCAGTGTTGTGAGCAGCCTGGATGGAACGCAGCAGGTGATACAACACTCATTATAACCTCGCTGATGCCCCTTAGCTCATCACTCGACACTTCCACATTGCCAGCACACATACCAGTGGTTGGGAACTTAAAATCCTTGTTCTCCATCTCTAGCAAAAATTTCCAGGGTATTATGAAACGGGTGGAGGGGGACTTGGAGAGGTGGACGCGGCTCCCAAACTCCTTACAAACACGTGTGTCCATAATCAAAATGGATATCCTTCCTAGAGTGAACTTTTATTCTAATATGATACCCCTCCCCCCACCTAAAGGCTACTGGGACAAGATGCATAGTATAATATTGAAGTTTATCTGGGGTGGGGGATGTCCACGCGTCAAACTAACTACTCTTCAGTGCAATAAACGGAATGGGGGTCTTGCTGTCCCTAACTTTAAATTGTATTCTTGGTCTTATGTGCTGCGTTTGGCCTCCCCTCACCGTCTTCAAGATTTAATACCCTCATGACTTTCCATTAAACGCTCCAAACTAAAGCTGGGCCCCATTATGTCGTTGCTTTTGACTGTGTGGCACTTAGTGGAGAGGGTGACCGGCTCTATGTTGAAGTGGCATGCACAAAGTCCTATTTTTCATAACTACTCTCTACTTACTGGCGGAGTGCCTTTCTCTTTCTGGGAGTGGAGTGAGAGAGGGATTAACGTCTTGTCTGATGTCTGTGATGATGGGGGTCTGAGGTTGTTTACCGATCTGCAAGCTACTTATGATATACCAGGTACATCTTTTTTCCTTTATTTGCGCCTAAGATCTGCGATGCGAGCGTATGGTGTGCCCTGGGGTACTCCCCTCCCCACTCACAAGCTACACACATTGCTAGATGTAGGAGTAAGATCAAGAGCCCTGATTTATGCTCTTTACTCTTTTTTTTTACTAGCATCCTCTTATGGGCCTCTGGCAGTTCATCAAGTGTGGACCGGTGACCTTGGTCTACCCAGTGGCGAAATATGTTGGTTGACTGTCTGGAACAATTTAGACGAAACATCAAAGAACCTTAATCATAAACGTATACACTTCAAACTCATACATAGAATTTATCTAACGCCAAGAAAGAGATACTTCATGAAGCTCATACATTCGCCTGTTTGTGATCTATGCTCTCTGGGTCGTGTGGGATCATTCTTACATATGTACTGGGAGTGTCCTGATGTGGCGTCTTTTTGGAAATTAGTATCTTCCACTTTATCAGATCTATTGGAGGTAGACATACCATGTTCTCCTAAAATACTGCTTCTAAACGACACCTCATCATTGAGCCTGTCCTCTACTCGGACAGGCACTCTATTAGCAGGGTTGACTGCAGCTAAGAGAATGCTGGCCTTGCGCTGGAAGCCCGCCCACGCACTCACACCCACCCTGTGGCTACAATCATTTTTGAGCATACTCTACAAGGAGTTGTCTGTAGCAAGAATGCATGGAGCTAGTCAGAAAACAATCCAAACCTGGACCTCTGCGGTGGTAGTGGTTAAAGATTTACTGAGTTGAGCTGAGGAATATGTCTTTACTTGTAATTTTTGGTTTATTTCTGTGCACTTACTTTGGCCTATAGTATTTGGCTGTATCACTATATGTACTATATGTAACATAGAAGATCATGTTGGGACGTTGAGGGAGGGGGGATGTCGCTATTCTGGGGGGTATTCTGGAAGGGTGGGTGGAGGGAAGTGGATACTTCTTGTTGTATTATTGTCTTTGAATTGTGTCATGCCCTTCTCTTTTGAAAATAAAAAATAATTGATCACAAAAAACACTCATTATAAGCAAGAGAGACTTGAACAAAGACTTGAGACATTTCTAAGTGTACTTCGGACATGTTTTAAGACTCAAGAAGACGGTGCCTTTAAGTCGGTAGCTCCTAAGCTGTGGAATAGTCTCCCAGTAAACTTAAGGTTGTTAGACTCTGTGGGCTCTTTAAAAAAGCAGCTAAAAACCCATCTATTCAGACGGGCATTTGGGTAGCATACGTGTTAAACGTGTGACTCCTTGTATATTTTATTTGGTGTTTTATCTTTGCTTTATTTAGGCCTATATGAGATTTTAAGTCTTCGATTGTGAAGCACTTTGTGACTGGTGTCTGTGAAAAGTGCTATATAAATAAACTTTGCCCGCAATCTTGCATTTTAAGGGAGTGTTGAGGGACGGGCAGCTGCTGTGTTGTAAAAGGTGAGGTGCACGTACTATAACAGACTTGGTTGCGAAGAAAATGAGGCCACATTTAGCAAAAGTTATTGAAACTCGAAAGGTTCGATACATTTACATCAGGGGTCTCCAACAAGTAGCTCTGGAGCTACCAGTAGCTCACGAGCATGTTTTCGGTAGCTCCCCAATAGGTTGACAAACTGAGACCCAAAATGACCATGATATTAAAAGTGAGGTAGCTAACTTTGTGGGCCATAGAAATGTTAAGTGGTAATGTTTTCTTGGACCCTAATGGGAATATTTTCAGTAACGTAGCTAACGTTGAGGGCTAAAAGAAGTATAAAATAGGCATGAACCTTGACATGAAGTGAAGATTTTTCATAAGCTGTGGGTATTGCAATTTCATACGTACAAACAGTAGCTTCATTCAGCTTATGTGTGTTATGTAAATAAATGAAGGCGATGTGATGCAAGTAGCTCTTGAACACTTTAGTTTTTTAAAAGTAGCCCTTAGATAAAGAAAGGTTGGAGATCCCTGATTTACATGTATAAACTCGAAGGAACTGATTCCGTGAAAAGAGTCGGTCCGCTGATGATTACTGCTGCTGATTAGAGTAAAGGGGGTTAGCTACCGAGCTAGCAACATCGTTGGCTCAGGCTCACTTAAGGTGGGCTGACCTTTTAAGGTGGACCAGCCATACAGACCTAACAACAGTACTGCTGCCACTTTGGCAGTTATTTTGAATTTAGTACACGGCATATGCCTCTAATAGCTAAATTCCTATCCTAAGAAATTACGGGTTTCCTTCCTGAATGCAAAATGTTTCTGTAATACCAAAAATCCTAAATGTCATCCTAAACTGAGACAAGATTTTAGACTTAGGAGATTTCTGTAATGTGGCCCAAAAAGAAATTTTTCTGTCCAACCAAGGAGCAAGGTGCTTGCATGTTGTCAGCAAACTCAAAATAAGTATGCTCTATTGTAATTTCTGTAAAATATTTGTTAGATTCAGTAAAAAATAAAATTTGTTTAAAATCAGTCTTGGGTAACCTCGTGAAGTTTAACATTTAGCTTCTGGCAGTCTGCTCCTCTCCCAGTAACACGTCATCTGTGAGATGCTTGTCGTTGTCATAGCGATTACTTTTGAAAGGCTGCAGCTGCTCAGAGGATGCTTAGGGTCGACAATAAACATTGTATTTTCAGAAGGGTTGGTGGGGGAAATGCCCAGAAGTTTTAGGCACATACCCAGGTAGGCATCTTCTATGAAGATCGGTTTAATATGCGGAGTGACTCCCAGGATCTTGGCAGGCAGGTCCAGTGACATGACGTAGGCCATGCCCAGAGGATATGGAGGGTACTCTGGCTCAGCAATCACGTTTGTTGGCATGTAGAACTTGCTGAATGGGTTTCTCAAAACCGGGCTGTTCCACCACACACAACCTGTCATGTAGTTTTGTTTGGCCGTTCTGTGATCCAGCAACAGTTTAACCAAATTCGGGACATGCAGTAACATATCAGAGTCAATCTTTATGACATAGGAAGCCTCGGCACAGTGCACAGCCAGCCACTCCAGCATCACCATTGTCTTGATGGTCAGATTGCGGTAGCTGTCATGGAAGTTACTCTGGATCAGATCATGGTGCTGCAGGTTCTCCTGTTTGAGCTTCTCCTGCTGCTGCTCAGCATCAGCTCCCCCCGGTTGGCCCAGTATGAAGAGAGTCTCGATCGGCTGACCCAGAACCAGTTTCTCATTTCCCCATGTCTTCCGGATGGTGTCCCGAGCTGCCAAGTCACTGGGTGCAACCGGAACCATCAGGACCAGGAAAGGAGTGGTGTTCTTGCACACCGGCGTGTCGTCCATGATAAACTTGTAGTTTCGTGGATAGGCCACATGATACGGCCCAGGATCCTCCCAATGTGGCTCTGGTGCTGATGCTGCTGATTCTGGTGCTGATGATGGTGCTGGAATAACCCTCTTTACCTCCAACTTCCAGTCATAGTTCAGATAGATAAAGAAGAGTGACACTGCTACCAGGATGCAGATGAAGATGACTTTTAAGCATCTCCTCCCGTTCGCCATTAAAACTACACAGAAAAGAGACTCAAATTATGACATATCAGCACTTCAATCAGCAGTCAACAAATATAATTCTGATAAAACAGCAACACAATTGAAATGTCATATTTGGCATTATCTAAATGCCAAGCTCCCTCAGGCCATAGTAACACAATCCAATAACAACATGTTTTGAAAGTTAATTACTGGAGCACCAGTGTAATGAATGACAGGAAATCTTGTCAATGTATCAGTATTTTCACTGAAATCCCATAGCAGCCTGATTTAAAACCATATTCAAGTGTGTTATTTCTGGACTTGGTCAGCCAAATTGATGACAAAGAGGCAAAAGTTAGTGTTGGCTAAATTTTGTCTGCCTTAAACCTTCTTTGAATCAAAGAAAGTACACATTTTGGGAATGTCATTACAGATGGCCGATTTATAAAATATTTAACGCCTCGTAGCTCAGGCACCCCAGAGAAAAAGGTTTTACAGCTTAACACATTAGTGGTATAAGAGAGGAGAATAATTAACAAGTATGGGGATGTACACTAGAAAAACACGATCAGAACTTTGAGAACATTTCTACCTGATACCAAGTCATAAAAAAGTACTAAGCTGATTCAATGGATATCATTCTTCAATCACATTCAATTGTGATTCACATGAAATGTTGCATCAATATTAACCATGAAGTTAAAACACAAGCCCACAGTAAATACTACACTAATATGGTACATTCATATTTTATGTCAGCAAAAATATTTTACATAGACTTTTTCGACAATGCATTTTTACTGTAACATCTGCACCATAACATCTACATGTAATACATGAAGTATGACTTAATGATAATTTATTTCATAATAACATGCAGGCTTGTTGAACTGTCAAATGATCCCTAACAGATTAAATTAAATAACAGTCAATTATGGTACATAATTTAACTGTAATAGGCTTTTTGCACCATTAGAAGGGCATACGAACTTCAGTATTAACCAACTTCAAAAAATATTATATTGGCTAGAGATATGCCTGAGGGCATTAAATTAACTTTCGTAATTACCAGCCAAAATGGCTAATACATTTTAAAAGTTAGGCCTACCAGCCGATTAGATTTTCCACTAGACATTTTTTTCCCCAGGGAAAATAAAACATCCATAGTATCCATAGTTTCTTTAAAAATATGTTTGGATTGATGGTTGGCAGATATACTGTACATAAAACAAATATAAACATTTATATTTATTTTACTCTCGAAAAATATCTTTTTTTTTTCATTTCTAACTAACTTCACTACTTTATTTCAGCTCCTCTGGTTTGTTTCGCACAGTTCCGTTCGATTCCAAGCCAAACGCATACCAAACCGCCCGAACTTTTTGCTGAAAAACAGAAGAATCTGTAAGCACTGCCTGGTCGGATCCTTTCTGCAGCTGGCCGATTTTAACAGACGCTTCGCTTCATTTCGTAACTTTACAAAATGATACCAGCCAGAGTTATTTTTACAGGCATTTGGCGGGTTGTGTTATGATGACAATAGAGATAGCTGCAGCTCCTCCTTAAACACATCGGACTGAAAGGGGTTTCTGACAATCAAGTGAGGTCGGGAATCACACCAAACTGGAACAACTACTTCTTAGTGGGCCACGATTTCAGTAGTTTTTCTTTTGTTTAAACTAGAAAGGGCCTCCCCCAAACTGTTGCCACAGTTAGAATCACACATTATTTTTCTTTCTAGCATTGTAATTTCCATTAGGCTACTTGGAGCTGGGGGGGGGGGGGGTTATGGAAACACAAATCGTGACAAACAGCCACGGACCAAAAGTAAAGTGCAAAGACAGCATTTGTTATGTAATATTATGGTGAAGTACAACAGGTTCTTCAGTCACACAACACAGTCATGTCTTCAACCAAATGCATCGGCTCGCACCACAGATCTGACTCACAGTGTTGCTTTGGGTGTGGCAACAGAATTATGCTTGATTATTATAGGCTTGTTGTTTGTTTTACGTTAACGTTTTGAGTATTTTTAGGATTGTACCAACGCAGAAATGATCACATTTAATACAGTTCTTAATGGCTTATTATGTTTTAATTATGCAGAGGCCAGTGAAAATTTGAGAATTGTTCTGCATTGAGTACTTTTACTTTGAATACTTTCAGTAAATTTTCTTGATGATACTCTCATACTTTTACTAAGTGACAAAATTCCAATGCAGGACTTTTACTTGTAACAGAGTTTTTTTTTTTTACACTGTGGTACTAGTAGCCTACTTTTACTTAAGTAAATGATCTGAATATTTTTTCCACCACTGACTACACCATAATGAAATGTAAATAGGCCAACATCGCAGGTTATTACCTTGCCATGATGGTATAAAAATGTTTAAATGTTTGGGTGTTAAGTTCAAATATAGTCCTGTAATAATTATTACATAATTGTATAACTGTGCATTTTTTACATAATCGCTGTTTCTTTGTTTAACCGCAATTAATTTCTAATATTAGCTAAGGTCTTAAGGCGTAGGCTATAACTCCTAATTGTTGATTTCGTTTAGATATGCCAAATTGTAATTATACAAGTGATTATGGTTGGACTATGTATTTTTTATCATTTCAGTTGTTAGTTTTGGGCCTACAGGTCCATAGCAACACAAATTACAAGGGGGATAAAGTGAGAAAAAATGTTTTATGATAATAAAGAGGCGTGGTTTACTTCATAGGCTGTGTACTTGTTATTACATTATCTGGGTCACATAACTGGGATATAACCAAAAGATGTAGCCTATCCTGGAATTCATTCAAAACTTTAATTTGTTAAAATAAGTGAAAAAATAAATATTTTTAAATTTGACTGAAAGAGACAATTATATTGTTAATCGCAATCATTTCTGAGACTATTAATTGTACAGCAACATTTGGAATTGTTCCAGCTCTATTCAAATATCAACAATCTTTCCATAGAATCGCTGACGCCACCTTTAAGTGACATGATACCAAGGTTAGACCGCTGTAGGCTATTTTGATAGTATTCTGTCCCAAAAAAACGATTTTTAAATTATATCATATATTTATATATTAGGCTATATTATATATTTTTTTGATATTGAATATGGAATTTGGCTTATCAAAATGATATGAGAAAAGTTGTTCTAGGAGAATAAATATTTGAAAGCAATAGAATGCCTGAATCCCTGACTGCATTATAGGCCTATTCTATTATGTTTTTATATTATAAATTGCTACGTGTTTTCCTTTACATGAATAGACATTTACGCCATAGACCGGATTAACATTATCATAGTACCCATACATAGCCTACCTTTTACTTTTCCCCGTCCCTATTTCAAAGCAACTCGGATCTTCGTTGTCTTTTCTCTTCTGTATTAGCCTAGACTAAAAGCCCCGGGAGACCGGTGACCATATTACCGCTGTAATGGTCCTCAAAGAATCCAGTGATCCAGCTCACAGTCCCTGCACTACACCATGGATGTATTAAGAGAACATACACTTTTGCGACAGAACCCAGCCCACACTTCCTTGTTCCACTCCCGGACTAGCCAGGCAGCCTTCATACACCTTTCCTGTTATTGTTACAACTTCCTGGCCATCCCAATGAATCAACCATCAGCGCTGAAAGAAGTAGGCGACTCCGATATTTTACTGAAGTAAAAGCAATAACCACACATCTACTGAGGAATAAATAAAGACGAAAAAAATGATCTGCCGATGTAGGCTACAAATCATATAATATACTAATGAAATTCAAGTTTTCAGTAACGTTCTCTACACACTACAGAGTAAGTCATTTATCTCCCAATCTACAGTCACCCCCCCCCCCCCCCCCCCCCCATCCCCCTCCTGTGCCCAGACATGGCGTGTCTAAATCCCACTGTAAACGCCACCATTCATTCACTTGCAGAGTTTCACCATGAGATGGCGCTTCCTTCACAAGGTGCAGTGAGTTAGCTAAGCTACAGTAACCTACCATTCATTGTAGACTAAGCTACAGTAACCTACCATTTATTGTAGACCAAGCTACAGTAACCTACCATTCATTGTAGACCAAGCTACAGTAACCTACCATTTATTGTAGACCAAGCTACAGTAACCTACCATTCATTGTAGACTAAGCTACAGTAACCTACCATTCATTGTAGACCAAGCTACAGTAACCTACCATTTATTGTAGACCAAGCTACAGTAACCTACCATTCATTGTAGACTAAGCTACAGTAACCTACCATTCATTGTAGACTAAGCTACAGTAACCTACCATTCATTGTAGACTAAGCTACAGTAACCTACCATTCATTGTAGACCAAGCTACAGTAACCTACCATTCATTGTAGACTAAGCTACAGTAACCTACCATTTATTGTAGACCAAGCTACAGTAACCTACCATTCATTGTAGACTAAGCTACAGTAACCTACCATTTATTGTAGACTAAGCTACAGTAACCTACCATTTATTGTAGACCAAGCTACAGTAACCTACCATTCATTGTAGACCAAGCTACAGTAACCTACCATTCATTGTAGACTAAGCTACAGTAACCTACCATTCATTGTAGACCAAGCTACAGTAACCTACCATTCATTGTAGACTAAGCTACAGTAACCTACCATTTATTGTAGACTAAGCTACAGTAACCTACCATTCATTGTAGACTAAGCTACAGTAACCTACCATTCATTGTAGACTAAGCTACAGTAACCTACCATTTATTGTAGACTAAGCTACAGTAACCTACCATTCATTGTAGACTAAGCTACAGTAACCTACCATTCATTGTAGACTAAGCTACAGTAACCTACCATTTATTGTAGACTAAGCTACAGTAACCTACCATTTATCTTAGACTACATTGCAGTAAATTAAGCTTCACTACACTGACGATATCCCCAGAAACATGTACAGTAGCAAGCTAAGTTCACACCAAGTCAATGCTGTCTATTGTGAAGTAGTGTAGTTATTGTCCTACAGTCTCTATTCTAGTTTTAGGTAATTTATGTATTTATTGTAGTTAAGTCTATTTAGTTATGGGAATTTAGCCTTTAATTAGGCCTATTTTTTCCCTTTTTCTTTTACTGACCTCATTGTATTTGTATTTTAATTCATGTCAAGTGGCTGCTTCTACATTCCCAATCTATTTATCTGATTAGTACTTGAAAAAGTCATATTTTCGTGAGAAAGTCCACAGTGATTTAGCGCAACTGGTAGAGACGATGCCCCATGTACAGTACCATATTACAGAGCACAGCTACACGGGTTTGACTCATCTGTGTAGAAGGTTCAAAATGTGTCAACCATTTCTTTATTTTTTTTTTCATTTCTGCCCCAACTCCTCTATTTGTAAGCGGGACGGGAGAGTTAAATTCCACAGTAACAATACCAAAGCTGCGTCCATAATCTCACGACAACAGAAACTCTGACTGTATCTCAGTGTGTGTCAGCCTACACTGTGTAGTAAAGTATCAACAGTCCCCCTTTTGTGTCCTTATTTTGTGTAGACTGTGAAATGTTGCGGTGCCGAAAAAACACATAGTATTAACACTTAGATGCTAATGAATGACTCAATGAAGAGATGATCACCTGTAACCTCGGTTTTGTGACCCCTGCCCCCAGACTTTAAAGGCTGGATGATAATATATCCTACAAGCACACCATTTTTTGTGGCTTTGCCTACATTTAGTGTCTTTTTGTAGGCTACTTTTTTGTTTATTCCTTTAGTTTTATTTCATTTGATTGAGTTGATTGTTGCACTGTAATACAGTAGCCTACAATAACGGTGCCCTATAATTGCCTTTCTTATTGTGTTGAATTTACATTTGAACAATTTCATTTATTACGAATGCAACCAACAACAAAAACAAGAATAAGAATAAAACAGCAAACACATTAAAATGCTACATCCGAAAAGGACGAGGAAGATTGGTGTATTTGCTTAGAATCTTTTTTCGACACAAATTTAAAGATAGTACCAAAGCTTCATAATCCTTTATCTGCCAATCCCTATATGGATAATATTATATACTGTAGAGATATACCTGAATGTACTGGGTTTAAGCCAATCATGGCAAACCAACTTTATGACTCACCACACATTCTGTTGTCACATATGACAATGGAGATAGCTGCAGGCCTCCATCTTTAAACACAAAAGGCTGAAATGGGTATCTGGCTAAGCCATATCACACTTACTTCCTCACATTTGCCCCATTTAGCCCACCTAACCGGTTTACTTAACCCCACCCCAGTATGCTGTATAGAGTTGCAAAGTGAGCAGAGAGTTTTCCATCCAGTCTGTCTTCTTAATTACATTTTCTTCTTTGAACAATATCCTCAATGATACTTGACTTAGAAACGTGGGTCTCTACCAGTTAATATAACAATCATATAGCATATCATTTATGTTTACATTCCATTAACCCTGTTTCACACTGGCAACTTTTAGCCCCAGGGTTAGGAGTATTTCAGGAGATAACCCACCAAACTCGGTTTATTTTAGTTTAGAATACAGCAGATGTTCTTCACTGTGTGAGAGCTGATACAGCTCAGAAAGTTCTGAAAGCCCAGCTGGCTGAGAAGCACATTTGATAACAAGAAGACATTTGGTCAAAATCGGTTTTGTCTTTTAAACAAAAAGATCATTTCTGTCCAACCAAGGAGCAAGGTGCTTCCATGTCTGCAAACAAAATAAATATGCACAATTTTAATTTCTGTACAATATTTGTCCGATTCAGTGTTGGTAAACAAGACGAAGTTCAACATTTAGCTTCTGGCAGTCTGCTCCTCTCCCAGTAACACGTCATCTGTGAGATGCTTGTCGTTGTCACGGCGATCACTTTTGAAAGGCTGCAGCTGCTCAGAGGATGCGAGGGTTTCACAATAAACATAGTATTTTCAGGAGGGTCGGTGGGGGAAAGGCCCAGGTGTTTTAGGCACATACCCAGGTAGGCATCTTCTATGAAGATCGGTCTAATATGAGGAGCGGCTACCAGGATCTTGGCAGGCAGGTCCAGTGACATGACGTAGGCCATGCCCAGAGGATATGGAGGGTACTGTGGCTCAGCAATCACGTTTGTTGGCATGTAGAACTTGTTGAATGGGTTTCTCAAAACCGGGCTGTTCCACCACACCAAACCTGTCATGTAGTTTTGTTTGGCCGTTCTGTGATCCAGCAACAGTTTAACCAAATTCGGGACATGCAGTAACATATCAGAGTCAATCTTTATGACATAGGAAACCTCGGCACAGTGCACAGCCAGCCACTCCAGCATCACCATTGTCTTGATGGTCAGATTGCGGTAGCTGTCCTGGAAGTTACTCTGGATCAGATCATGGTGCTGCAGGTTCTCCTGTTTGAGCTTCTCCTGCTGCTGCTCAGCATCAGCTCCCCCCGGTTGGCCCAGTATGAAGAGAGTCTCGATCGGCTGACCCAGAACCAGTTTCTCATTTCCCCATGTCTTGCGGATGGTGTCCCGAGCTGCCAAGTCACTGGGTGCAACCGGAACCATCAGGACCAGGAAAGGAGTGGTGTTCTTGCACACCGGCGTGTCGTCCATGATAAACTTGTAGTTTCGTGGATAGGCCACATGATACGGCCCAGGATCCTCCCAATGTGGCTCTGATACAGATGGGGGTCCTGGATTAGCCCTGTTAGAGTTCAACTCCCGGTTACAGTTGAGATAGATAAAGATGATGATTATCACTCCTCCCAGGATGCAGATAAAGGTGTGTTCTAAGCATCTCCTCCCCTTCTCCATTAAAACTACAAAGAAAAGAGATTCATGTTAAGACATGATACAACTTTTCTCAGCAAATATAATTCTGATAAAACAGCAACACATAATTCAAAAAAAAAAAAAAAAAAAAAAAACACAATTTAATGCTTTAAAAATGCAGTTAAAAAAGCTGGAAGAAAATGGTGTCCCTTAAATATCAATGTAATGCTTATCAGTATCATGCAGCTAGTTCCAATAGGATATCTTAGATTGGATCCTGACACCAACCATATCTCGGAGCAATGGGAACACATACCGTGAGAAAACACAGATCAAAAGTAATATAAGCTTTTGATCTGGGTCAGTATGTGTGTCTGCTTCTTACAGTGCAGACACTTTGCTGCTTGCATCTGCCTCTGCTTGCATATTTCTGCTGATAATCTTGCTTCTTCTCTGTGAGAAACTATGAGCAGACATAGTAGGCTATTGCCATATATCAACATTTTTCTGCGTGAGAGTGGCCTACCAATAGCTCAAGCCTGTCCTACAGTGACTGAAAACGTGGAACTTAGCTAAAGCTAATTAGCAGCAAGATGCCTCCCTTCTCCGTGGATGACTACAACAAACTCCTTCAGAAGATTGCAGTTCTAGAAACCAAAATTCACCAGTTAGAAGTAAACGTGGAAGTGAACGGACCATGCGGGAATGACACCACTTTACCATGTACCCCAAAACAATGGACAAAAGCATGCTAACACACGGCTAATTAGCACCAACAAGACTACAAAGAAACAGGAGGGCTGTGGAACGGGTAATATATCAACAAGTGGTAGTCCTCCTGGAACTATTTTGGTGCAAAGCCTAAGAGTAAATCATTTTCCTCGGAAATGGGATGACGACTAACGGGCACGGCACAGCGCCCTGAGATTTGTGATATGACCGGCTGGCCTGCATTATCATCCAGGCAGAGCGCCTCTTCAACCCCGACACCTTTGAGGATCCGTATACCCCGCCCATGGCATAGCTCTCTCCACTCACCCTTTCCCCTCTTTCCCCCTGCCCTATGTTGGAGTTCACTGACCAGATGAAGCAGCTGGTACATGCTGGAACTAAATTTACCCCCCTTCCTTCTCCCATCATTCGCCCCCAGTATCAAACTGCCCCTGTTTTGACTCAATCACCGAAAGTAAAACGCCAGGCACCTCTGCCCCCTCAAGGACGGCAGCTAACTCCTTCTCCCCGGACTGATAAGGATGCTTGTGTACAAAATGAAATAAGCTTTAACTGATATGTGCTGGGCCCAGGCTGCATGCCTAGTGGCACTCATGACTCTTTCCAGGACAAGCCTGGGCCCTGTGTATTCAATTCTTCGTCAATCTATGTTGTGATAGGTAATAGAAAAAGAATGGTGAATCTGCAAAGTAAGAAAAAGAAGCACTTAACTGCCAACTTAGCAAATTTAGCATCCATTCCTCGTCAGCCACAGCCTGTCCCAAAGGACAGGAAAATAATTTTTAATCAATGATTTTATTATTAAGCACAATCTTGATTTTATGTTTTTAACTGGAACCTGGTTAGACCATAATAACAGTGATGCTGTTCTCATCGAGTCAGCTCCTCCTAACTTCAGTTTTATGAGTGAGAATAGAGCGAATAAGAAAGGAGGTGGAGTCGCCATTTTGTTTAATGACTCATCCCAATGTACGCAAATATCTTATGGAAACGTTGCTTCTTTTGAATATGTGGCTCTTCAGCTAAAGTCCTCCCCTCGAGCTATATTTCTAAATATCTACAGGCCACCTAAATACTGTGCAACCTTCTTCGATGACTTTACTGAACTGCTGTCTATAATCTGTATTAACGTTGACTGTGCAATTATTGCTGGTTATTTTATTGTTGACAACCCCCAGGACAAAAGGACCAAAGAACTGTGTTGTGTTTTTGAGAACTATGGACTGACTCAGCATGTGACAGAGCCCACACACAATAAGGGGCACACTCTGGACTTGATTATCTCCAAAGGTCTAAACATTTCCAAGGTTGTGGTGACTGATGCTGCTCTCTCTGATCATTCCTGTGTTTTCTTTAACGGCACTATCTCTGTGCACAAAAGTGTCCAAACAAAGTTAATAAGAAAACGGTATCTCACTGACAACACCAGTGACACATTCATTCAGCTTTTCTCCTCCACACCCGCCCTCTCTGGGGTCTCAGTCACTGAGCTTGTAGATAATTTCAATTGTAAAATTACAAATGTTATTGATGCCATTGCTCCCACTAAGGTCAAAGCTGTCTCTGGTAAGAAAAGATCTCCATGGAGAAATGTCATACTGGTAAGAACAGAAAAAAAGTGTCGTAAAGCTGAACGCAGGTAGCAAAAAACTAATCTCCAGGTCCATTATAACACCTATAAAAAAAGAGACTTCACATTTATAATTTGAAACTGAGGATTGCAAGGCAGTCCTTCGTCTCTGACATTATTGCCAGAAACAATAATAATTCACTTGCTTTGTTTGCTACTGTCGATCGAGGTTAACAAACCCTCCAGTACCAGTAGCATCTGAACTTTTATCTACCAAGGCCTGCAATGAATTTGCCTCCTTCTTCAAAGACAAAATTCAGAAAATTAGACAGACAGTCAGTGCCTCCATATCAAGTGGAGGCCTCCATATCAAGTACAGGATATGTGTTGTCAGTGTCCAGGCAAAACAAATTCCAATATGACACAATTTCATACGATCAACCATAAAAACCTGGAGGACATTATACAACATCTGAAAACCTCCTCCTGTTGCCTTGATATTCTACCAACAGGCGTTTTCAAAAATGTTTTGAATTGTTTGGCTTCTGATCTTCTACAGATTGTAAACATGTCTCTTCTTTCAGGTATCTTCCCACAGGCCCTGAAAACTGCGGTCATCAAGCCACTCTTAAAAAAGAACAATCTAGACACGTGACTAATCTAAGCAACTATAGGCCGATATCAAACCTTCCATTTTTAAGTAAAATCATTGAAAAAGTGTTTTTTCAACAACTCAACCTTTTCTTGTCACTAAACAACAGTTTTGATGTCTTCCAGTCAGGTTTTCGACCACACCATAGCACTGAGACGGCTCTTGTTAAAGTCTTTAATGACATCCACTTAAAGTGGCAAAATTTCAGTCTTAGTATTACTTGATCTCAGTGCTGCATTTGACACGGTCGACCATGACATATTACTAGACCGATTGGAAAACTGGGTTGGCCTTTCGGGCTCAGTACTAAACTGGTTTGAATCCTACTTAAAGAATAGGGATTACTTTGTATCTATAGGTAATTATGCATCTGAGCATACAAATATGATGTGCGGAGTTCCCCAAGGCTCTGTTCTGGGGCCTCTTCTGTTAAACATCTACATGCTTCACTGGCTCAGATTATGGAAAACAACAAAATAAGTTACCATAGTTATGCGGACGACACACAAATTTACATAACCTTATCACCAGGGAACTATAGTCCAATACAAAAACTGACTAAATGCATTGAACAAATTAACGACTGGATGTGCCAGAACTTTCTTAAATTAAAAGAAGAAATATACTGAGGTGGTTGTTTTTGGAGCAAAAGAGGAACGATTAAAAGTCAGCACTCAATTTCAAACGACAATGTTAAAAACAACAGACAAAGCCAGAAATCTTGGTGTAGTCATGGACTCAGACCTGAATTTCAACATTAAGACAATTACAAAGTCAGCCTATTATCACCTTAAAGGGGTGGTTAGGAATTTTGAACATAAGACCTTATTTCCAAGTTAGCCAGTGTGTTATTTATCAGTGGAGACAGTTTAACACTTTTCATCCAGTCCTTCCAGTTGCAGAGTTTGCTGGTGCTATGCTAGCGCAAGTCAACAGTATCTGCTAGCCTGCCATTAAAAATAGTCTTACCCACTCCACAGTACACCAAAGGCAAATAAATTATAACGCCAGACAATCAATGTAAAGGTCTGTTCATAGAATAATGTTAGAAATAAAACTACCCTTGCATCGCATTGCAATAATTATACTTTGTTCCCTGTAGTTGGTAGCACAGGCTACAGCAGCGGTGGAGTGTTATTACCTAGGCAACCGAGAAAGCCAGTTCACATGACAATCATGCAAGTTTATTTACCTCCTGCCAGGCTACAACACACACAACGTTACCGGTACATGAAAGCCCACAGGCTAGCAATCTGCATGTAAAATGTCCGAGTTTACATGACTTTTCTGTCAGCAATTACCTAAAGTTAGCAGTTAGCCCAGCCAGGTATCTACCAAGGATGTAGCTATACCATTAGCTGCACTATTGTCACTCTCCACAATGCATTGAACTGTAACGTTATCTCCACTAACCTTGTCAGACTCAATCTATCAGTAGCAGCTAGGCTAACTTTATGAAAGGGGCTAGCTTTATTAGCTAGAGTAGCCTACCAAAAGTTATTACCTGTTCATCAGTAGCTGTTGGTGCATCTTAAAGACGGATGGAACCGTGTTCGTTGTCAGTGACTTATGGTCCTTTAGATTGCAGGGTTTTTCAAAGTCGTATGGTCTAAAATGATCACTACAAATTCACAACTTGAGTAGAGTCTTGGCCGGTGTCTCGATGTCTAAGCCAGCAGCAAGAAGCCACAGTTAGTTCCTTTCTGGATCTCGCAATGGAAATTGGTGGAAACTTTGTGGTGCCCATCTGTTTGATTTATTTTTACAATTTCTAAATGCACACTGAATCACCATGTTGCCTAGTCCTTAGTTTCCAATCCAATGCTTCAATACCAATGTACATGGCTACTACTAGGTGTCCTGACTGGAGTGCGCTTCTCCGTTTACTTTTCGGTGCAGTACTACTAACTGGAGTAGTAAACTTCCGCCGCTGCTGAGAAACTAGTCCCTCAAAAAGTTAATGTGATCATTGAGATGCAAGGGTAGTTTTATTTCTAACATTATTCTATCAACAGACATTTACATCAATAGTCTGGCGTTATAATTTATTTGCCTTTGGTGTACTGTGGAGTGGGTAAGACTGTTTTTAATGGCAGGCTAGCAGATACTGTTACTCCAGTTAACTTTTTTAATTACCTACCATTATGGAAAATAAAATGTACCCTAATCATTTAAAAACTGTGCAATTAGTGTGCTAATATGGAGTCCGAAGCACTTCTACTTGGGCGGAGTGATTAGCGTAACACCTGAAAAGCACCGTTGTTACTCTCTGCTCCTCACCACGGGGATTCTCAGGTGCTGCGAGCAAATCAATCCGCCCAAGTAGCAGAAGTTGCAGTGCTTCTGAGAATATAGTTCCCAGCTTGTATACGGTTAGAAGATGGCTGTGTCTCATGTGACCTTGTTATTTGTACACGCTGCGACTATAAAAAAATCACAACATGTAAATAGAAAAATGTTGCCGTTATTTTGTCACTTATTGGGAGCAGTAGGCTAGATGGAGCCGGTTACCTCCAGGATCTGTGCTAAACTAGGCTAGCGGTGGGTGTGTCAGACAGAGTTACGACACGCACGGAGATGAGAAGGGTATGGACTTATCTAACTCTGGGGGATACGGTGAATAAGCTAAAGTCCCAATAAGTTGCCGTGTTCCTTTAACAATTGGTTTGATATTTTTCTCTGGCTAGAATAGCATGAGAAAAAATATGGGTACATTTTGCAATTCACCCAGAGAAAGTGGTTGGCCCCCTCAATTATTCATCATATAGCGCTCATGTTGAAACGGTTTACAATGTGCTTCACAATTAAGGATAAAATTAAACGATTATTATCAGGGAGATGAAAACTCAACTGTAAATAAACCGGAATTAAATTCATCAGTCAGTTTCTTTTAAAAATGCGCCTTTGATTGACATTTTACAGATTGCTGTGTAGCCTGCAACAATAACAACACAATCAGTGACATTTACAAACATCCTAAAAATAGTGTTACCCATCTCCTTATCAGATCACCCACAGCTATCTCAGCTAAAACGGTGTAGGCCTAGAAGTCCGCGTGAGGTGCACACATTCTCAACGCACAATTTCCTTTAAAAATAGGCTACCAGTTTGTGGGGAAAAGGCATACATTGGTTAGAGATGCTACATCCATACACAACCACAGATATGACCACCATGTGTATGGGTCTGCTCCCATGTGTATATTACTCCTGGCAGAGATACACAACATTATATCAACCCATTCTTAACACATTTTAGCTTTATATTATATTATACTTCAATTGCACGCTGAATCACACTTCCATGTCAACAATATGCACATTTCTTTAGTCGGAAGCAAAGATATGAGAAGTTGCCATTTCGCTTACTTTAAAGGAAGCATTAGCTCGGTCCTGTAACTGGCTTTCCTTTTCACCTTTTTTTACTTTCACTTTTCATACTCACTGCACGTTTCCATGCCACACACATTTGACCAATGACAGCAATAAAACAACCTGCAAGTGAATGTGACAGTAGCACAAACGTAAGGGTCACTAGCTCTGAACATGGAACTTGGATACTACATCCTGTTTTTGTCATAAAGTTATAGTTAGCTCCGCCTCAGCCCTCCTTCTCTACAGAGTGATGACAGCATGTGGCTTCTTTCCTCTGACTGGTAGCTATGTGTCCCACCCCAACCCCTGCTTTGCTGCTTGGGAAAGTGGCTCTGAGCATAGACATTATATAAACTGGACCAACAGATCCTGTTGCTCTGGACGGAGACCAGTGAAGGATATTAGAAGCACTTTTCCAGTGATGGCCGAGCGTTACTGCGCAGCCTCCAACTGAGTTTGAAGAGAGAAGACGTAAATGTGACGTGAGCAACCTGTCTGAAAGTTGTAAGTCTTCTGGTAGCTGTGCCAAGAGAAATCTCAATCATTGCCAATCTTGCAGAGACGGAGAGCGTAGGTATATGTAAGGAGATAACATTGGTGCAGGCTAATTATTGCTAACTAACATGCTAGTTAACATTAGTAATTAAACTTAAACAGCTAATGTAAGTCGAAACTGCCTGCGAGCTTCTCCTGTACTATGCGGTAATTCCTCTACTATGCGACAGTAAGTCGCGTGGTTATGACATAATCGTTAGCCTATTTTTACAAAAACGTCTGCTACGGAACCATAACGTGAGGTACAAGGTAATGGAGCCTTTTATACATTGTCGTGTTTCTTTAGAAATAAACAATGGACAAATAAAGTCTATACACACTTCAGATGTAAAGTTATTCGCTGTCAAAGTGGCGCCAAAATGAATGGCAGTCAATGGGATGCTAACGGGAGGTGATGACTTTGTAGCATAAAAATGGCGCCATAGGAGTTACGCATTCTGGAGAGAGGCTTACCCCCTTGGCTCTGACCTGCGCTTTATCTGAGGATGTTAACATGTTCCACGGGACTCGGTCTTAACTTGGAAAAAATGCTTTTAACTTTAGTGCACCTGACCCCCGGAACAAATTACAGCACTTCCTTAAAATCAACTCACTTGTGCATATTGGACAATTTAGAAATCTGGTTTTAAACCTCCAAACTTGTACTGCTTAACATAATTGTAGTTCTTTTGCATCCTAATTATCATAATTTATTCACCAAATTTATTTTTCAATTCAGAAAGTTTTAGTGTCTATTTTTTTTATGATGGTGTCGCTTCTTTTCTGTGTTGTTTTGTTCTTGACTCTATTTCATTGTAAATGAGGACCGCCTCTCAGTGACCCCTCAAGTACAAATAAAGGTTGAATGAAGGATTGAATGAACATTTGCGTAGACAATAAGCCACACAACGGTGAGATTTATGCCTGATCAGAAGTGTTTTCAGTTTTTCAGATGGTCTGAAGGTGATAATCCATATCAGCATAACAATACCATAATGCACAGCAGACCACAGGGCTAGCGGTTTTTCTTCTTGAAATATTTTTTATTTATTGGTCATTAAATTATGACTTTTTTTTACTCAAAATATTACAACTAGCTTTGTTCTCCAAATG
Source organism: Zingel zingel (assembly GCA_023566125.1). Lineage (NCBI taxonomy): Eukaryota > Metazoa > Chordata > Actinopteri > Perciformes > Percidae > Zingel > Zingel zingel. The sequence continues at coordinate 35,475,674 of CM042317.1, read as the reverse complement.
GCAGAGAACACTGATGGGAAAAGTTATACTTTTAAATGTGTGGAATGTTAGCAGAAATCTTGTAGAAACACATGACCAATAAGGTTCAGGGGTTTTATAAATGAATCAAAATGAATTAATGCATCATTAACATGAATAGTTTGAGGTTACTTCCCAAGCAAGATAGGGGTTGGAATCACCAGAGGGCTCACGATACGAGATCATCACGATACGATATCACGATACGATGCAATTTTAAACATGTTGCAATATTCTGCGATATATTTCAATTTATTATCTTTTTTTACAACTTCAATTTTTTCCAAATTTCAAATGATGGCCCCAAAAGGAAACTTTGTCAACATCTGTTTTATCTAAAAAGATACATTTCTCTGTTTGTTCATCTCACTTCAGTTGTATTGCTGCAAAATTGCTGCTTGGGCTTATCAAGCATACAAACTAAGCAACACATAATAGATCGATACAGTATTGCCAAAGAAAATATCGCGATACTATGCTGTATGCATTTTCCCCCCCACCCCTAAAACAAGACACAAAAGAGGATGAACAGATGGAAGAGTGATCATGCCTACATGCGTGTTGACTCAGCAGAGATAACATTAAATGAGAAAAGGGGATCTACTGGAGAATAAAGCAATGCATAATGCCTGAGAGCCTTCCTGCGTTAAAATCCATATAGGCTATTTTTTATATTTCTGTCACCAGGCGCCTGATTTTACTGTTTTCCTTTACATAAATGAATAGGCCTACATTTCCACGATGAATCGTGCCGAAGTCATGGATGTAGTTTCGCACACATTGTGTTCCGGTTACCGTAACTTACCATTTACTTTTTCGCGTCCCTATTTCTGTTGTCTTGTCTCTTCTGTAGTAGACTAAACACCCCGGTAGACCAGTGATCATATTAACGCTGGTATGATCCTGGAAGAATCCAGTGATCCAGCTCACAGTCACCTGAGCCCGTACACCGCCCACATTAATCACCTGCTCCTCACTTCCGTGTTCCCCTACCTGCCGTGGCCAACTTCCTGTGCGCATCACAATTAATCAACCAGGTCTTTTTAACAACTTTCTCTTTTTAGAGTCTAACAAATTGTGACTATTATCTTTGAAGCATTGATAGAAAAGTGTGAAAAAAAAAATATGTATATATATATATATATATATATATATATATATATATATATATATATATATATATATATTTTTTTTTTTTTTTTTTTTTTTTATGGGCTACAACTTGTTGTTGATGTATGGGACATTAATACCTAAAGGTGGTGCAGGTTGTTTTATTCCTAACATTCCCCCCTGTAATTTAGTGTTTCCTTAAAAACGAGGTGTGTTTTTTTTTTATGTTTAATTTTTTTCTTTTCATGATAGCCTAATCATTATTAGAGCCATATTGGTTCATGTTGAGTTCTTGTACAATGGCAGATCTATTATCTTGAATGTACATTGTATACATCTCTGCTTTCAGAATAAAAATAAAACTGTTACAATTGTAAAAAAAAATATGAATAAACCATTACCGGTGGAAGTAGTAGGATAGGCCTACTCAGATATTTTATCTAAGTGAAAGTATCGATAACCACAGTGTAGATATACACGGAGGAATAAACACAAAATAGGTTCTCTGCTGATGTACAAATCATAACCTTTACTATATAATTAAATGTAGGCTTATTCAGTAATATTCTCTACACACTGTTCACTGCTCTGACTAAAATAGCCTACTCTCTGTATGATAACACTGGAAATGTAGCCTAATTTGAATTAGAACTAATTGGAAGTTTACCAATTGACCACATTTGAACTACAACTTGTGCTAAATGACAGTTTTTGTTAACAAATGTCATCGTTAAAGGCATGGAGGTTTTTAAGGGCTATATTTAATTTATGGGTGGATCATCAGAGTTGCTGCAATTAATGGATTTGTCTGCCTTTTGGTAATGTTTTCCCTGTTAAATAATTGGTTATTAACCCCATTAAATTCACCCCAAGCCTATCAAATGATCCCTAACAGATGAAATAAAATAACAGTCAATTATGGCACATACTTTAACTGTAATGGGCTTTTTGCACCACTAGATGGCAAATTAACTTTAATTAGCTGGCGTACTGACTTCAATGTTAACCAACTTCGAATCACTTTCACAAGATATTGAAGACATTGTACAACTCATACAAGTCAAGTAATTTTGTGTGATTGTTTTTTGTGTTTCTTTCCTTCTTCTTTCACTTTTGCATCAACTGCAAAATGAAAAATATGAATAAACATACAACAGTTAAATGTAACGAAGAAAAGATATAATCTGAATTTGACGTGATGTGATATAAATGAGATTATTATTGCCTGATCAGGGAGTATAAGGTTGACTGGACCATAGAGCTTCTAGCTGGCGTTCACATTAGAGCCATTTAACCATTTATTGAGCAAGGGGAATGATGATGTATGTATGGATGATTTTTTTGTACAATTAACAAACAAATCAATATATTGCAGTGCATACCATTACTAAAAATAATAAACATAAAAGGAGCCTCCATGAATTAGCATACATTTTTAATGCATCCATTTTCTATAGAACAAATCCTTTAAACCTTCCTAGAAACCCAAGTAAATACAGGATAGCAGAATATACAACCCCTTTCTCTAAATATTAACAGTTTGCCTTACTTACTGGTTTCAAATGTATCACATAGGTAAGTCTAGGGCCTATCACACAGCTCCAAATGATACAATCTAGGAAGTCAGATACACACAATAAATAAGGATATCATGTAGATATAACTCAAAGGACGAAAACAATAAGTCATCTAAAACAGATTTCAAACAAACGTATCGGGGTCTCAGCGTGGTCTCTTATATGGTCTCTTCTTATAGAGCTTCTCCTTGAGAAGGTGTCCTGTTGAGCAACACCAAACAAGACACTGAAACAGCACACCCTGGTGAATATAGTCTACCTGATTAAGACGTAACAGAAAAACATGTTAGCCGTGCATTTTCATTTTTTTCAAATATATTTCATTGCTTGCCTTTCATTGCCAAAATACATGTAGGTTGGACCTAGTACAGTACAACAATGTAGATTTTCTTTACTGAAGAGGAAACTATGTGAACTATATCCTGAGTTCAATATTGCATGTATTGTAAGGCTGGAATAAACAGTTGTCCAAATAATGTCATCATTTCAAAAGTACAAATGTCATATGTAATATAATGAGCTTAATGACAACAGATATTTAATTGAGTCTGAAATGCTAAACATTTCTCTCTGCTGTCGCTGCCACAATGATATGCATATCATACGCCCTTAGATTAACTGTTGCGAAACAAAATATTTGTGACAGTTTGTTCAGATGGAATATCTCCAAGAGCTCATCTTGTCTTTACACAAAGACCAGTCAGACAAGCATTGCTTGCCAACTGGCACACATTAAATAAACTCACTATAATCAAACTTACTATATAAAATCACTTAAGTCATCACAAAGCTTAGAATTGTCTTTAAAAGGGGACCAACTTCTGTGATTATCTTCTGCTCTGCAACCAGTCCAATGTTAGCATTGTCTTCCTGCATGCTCTGTGCCATAAATGACTCATCACAAGTCACAGCTTTTCTTAGGAACTCCCGGTTGTCTTTAATGAGACTCTCAACTGCCCAGTCCATTTCAAGACAACAGAAAAACATAAAAAAATATTTAGACTACATCTACATAGAACCTTTATAGTGTGAGGGTCGATAATTTAAGCATACGAGACAAACAATTATGGTAATAACAGAACAGGAAAATAGACCGATCTGTGGAGAAAAATGTTTGAGTTTATGGCCCTGTCCCCCCCTTTCTGTTTGGCACAGCATGTAACATCTTAAGTGGAGAGAATAATTGCCCTATATACAATAAATACTATATCTACAATGATATTAAACGTCTCCCTTCAACGCATATGGCATCTTGTTCAACATTGATCTGACTGCTCTCGTGTTGCACCCTCCCTTGAGCTGCAGATTAGACGTGTACAGTTAGTAGCATAACAATAATTTTGTACAAAAGTGTAGGCTATAAGGATGAGGTCCCACAGTGCAGGCAGGGTGGCATGTGAAACTTTTCAAAACAAAGAACAGAGAAGCTCAGATTACAACACACACATTGTGTGACGTCATTCTCTGCTCAGGACATAGTTCAGCTCATACTGTAATGTTTATAGCTATTTTAATGTTCTGAATGTCGAGTACAGCTCCTTAAGGACCTCAAGGGGTTCCTGGACCCCACATTGGGATCCTCAAAAGATAGTAAACTAGGCTGTTCAGAACCACACTGCTGCATGATAATATTACTATTCAAGTTCATGAAATCTCTCGCAACCCCTTCTAGCTGATAGCAGAATAATAGGATTTGGTTCTAAAAAAATACAATAAAAAAAAAAACTCATTAAACTCACATTACATTGAATTTACAGTCAGACAACGTAGTAAAAAGTGCAATATTTTTAAAGTTTTTGTGACATGTATAAATTAGTTTCAGAGGTGTGTTCAATAGTTTGGCTTTTTTAATTGTTTAATTTAATTTGAAAAATGACATCCACTACCAAACAAAATAATAACTTTTACACCTTCCTGCCAGGGGAATATGGCTTATTTGTTACTTGAAGAAAGCTTTTCTTACCTCTTAATAGTTGCATAGTTTTTTTTTTTTTTTTTTTAAACCTGCATCTGTTGCAATAGTGAACTTCATTTGTCTTGTTTATTTGCTACATTTATGCAGCATTGCTGGTCCCTGCAATGAGCACAAATCTGTACTTAGGCATCAGTGCTTTAGGCATGTATGGCTTTGTAAACCTACAGGTACAACCAAAATACAAACAATACATCGCTTGACAACACCATTAGCGGTCAAAAGCTCCTCAGCACAGTTTTAAGTTAACTCATTTCCACTGTCAGGACGACAAAAAATTCCCTTTAGAATTCATTATGATAAATTCATTTTAAATCCACACAAGTACATAAAAGGACTTCTCTTCATTTCTATAATGCCATTTTTCAGGAACCCCTGCCACTTTTCTACATGGGTGATCACAATGCTTATTTCTCAAATGAAGATGGCATGGGAATCCTATATCAGTACAGAAATCCATAAATATCCAATTCCGTGCCACCAAATCCCTTTCACCTGAGGGATTTATCATTGCATCTGTATTAGTCAGTCATTGTCTTAACAAGGTGGTTTAGGCTTCTTCAAGTCTGTCCAGTATTTTACCAACTCTTGTGAAGAGCCAAGAATGTAGGTGATGATCTTAGAGTATTCACAGCGATCATATTTTGTGTTATAAGACTTGAACTGGGAGGGATTTGGGGGTGATGTTAGCGCAAGTCCTAGCTTCTTCATGCACATTCCAATATAAGCATCCTCTATGTTAAAGGGTTTGACTGATTTTGAGACCTCCACAAGTTTCTCTGGAAGATCGTTGGAGAAGACATATCCCATGCCCAGAGCGTAGGTCGGGTATTGGGGATCTGGGTACATCTCCTCAGGGACGTACCACTTGGAGTTCTTTGAACGGATGACCGGCCTGTTCCACATAAGCATCCCTGTCAGGTAGTTCAGCTTGGGGATGCCTGGCTTCTGTAGCATCATCACTAGATTGTCAATGTTCAGAAACATGTCCGAATCAATCTTCATGGCGTATGCTGCTGTCCGGCAGTGTGTGGCCAGCCAGTCCATGATCACCATGGTTTTGATGGTAAGATTGAGGTAAGAGTCCATGAAGTCACTCTGGATCAAGTCATGGTGCTGTAGATTCTCCTGTTTGAGCTTCTCCTGCAGCTGCTCGGCAGCAGCTCCTCCAGAGAGGCCCATCATGAACAGAGTAAGCACCACCTCGCCCTGAACCAGGCTGTCATTGCCCCATGTCTGCCGGATGGCGTCCCGAGCTGCCACGTTTGTTGGTGCCACTGGAACCATCAGGACCAAGAAAGGGGTCTTGGTCTTGCATACCTCTTCGTTATCCATGATAAAGTGGTAGTTGTGTGGGTGGGCTTGATGGAACTGAGTACCTGTAGGAGGTACAGTAGGGGATTTTGTGGTTTCATAGATTTCATTTGGTTTACCTCTGTGTTTTGGATGGACACGATAAGGAGGAGGTAGATTAACCTGATTGGTCTGATTGAAAAACCTCTGGTAGTGCTCACGAAGTGGAAAGTTCTCCAACCACGACAGAGAGCTGCTTGACGGACCGTAACACAAGAGGACGAGCACCAGACAAAGAAGGAGCAGGAACTTGAACCAGGAGTGAAACAAAAGCTTCTTCTGAGGACACAGGTTCACAGAAAGTTGTCTAAAAAAAAAACAAACAAGAAAGTTAGTTTAAACTGGATGGAATGTGTTAGGGGAACAGGAAGTATAATAGAGCCGTAGAGTCAATGACTTAGCTGTAAGCCACAACCGTTTTTTGTTTACATTTTGGTAAATTGGCAACATTAAAACTATGCCGAATTAGCCATTAGCGGTTTCTGTTTGCAATGTAGGCTACTGTATTTCCAGCGCACTTGCTCGAAACACACCCATCTTCAAACTTGGCAAAAACTAAACAAACCACACTAACACACCTACCACAAATAACACAAGTGGACAATAACACAAATGAACAATGCCAGCATCATTGCGTTTCAGCTGCTCAGCAAATGATTAACCAATTAGTTGAACCACAGATAATTAAATCAGCAACTATTTTAATAATAGTTTATGTTTTACAAGCAAGCAATTAGGCCTACAAAAATCTTATGGTTACAAGTTCTAAAGTGCAGGAATTTGCTGCCAAACAACTAAATAATTAAAAGGATAAGAATAATATGTAACATGCATCACAGCTAGGTTTATTGATGCTGTCTCCTGTGATAGCCTACTTTACAGAGCAGTAGTATTTTGTTGTGGAGAGGATCATCAAAATGCACAAACTACTACAAGAACTAATGAAAGAAGAAGGCAGCAGCATGACAAAACCGGATGAGGACTACCTCGGCAGCCAGCAGCAGGTCAGCCCACACACACAACAAATTGTAGCCTACCTGTTGACTACACCTGTGAAAAAAACAGATCCCTGCAGCTAACTTTAAACTGAGAAAACAGATAGCGGCGTAATGCTTACTGATGTGAAGCAGTGACACCATGCACCTCGGCGGAGAACAACCCGAAGAGTCTTGAGCTAAGCGGAGACGTGGGCAGCATGGACAAAAGGACGCGGACCTCTGTCTTGAGTGTTCTTCGGAGACGGAGAGCTGACACGAGGAAGACCCGGAGGGTGAGTGTGATAACAGAGGCAGGGGCAGCAGCAGGGCCCGCTGGGCGGACAGCACCGTCCGCGGAGCCTTTTTGGAGCACCATGAGAGAACGCTATCAAGTGTGAAATGTAGGCTAATGTGTTTGCAGACGTTACTAGGAGTTCATCAGTGACATTGCCAGGCGGAAAATGCGTGTTTGTCGTTTAAATAGACCGCCACATGAGAAAGGGTGCGTTGGATATAGGTTACAACGAGTGGAGCATGACATGTGTGAGCGGCAGCTGGCTGAAAAAAAATTATTATTTAACGCCCCCATAGTTTGCTAAATTCAAATTAATTAAGTTCTATACCAACATCGGCCTACTCTTAAGTGCTTGGGTGCAAGTAGGCTAAACTATTGCAAAAAAACAACAACAAAGTAGCCATATTTTAAGTGTTAAACACTGGCTATCATTAAGAACTGGAGTGAGCTATTGGCAGTCTCATTACAGTAGTAATATAACAATAATATAATAAGACATAATATATATAGCCTACCAACCTTAAGCTAGGCCTATAATAGGCAATTTTGTCAAAAACTAAATTCCCATAATCGACAGGAACCGTGCAGGCTCTTCTCTCTGATGTCATCTTGCACAGCAGAATTATTAAATTGGTTCACTTTGAGCTTCTAACTTCTAACTAAGCAAATGACAGTTAGGAGAGATCAGCATGACAGCCTCCCTCATTATCATAAAGTTGAATGAAATACAGAAATAAATCATTATGGAAATGAATATAGAAATGTATGCATAAAATATTATATTATTTAATTAATTATAATTTGATTAGTTATTTAGCCTATATTTAAGTCTCTGTGTCATTAGTGTAATCATTTAGGCTATATATTTTGGGCCCCTGACAGACTAGTCATTAAGTAGACAGAAGACAATACATAAGGTGCAAGCTCAGTATACCTGGCAGTTTCCACAATATTTGGCTGGCCAAGCATCAAAAGAACCTAATAATAATAATAATGATAATAATACATATAAACTGACAAATTATCAACGCTGGGTTGCTAACAAACAAGACAGCAACCGTCCCACAGATGCCCTACAATTTCTAAGTTAATTGCACATCATTTGGTGTTGGTAATTTAATTAATTGCATGTTAGTACAGGATATTGCATCACTTAAGGTGCAATATTTATAAAGGGAGGCCTTGTATTATTATCTAATTTTGTGGCCGTGTTTTGTAGAGGCCCACTAAAAATCTTGTTTTAATCTTGGTTTATGTTGTGCTCATATTCCTAAATAAAGTTGTGTTTAATCAAATTACCACAAGCTAAATTGACATCCAGAAAACCCAGGTCCAGTTATTCTAGCAAGGTTGATTTCTCTCCTCTCCCCTTACACTCAGCACTGGCTCCCCAGCTCCCCCCAAAGCTGTGTGTTGAGCCCACTCCTGTACACACTGTACACATCTGACTGCTCCCCCTCTCACCCCTCCAACCTCATCATAAAATTTACAGATGACACCACGGTGGTCGGTCTCATTTCAGGTGGAGATGAGACAGAGTACAGAGTCTGGTGCTCATCAAACAACCTACTGCTGAACACAATAAAAACCAAGGAGATCATCATAGACTTCAGACGAAAAAGCACAGCCCACGCCCCACTCCACCTGAACGACGTCTGTGTGGAAAGGGTTCCATCTTTAAAATTTCTGGGAGTACACATTTCTGAAGATCTCTCTTGGACCACAAACACTAAAGAAATAACAAAGAAGGCCCAGCAGCGACTACACTTCCTGAGAATTCTCAGGAAAAACCATCTTGAACAGAAGCTGCTGGTGTCCTTCTACCAGTCAATCATCGAAAGTGTACTCACTTTTTGCATCACAGCATTGTATGTGGGGTGTTCGGCGGCAGACAGGAGGGCTCTGCAGAGGGTCATAGGCACAGCCCAAAAGACCATAGGCTGCCCTCTGCCCTCCCTGGAAGAGCTTGCCAACTCCCGCTGCATCAAAAGAACCAGATCCATTCTTAAAGACACTGCCCACCCTCCTCACCACCTGTTCAACCTGCTTCCCTCTGACAGGCGCTATAGGTCAATGAAAGCATGCATAACTGGACTAACAAACAGCTTTTTCCCCTGGGCCATATGTACACTGAACAAACAATAACCCTGTGCAATAAATGGCCATTTCCCACCCCAACCCATCCCTGTCATGACCAACCACACTACCTTTGGACATTACCTCATCTGCGAACTTTTCTTCTCTTATGCTGAAACCTGCTGCTATCTTATGCATAGGTGTGCAGGAGGGTGTGTGTTGTCTGCGAGGGATGGGAGGGTATCAGTCAATTGTGGGTGAGTGTGTGTGTGGGAGAGATAAAAGAGAGAGTGAAATGAATGTAGGGGATGGGGGGTGTTTGTTTGTTACATATTTTACTAATTATTTATCTTTTTAAAAGCACTTATCTGGAGCGGCACTTTGAATTTCATTGTTTTAATACACTGTATTAATGCAATGACAAATAAAAAGCTTGATTGAAAATATAATGAAGCTGCCATGGAAAGGGGGCAATAGGGGCCAAACAGCAATTCCTTTTGCCCACTAATTGGGTAATATTACAATATCACAGTACAAGTTCATTTATTCTTTTGTCATTATCATGGCAGGATTACCTGGGCCCCTGAGCAAACATTTGCTGTTGTCCCCTCACTGACTTCAAGCTAGCACCCTCTGTACCCTGCCACACCCAAGTTCTCATTAAGTCATGTGCAACCAGAGCTCCTGTGCTGAAACAATACTTAATATGTCTGGATTTTGGAGCCTCTCAGGGTCTGGGACCCCAAAAGCCCACTTTGCCCATGTAATCCAGCATTGGTCATAATATTAAGCACCTGATGATATTATTATTATTATTATTATTAATAATAATAATAATAGGCATCATGTATTAGCAGTATTGAGAATAATTTAACAACGCCAAATAACAAATAATATAGACTAACAGTTCTGTTATTCTGGTAAATAAAGTGATAGTTGCTTTATTTACCAGAATAACAGAACTGTGTGTATATCAAACTGTACAGTCTTTAGGGTGCGGACTCGGAGGTGAAGAGGAAGTCGACAGATTGAAACAAGCAGAGAGGAAATTTGAGTTGATGTTTGGCTGGATGTGGACAATAGGTCAGATATGAATCAGGTATAATCAGATGACTGATGCTTATGTTTCCTCGGGTAGCACACTGGAAACGCGTTTTAACGCACATAGTTGTTATAAGTGGGAAAAAAATAGTTTTTCAGTGCTGTTAAAATCTGAACAATATAGTCTCCTTTTGTCTGTCTTCTAAATTCTACGCGGAAATTTAATCAGTGTGTAAACTAAGTGTGTTTGTCATATACTAAGTGGTATATGTGGGATTCTGATAACAACAAGTGACTTTTCTCCCACCATGTCTTAGTCCATGTCAAACAGTTAAAAACGATATAGCGAGTAATCTGTGCGTCACGTTCATTTTAAGACACTAACGTAGCCTAAACGGACTGATGTCGGAATAAAGGTTTCTTTTTAATTTCAATGGAGTTAAATGAGTTGAAGTCCTTACCTTTTTAGCCAATTCCCACCTGAGCCAGATCCTTGATCCTCCATGACTGTCGCAACCCTGTCTTCTGTATTCCGTTCTAACTCGCTGAGAGAGAGAGAGAGAGAGAGAGAGAGAGAGAGAGAGAGAGAGAGAGAGAGAGAGAGAGAGAGAGAGAGAGAGAGAGAGAGAGAGAGAGAGAGAGAGAGAGAGAGAGAGAGAGAGAGAGAGAGAGAGAGACTTTGTTCTGCGTGGGGAGCATTGCTTTGTTTTACACACACACACAGGTTGACTGTGACAAAGGCTCAGAACAAATTTGAAAAATTTCCCCAAATTAAAGCCAGCTCACTTCAAACTTCAACTTCAAATTTGTTCTGAGCATTTGTCACTGTGTGTGTGTGTGTGTGTGTGTTCTTGTTTAACTACAGTCGTGGGGTCCAAAAACTGGGAATACAGTATACTTGTGGGGTCCGGACAGCCTTTTGGACCCCACAAGGTTAAAGGGCTGTTTGAGGGTTAAGACTTGGTTTTAGGATTAGGGTTAGAATTAGGTTATGGTTAGGGTGAGGGTAATGGTTAAGGTTAGGCATTTAGTTGTGATGGTTAGGGTAAGGGGCTAGGGAATGCATTATGTCAATGACGGGTCCCCACAAAGATAGTGAGACACACTTGTGTGTGTGTGTGGGTGGGTGGGTGGGTGTGTGACTTTACCACAGTCATTAAGCAGAAGGGAGGAGACACTTTCCGGTCTGAGCTTTAAACACCACACTAATGTCGATCATCTAGTAAGGAAGATAGTGCAAAACTGTTGTTACAGATCCATGTGCCACTCTTTTAAGGTGTCCAGGACTCAGAACCATAGGATGTGATTTTCATTGACCAGTTTGCCACTTAGAGATATTGTTAACTGGGATGCTGAGTACTTGAACCTTGTGGGGTTTTGATGTTAACAGGCTGTTATCAAAGAGGCACTAGTTTTTTTGGTTTCGGAACTGGGCAGGGATTAGTTTATATTGATGATTTGCATAATTTTTTTGTTCTTACATTAACAGTTGTCCTTTGGTTAATAAATATACATTGGAAGCAGGTATAGGTTTTGCCTGCATTTTCTTAAGGGTTTTGCCAAGCTGAACAGCTGTGAATTTAAATTAGTAGAGTAGAGATTGTTTAGTTTGTTTACTGGTTCTGTGCTAGTCACCTCTGTTTACTTTATGTGCCAGCCTCAGTTGATTTCCGTGACTGTGTAGCCTACTTGTTTCTATTTTGTCGCTTATTTTCTGTGGTCCTTATTAAATTTGGAAAAGATTTCTACCTGTTCTTCAGGTAAAAGTCGTCATCTGAAACCGGTGACGGGTACTTACATATAGAGTCTTGCACAAGTATTCATACCCCTTGAACTTTTCCACATGTTGTCTCGTTACAACCACAAATGTAAATGTAGTTCATTGAGATTGTATCTGATAGACCAACACAAAGTGGCACATAATTGTGAAGTGGAAGGAAAATGATACATGGTTTTCAAATTGTTTTACAAATAAAAAACTGAAAAGTGTGGTGTGCAAAAGTATTCAGGCCCCCTGAGTCAATACTTTGTAGAACCACCTTTCGCTGCAATTACAGCTGCAAGTCTTTTGGGGTATGTCTCTACCAGCTTTGCACATCTAGAGACTGACATTTTTGCCCCTTCTTCTTTGCAAATTAGCTCAAGCTCAGTCAGATTGGATGGAAAGCGTCTGAACAGCAATTTTCAAGTCTTGCCAGAGATTCTCAATTGGATTTAGGTCTGGTCTTTGACTGGGCCATTCTAACACATGAATATGCTTTGATCTAAACCATTCCATTGTAGCTCTGGCTGTATGTTTAGGGGCATTGTCCTGCTGGAAGGTGAACCTCCGCCCCAGTCTCAAGTCTTTTGCAGACTCTAACAGGTTTCCTCTAAGATTGTCCTGTATTTGGCTCCATCCATCTTCTCATCAATTCTGACCAGCTTCCTTGTCCCTGCTGAAGAAAAGCATCCCCACAGCATGTTTCAAGGTGGGGATGGTGTGTTCAGGGTGATGTGCAAGGTTAGTTTTCTACCACACATTTTCCGCGTTTTGCATTTAGGCCAAAAACTTCAATTTTGGTCTCATCTGACCAGAGCACCTTCCTCCACATGTTTGCTGTGTCCCCCACATGGCTTGTGGCAAACTCCAAACGGGAGTTCTTATGGCTTTGTTTCAACAATGGCTTTTGTCTTTCTTCTCACACACCCGATTTGTGGAGTGCACGACTAATAGTTGTCCTGTGGACAGATTATCCCACCTGAGCTGTGGATCTCTGCAGCTCCTCCAGAGTTACCATGGGGCTCTTGGCTGCTTCTCTGATCAATGCTCTCCTTGCCCGGCCTGTCAGTTTAGGTGGACAGCCATGTCTTGGTAGGTTTGCAGTTGTGCCATACTCTTTCCATTTTCGGATGATGGATTGAACAGTGCTCCATGAGATGTTCAAAGCTTGGGATATTTTTTTTATAACCTAACCCTGCTTTAAACTTCTCCACAACTTGATCCCTGACCTGTCTGGTGTGTTCCTTGGGCTTCATGATGCTGTTTGTTCACTAATGTTCACTCTAACAAACCTCTGAGGCCTTCACAAAACAGCTGTATTTATACTGAGATTAGATTACACACAGGTGAACTCTATTTACTAATTAGGTGACTTATGAAGACAATTAGTCTTCAGAAAGAAATTATATTTAGGGGTATCAAAATAAAGGGGGGCTGAATACTTTTGCACGCCACACTTTTCAGTTTTTTATTTGTAAAATAATTTGAAAACCATGTATAATTTTCCTTCTACTTCACAATTATGCGCCGCTTTGTGTTGGTCTATCACATAAAATCCCAATGAAATACATTTGCATTTGTGGTTGTAATGTGACAACATGTGGAAAAGTTCAAGGGGTATGAATACTTTTGCAAGCCTCTGTATTCCTCAGTTTGTCTCATGTGAGAGGATATAGCAGCTCTCTTGAGTCTGTGTATGCTATGTGGGTCTATTTATTTACCCTCTTTGTCAAAGAGCTACAATGCTCCGGATTAGTTGATTGTTTACCTGATGTTCTGTTTAATCATTAGGCATTCAAGACAGAAGGGCTGAGCACATTGTTAATCTGTTCAAACAAATAATACTGAGACAAACATGCTTTCATTCTCAATTGTGAAACCAAAGAACCCGGTCAAGCAGGAACATGACACATATTATGTAACCCTGGAGATGTTGATGTTAACAAAGACTCTGGGAAATGTTTTTTTTTTTTTTTTAGAGCACATAATAAACCTGTTTAACTATCATACCATGAGTGGAGCATTTCTACCCCCCGTGTCTAAGACACATACATTGTATAAAAGTCATGAGGTAACTGAACTTGGTGTATCCGAACCATGTATTTGTTTTTTTCACTAGAGCTATTACAAATAGTCAATTGATTACTTTTAAGTTCCTGCAAAGTCAGCTATTTTAAAGGGACAGTTCACCCCAAAATCAAATATACATAATGTTCCTCTCACCTAATACTATTATCTAGATTAGTTTGGTGCGAGTTGCCCAGTGTTGGAGATATCAGACGTATAGATGTTTGCCTTCTCTTAAATATAATGTAACTAGATGGTACTCGGCTTGTGGTGCTCAAAGCAACAAACAAATACAAATACATTTCTCTTTCCAGAAATCATAACTGGATTACTCAAGATAATCCACAGACCTGGTTGTGAGCAGTTTTATGTAGGAACTATTTTACTTATATCGTGCTACACCCACTAACCATATCACCGGGCAGAAGGAAGCGTACTCATGGATGTCTTCCTCGTGGTCCAACATAGCTGTTGAGTTTTTCAAATGTGTTTTTTTTTGGCTCTTTGAGCACCACATGCCTAGTGCCATCTAGTTGCATTATATTCAAGAGATTTTGGGTTGGACTGTCCCTTTTTTTTAAAGTAATAGTTTGACATATTGGGAAACCAGGGTTTTTCCTGACGCAGAATGGGCCTTTGGGGGTTGACTACGCACGACAGTAAGCATGACCGGTTTGCGTACAGTAAAGGCAACGAGTCTGTTACTTAGTTTGAAAGACATCTATATGCATTTGCCTGTTAGTTCTGACAATTTGATAAACAAAAATGTTGATTATGCTTGACTAAGTGAAACCCCCAATCAACAAAACTGCTTAAAAAAATATTAGGGCTGTAACGATATGCGATATGAAACCAAAATCGCAACACTCGGATCCACGAACCTGTGTCGCGTGTGAGAAGGCAGAATCGCGACACACCCCTTCCAACTCCCAGAGTTATCGACCTCAGCCAATAAGGAGTAAGTTTGTTAAATGGGCGTAAAGTGGTCGAATCCATGGAATAGATGGAATGTGTTCCTCACATTTCCGAAGAGAGTAAATGTAGCGGTTGAATTAGTAACCACGCTAAATGAACTTGAACAAATTACAACCCAGTGGCGAGACAAACTTAGCGCGAGCTCCGCTCACTTGTCTCATCCATCTCGTGTTGCAAGCAATGCTGAAGAAACTGACCGCCACTTCTTGAACTGAGCTCGGACTAGTAGCTAGCTAGCTAACACTTGCTAGCTCAGCCTTTTACCAATAATGTCTAGTCTTCCACAAAATAACTTAAAGGAGCAGCTGGCGAGCACTCAGAGCAAGTTGTCTCTGGCTAAACCCAAAGCGAGGTAAGTCTACCGCGAGCTCACGATATAGAGAGGAAATTACACCAGAAAGCTGACAGTTAACCTGGCTTTAAGCTTCTTTTTTTAGTTAGCTGTCAGCTGTGCTAACTGATAAACACTATAGCTAGCTCTTAGCTGATGTTAGTTATGTTACCTTTGTTAGAGATAACTTACTGTGCAAAGTGCAAATTTGATTGCAAAGGGCCTCATGCATTCAGAACAAGTAATTTCACAACTCGATATAACAGTGAGCTAGACTAAGACTGAATTGGTTTACTGTGTGGATTCAGCATGTTTGTGTTAACCATTGACTGTAAAATTAATATTAACAGTCTATCGTGTTAACAAATGCTGCACTATTCTGTACATCCTTTTAATGTATTTCCTGCAGCTGCTAACTCATACTGTATAATGAAGATATACTATGCAACTAACACATTTGAATCAAATCAATAATGAGTTGGCTGTACTCACTTGTATCGACTGATCTGACTTGACATCTTGTGGCTGCAGCTGCAACTGCTGTGCATCTTCCTGAACCTGGACACTCATATTAAAATTAAATATGACGTTAAAACATGCTTGAATCATCTCCACAATGGAGTTTAGTTCTGTCTGTTTTTCAACAATATTTTGTTGCAAAGAAAACAGAAGCGTTATACCTTTGGCTATTTATTTATTTTACTTACAGTGGGGCAAAAAAGTATTCAGTCAGCCACCAATTGTTCAAGTTCTCCCACTTAAGAAGATGAGAGAGGCCTGTAATTTTCATCATAGGTATACTTCAACTATGAGAGACAAAAAGAGAAAAAAAATCCAGAAAATCACATTGTAGGATTTTTAATGAATTTATTGGTAAATTATGGTGGAAAATAAGTACTTGGTCAATAACAAAAGTTCATCTCAATACTTTGTTATATACCCTTTGTTGGCAATGGCAGAGGTCAAACGTTTTCTGTAAGTCTTCACAAGGTTTTCACACACTGTTGCTGGTATTTTGGCCCATTCCTCCAGATCTCCTCTAGAGCAGTGATGTTTTGGGTCTGTCGCTGGGCAACACAGACTTTCAAATCCCTCCAAAGATTTTCTATGGGGTTGAGATCTGGAGACTGGCTAGGCCACTCCAGGACCTTGAAATGCTTCTTACGAAGCCACTCCGTTGCCCGGGCGGTGTGTTTGGGATCATTGTCATGCTGAAAGACCCAGCCACGTTTCATCTTCAATGCCCTTGCTGATGGAAGGAGGTTTTCACTCCAAATCTCACGATACACGGCCCCATTCGTTCTTTCCTTTACACGGATCAGTTGTCCTGGTCCCTTTGCAGAAAAAGTGTCCCAAAGCATGATGTTTCCACCCCCGTGCTTCACAGTAGGTATGGTGTTCTTTGGATGCAACTCAGCATTCTTTCTCCTCCAAACACGAGTTGAGTTTTTACCAAATAATTCTATTTTGGTTTCATCTGACCATATGACATTCTCCCAATCTTCTTCTGGATCATCCAAATGCTCTCTAGCAAACCTCAGGCGGGCTTGGACATGTACTGGCTTAAGCAGGAGGACACGTCTGGAACTGCAGGATTTGAGTCCCTGGCGGCGTAGTGTGTTACTGATGGTAGCCTTTGGTACTTTGGTCCCAGCTCTCTGCAGGTCATTCACTAGGTCCCCCCGTGTGGTTCTGGGATTTTTGCTCACCGTTCTTGTGATAATTTTGACCCCATGGGGTGAGATCTTGCGTTGAGACCCGGATCGAGGGAGATTATCAGTGGTCTTGTATGTCTTCCATTTTCTTATAATTGCTCCCACAGTTGATTTCTTCACACCAAGCTTACCTATTGCAGATTCAGTCTTCCCAGCCTGGTGCAGGTCTACAATTTTGTTTCTGGTGTCCTTTGACAGCTCTTTGGTCTTGGCCATAGTGGAGTTTGGAGTGTGACTGTTTGAGGTTGTGGACAGGTGTCTTTTATACTGATAACAAGTTCAAACAGGTGCCATTAATACAGGTAACGAGTGGAGGACAGAGGAGCCTCTTAAAGAAGAAGTTACAGGTCTGTGAGAGCCAGAAATCCTGCTTGTTTGTAGGTGGCCAAATACTTATTTTACTGAGGAATTTACCAATAAATTCATAAAAAATCCTACAATGTGATTTTCTGGATTTCTTTTCTCATTTTGTCTCTCATAGTTGAAGTGTACCTATGATGAAAATTACAGGCCTCTCATCTTTTTAAGTGGGAGAACTTGCACAATTGGTGGCTGACTAAATACTTTTTTACTTACTTTTTTGCCCCACTGTAGGCATATTGTTAATAAAGCACAGTTAATATTGTTCTTTGGTATTCAGTTTATACAGGTTTTTTAAATGTTATTTAATAAAAACATCTTATTTTCTCAAAATCTCTCTTTCTTTCTCTCCTCCAACTGCCCCCAACCCCTCCACCCACCCATCCCTCAAGGTTTGTATCGAAACGTGGGTCAAAAATCGTGATATGAAACGAATCGTGGATTTGGTGTATCATTAAAGACCTAAATAATATCAATATTTAAATACCACCGTTAAAATCCAGGGAGAGTTCCCACGCAGCCAGACTCTGGGCGGTAAAACTGAGTGCTTTTATTCAAGGTTATGCTCTGCTTTTCAAAGTTTGTTTGGTAAATTGCCATTAAACACGGTTGGAGAGGATTTAAATTGCATAATTTTGGCACCAATTTTCCTTTGGTGCTGGCTAATACCTCTTTCGGGGGCGCCAACAATTCCTCTGTGAAGGAAAAACCCTGGAAATACATTTATATTCGCTCTCTTTCCTGCTGCCTTAAAGATGTGAGTTAACTGAACTTATAGTTCAAAGTGGTCCCATGAGTTTTGAAAATGTGAAACCAACTGAATTTGAGATCACACTTACAGTAGGATAAGTTGACTTAACTGATGATCAGTCATACTGTCAAGCCTTCCAGTTTTCCTTAAACTGTAAAACAGAGGGGTCTCTGGAAACATGATAATGCTGGTGTCTCAGTCAGGACGGTTAAAATGCTATACGGCGGAAGCCAGGTCACCACGGTTAGTGTGAGCTAACCATAGAGTTAACTAATGCTCTGTTTGCACTGTAGCTGTTAGCTCTGTTAGCGCTCTCCATCTCTTTCCCTTCATGATCCGCTGATCAGCGATAAGAGCTCCGTAATCGGCAACTCTAAACATATTGTAAATCCATTACATCTTTATTATTTATTCCCCTTTTTTAGATTTTCTTTCTTCTCGTTTTTATTTTTGGTTTCATTTTTCATTTTTGCTTGTTTTTGTTGGTTCACATCTGTGAGTAAATATTTCTAAAGTTCTACAGTCAATTCAAGTTAAATAAAGAAATAGTATTAAGGCCGCTTTACTCACACATAGAGACACAGACACACATAGTATGGGATGTACTGACATCAAAACACAGCCGGAGAGATAAACAATGTTTTTTTTTTTTGTTTATTGACATTGAGTCATTGTCGTAGACATCAACACTGGTGATGTCCTTGGAGAGTGTTGCAGTGGCCCTGATGTACAAATCACATCTGTTGTCAAGTTATTCAATTTCAGTTTTCTAAAATGTAATGAAAAGTACATTTATACACTTTACATTTGTGTAAATATTTTTCATATATTGTGTGGTATATTTTTGATGAAACAGAAGGCACTTGGACACCTTTGAAATACTGATTAGGATCAATCATACTGGCCACATTCGGCCATTGTCAAACATTCAAAAAATACTCGAGACAGCTTTTTAAACCATTGTTTGGTTTCTTCTTGTGTACCCTTTTGTAAAGCAAATGTGTACCCATATTGCCTAATACACACCTTTGTCTACCTTTTCCCTACTTGTTTTCCTTAGTTGGTCTTGTCTAAAAGGCGTGGCTGATCCTGTCCAGATCGTTGTCTATGATGATTAACAGAACAAGGAATGAGCTAAAACAAACGGCAAGAAAAGGAGTTAACCTCATACCTACATTCAGTTGCGTCAAAACAGTTGATTTATTTCTTCTTGCGACTTGAAAAATCACATGGTCAAACAGATAGCTTTGTGTGGATTATATTTCATCACACATCGTAGTGTTGCAAATGTCAAAGTTTCTCTGGGTTAAAATAAACCACCGAGCAGCTGACAGCTACACTGAGATCACCTGAGATCACCTGAGGACTCAGTGAAGATTACTGAGTCTTGAATTATGATGCGTGGCGTTAGGCCCCAGGAGGTTTCAGTTTTTATCAAGGGAGCTAATTATCTGTGCACAACAAATTGCCATTGCCCGATAAACCATCCAGAGAAACCGTCTTTAAATGACAAGACTGAATCAAATACCAAAGTGCCTTAAATCAATTTTGTAACAAGACCACCTTGTAAAATCTGTAACAAAAATACATCTTGTAAACGGTTCTAGAAAATAACCACAAAAATGTGTTTTTAATGTCAGCCGTCTTTTTATGGGAGTTGGTGTTGAATAGTTCAAATATCTTTTTTTGCAGTGTAACCCCTTAATAGCAAAAACGGTAGATGGATGTAACATTGGTAGATCCTAATGAACGTATTCATCAATGTTACATTATAATTATTGTGTATGGACTGTATTTCTCGTTGCTCCCCACAATCCTGCTTTCCCCCATATTTATTTAGGAGTGAAAATGGGTCTGCAGTCAGTGGGGGTTGTCAAACATAAAAACTACAAAAAGGTTAGTGCATCTGCTCTTTTCATGACCTGGTTTAGTGAATCGAATCCAGGTGATTGTCCACTGTTAACTGTTTTTTGAGCATGAAGTCAAGGTGTAGATGAATAGGAAGGGATGGGTGAATCAAGGACTATTAAAGGGTCAGTTCACCTAAATCTCACATATTTTCTATCTTGTGTGGTATCAAGCCATGCAGACAGATGTGGTTTTGTACCCCGAGGTTCTGAGATATTCACCTCTAAAACATCTGAAATATACAGAATTTGATTTGTAACGCTCATAACATTGCAACAAGGCAGGCTAATGTTATGCAAACACGATGTTAACATGTTGACATCTTAGTTTAGCATGTTAGCATGCTAACATTTTGTTATTAACGCTAAACACAGTAGCTGAGGTTGATGTCATTTTTTGGTGGGGGGTACTTGGTCATAAGCCAAAGTATTGGCACCAGAGGAAAGGTCAAAGGTTCACAAAGATTGGTAGGATTCATCCTCTGGTGACCATGCATGGCTGTAAAAAACAACCCGTTCCCACTCCCAACTCGTTAAATACTGACGCCTGGTCAGTGGCTCTCAGCGTCAGATTCCGACAAAAAAAATCACCCCTTAGCGTCTGTATGGAACACACCGGGCAGAGCAGCATGACTGTGGCACTGTAAGATGACGTAGTATTAAGAGCGACAACAGTAGAGAGTAGTATGAAAGAGCGAAAATCTGCATAAGGAGGTTGGTTGGGCTGGTGGATGGGTCAAACAACACAGGACTTTTACCCAGGAGACCGGGACTTGTGTCCCGTTCTTGTCCTGCGTGTCACTAGGTCTTACATTTTGTAACCCCACCCATGATCTTAACCAAAACCAAACTGTCCCGTTGTTGGGCTGCTTGTCAGTTAAACGTACGTCCCGACCCAGAGCGTCAAAAGGTGATGGCAAGTGTTCCTACCAAGCGCATCTAAATATGACGCTAAAGGAGACTTTTGCATCAATAACAAACGCCAATGGCACCTGACCAACTGTGCTTTTTGACGCGATGGGAGTGAGAATGTGTTGGTAAAAAATGTCATGCCAATCCATCAAACAGTTGTTGAAATGTTTCCGTCTGTACCAAAGAGGTAGACCGACCGACTGGCTTTGCTTACCCTAGCGTGGCTATAAATGACATTTGAAAATCTCATGACTTGACACAAAAATGTTGAAATAAAGAAAGCGTTCACAGCGATACCTGTGGATTATCCAAAATAGCAGGGATTTGTAAAAAAAGATAGTTACTGTTGACATTTTCAAATTTCCTTCTTTTTTTTTTAATGGTGTTTTCAGTTTTTCCTAATGAGGTCCTTAATATCTGTCCAACTACTTTAATGACTAATCAATGACAATGACAACTATGCAACAAAGGGCAGCTTAACATATTTGATCCTTTTAGATTCAAAGTTCAATGGGCAACAAGCCCTTTGAATGGAATAAACCTCCAGTATCTCTGAAACTCATTGAAGCACAGATAAAATGTTAGGCAAGCAAATAGTCTCATTGTACTTTTATGTTTTGTCTTTAATGTGATGAATGGATATTCTATCTGCCGGATACAACTAGGGGTATGTTTTCTTTTTCTTTTCTCGTTTTTCATTTGGGTGAACTGACCCTTTTAAAGTGTAAAACTTTTGCAACCCAATACTTTAAGGTCTTGTTTAGGCTTTGTACGCTCAAAACTATGACTTGTGTCCATTTTAATCTTTCTTCAGTTGGTTCTGGGCTGGAATGGCTGAAGTGCTTTTTATGGCTCTGCAGGTGACAGTGACTTTTGATCTCACACACACACACACACACACACACACACACACACACACACACACACACACACACACACACACACACACACACTCTCACTCTCACTCTCTCTCTACACACTCATAATCATGCATGTACTGTATGTTCTGAACACGCAAACATGGACACACTCACTGGTTCTATGCATTGCTGAGTACATATCCTAGCTGACGACAGCTGGTTTAAGGAGGACTGCCCTAGGGGGAACAACCACCCAGGACAAAGGGTCACTTCGTCTGTGCCCCACTCCTGCAGACAGGTTCAGCACCTCCCCTTCCTCCTCTTCCTCTTCCCCCTCCGTCTCCTTCCCTACCACCCGTCCCAGACCTCCAAGAGCTCCCAGCCCCAACATCGATGCAGCTGAAAGTCCAAAGTGTAACAGAGGAGAGTCAGAGAGGCCGAGCGGCCCAATACTGCTTCCTCCACCCATGGAGAAGAGTGGTGCCCCGTGGTGGCCCAGGGCTCTGGCGTGGCAGAAAGCAGAGAGAGGCAAAGAGGTCCCCAGGCCCCCAAGAAGAGCTGCAGCAGCCCCAGGGATGATGATGTGGGCCCTGCCTACAGGAGGCAGTTCAACAGAACTCTGGCGACCAGGGAGGCCCAGCCCCGCCCCTAGCCTGCTCGGAGTGCCTTGCTCCTGGGCAACAAAGTGCCCATGTGCCTTGATGTGCTTGCGTAGCGAGCTGGGATCTGTGTAGCGCTTCAGGCAGCCTGCCATCTTGCAGTAGTAAGGCTTGTCAACGTAGTGGGTGCGGGTGTGTTTGAAGCGATCGCTAGAGTTGGAGTAACGTTTGCTGCAGCCTTCATAAGGGCAGATGTAGGGTTTTTCTCCTAGTAAAGTAAAAAAGGGAGAGACAAGGACAAAAGAAACGAGAGACAGAGGAAGGGAGAATGAATAAATTACTTGATTGCAGTATAAATAAATAATATTGACCTTGTGGCCAATAGCTCTCAGTTTGAAATTGTCTGAGCAGCAAGAACGTTTTTTTTTCTGGACAAAAAGGATCATGCTAAACTGTCACTTTTCATTGTGAACCTTAAATTGAGTAAGTTTCTGATTCCTGAAGATTTATTCTGTCATTGCTTTACAAGGACTTTAAAGTTGAAAGTATTTCAATAAAGTGAAAGAAAATAAGGTTATAGAAACAAAAAGCAAAAACAGATGGAGAAAGCTGGTTCAAAATGGATAAAATTATTCCAGCAGAGGCTGAGATATTTTGACTTTTAGTTCTTATTATGGGTCAGGCTTCAAAACAGCTGAGTCCTAGACTTCCCATAATATAACTAGAAATTATATTTTTGTTAGAACCTATACCCAGTCTTTCAAACTGTTTGTAACGTGTTGAGATATACCTCTGACTTCATTAGTTTATTTTCTCGAAATTAGAAACACTTCTCAAGAGATGACATTACACAACTGTTTTTTACAGGCCCACTAGTACGCCTCATGATCAGAATCAGAATCAGAATCAGAATCAGAAATACTTTAATAATCCCAGGGGGAAATTATTTTTGTTACCACTCCAGGTATACAAACAACATATACAAACAACATATATTATCCCGACTATTTACATATATAATAAAAACAAAATACAGTAATAATAAATAAAATATGAAATATGAAATGTACAGTGTTAATGTGCAAATAGTGCAATAAAAGAGATGATTGTCTATGTTGAGATAAAAAGAGAGATATGATTATAGTGCCATTATAGTGCTCACAATGAGCAAACTGATTATAATGTGTAAAGTTGTGATGTGCGACCCCCATTTTACAGGAAAAAAGAAGAGAATACCGCTATAGCAGGAGCACACTAAGATATGTTTCTTTTAAACAGATTTTTAGCTTAAAAAAATGGGAATTTTTCATTACAGCAGAGCTTCCATACATTTATCAACGTCACACAGGAATAACAGGTAACGAAACAAGGATTTAAAACCCAACCCATTGCAAACATTGAGAAACTGGAAAAGTAAACAAGTCAAAGTCACTAGGATATATAAGACTAGTAGTCACCATGGTTGAATTACACAGGCAGGATGACATTATGAAATGACCTCGCCATGTGAAAAACTTTTTTTTTTTGTATTTGCATAAGCTCTTAATGCATGGGTGTGGAAAGACTCCCTTGTCATCAGGAGCTTTGAATAGCTTCAAATAGATCCTGTTTCTAGTAGATCCGGTCTATTGTATAATGCATGAATCCACTGACTCAATTTGGCTGATCATTCCACCAGTTTTCAGTTCAGGCCCAGTGATCTGTGTAACCAGTCATTTTTTAGATACTGAAAGAAAACTGGGAGCTGGAGATTGGATGATATTATCAAGGATGATAATGCAGTCGGGCAAAATGTGCCTGGCAGTAAAAACACAGCTTCAACCCTGTGGTTCCACATGCCCCTTGAAGGACAAATACCTTTACCAATGTGAGCATTTCTGTATATCTATCAAGGGCCTAGTTTCCACTGTTACGCTTTGGTGTTTAGCTGGTATGATGTGTATCCTTGTTGTTCACCATCTTAGTTTAGCATTTTAGTCTGCTAACATTTGTAACTCTTTGCTAAATAGAGGAGAGGCTGACCAAATTGTCGTCAGTCAAGTAATGTTACAGGGGGACGAGGGAAAAGAAAATAGTAGGCCAACAAAAACACGGAGTTAAAGGAAAACGTCTGCGCTAAATGGAAGGGGGGCGTAATTTAATGTCGGCTACTGATGTACAACGACATTGCGCACTGTAAAGTTATTTTATGAATGAAATAGACATGTCAGGTATGTTGTATATTACATACCTGACGGCCAATTCGGGGTCGGTTTTGAATAATATACAATCCCATAATTGTCTCCATTTGTTGAAAGCCTGACCGAGTGTGACTCACGTTATCGTTGTCTTTCACTTTCCTTTTCCCTTTAATCTTTGTGTTGCTCTTTGTTTAATTTCCTTCTTTCCTGTGATGGTCCTACCCCAGTGCCAGCCATAACTACAACAGATAACTTCTAAAAGAAATCTGTGATCCATCAGAATGTGTTACTGTATCATTCTGTGACTTTGCGGGTAAAATCGGACCCGGGCAGAGGCCTTACTAAAAACTACATAAAAATAGCGTTCTTTTCACTGTTAGTCTCATTTGCTGTTACAGGTCATTTAAGACCATTGTATGAAAAATGACAGAGCTTTAGAAACATTAAAAAGTTACATAAAGTCACTTTATAGGGAAAGTGCAAATTTCATTGTAATCCATCTAATAGTTGTCGAGATATTTTAGTCTAAACCAAAGAGTTGGACCGTCAGCTACACGATCATGGGTCATTCTGCAGTGGATTCAAAACAAATGTAGTAAAAGTGCTGAAATGTGTGAAAAGCTGATAAGCAGAGAGACAAAGAGAGGAAGATGCAAACTGACCCCGGCAGCACCGGAGGGAATTAAAACACAAAAAAACATGAAGGCTGCAGAAGAGTCGGATTTCCCCACTTCTAGGTTCATGTCACAGTCACACTAGCCTATGTGATAACTCAAACTAAACTTAACTCTTTGTCAGCAGAAGTTTATTTGTATAGCAATTTTAAATAAAGGCAATTCAAAGTGCTTTATATAAGACAGAAAGGCATTCAAAAAGTGAGATTTGATTTGTGAGTTTGTGAAAGGTTAAAAAATAATGCAAGTTGTGTATTGATGGCAGGCTACATTTAAAGAGACAGTCCGCCGACTTTACACATAAGAATCATTTTATTTATTCTGAGTAGTACTACAGTAGAAATTTGGATTGTTTTTTTCTGTGGCTCTGGCAGATGCTTTATAAAATCTGAGAAAATAACCCGGATAATTTCACAGTGATGTCATCAGGGTTAGCAAGCTTGTTGGATTTGAAACTCCTTATAACAGAACACCTGCATTACATACTGGTGATGTGGAAAGAAGCAGTCATTTACCAGGTAGGGATGGTCTAATGACAATATGCCTATAGAGTTGCATTGTGGGAAATGTAGGATCCAGTGTTTGAACCTGACCCACACTAAGCGTTAAATGTCGGGATATCTCGATCTCTTCTGCTTTGAGTGACCACTTTTTAAGATTTGGCCCTCACAGGATCATTTTATTGTTGGTTTTGGTCTTTTAATGGGATTCATTAGCAATAATAATATAGACCTTATATAGATATTTTACAGCTGCCTGGTTGCATTTTGTTTTCATCGTAAACTCACCTGTGTGTGAACGGGTGTGTATCTTCAAGTTCTCCAGACGTGAGAAGCTCTTGTTACAGGTGGGACAATGGTGCGGCTTCTCATTGGTGTGTGTCCGGATATGAATCAGCATTTTATACCTATGAAAAATCAAACAAATTCTATTTAAATAATACACACACATACACTACTTTGCTTTTGAAATGTCCAGTATCTTTCTGTAAGATGTGGCTGCTGATATTTAAATTAGAACCAGTTGTGTTACCATATAAGGCTGCTAGATCTCATATTATTATTATTATTATGATCCAGTCTAACAACCTGCATACCTGGAAGCTGCAGGGGGGTGTAAGGCTGCAGCTCATAGACCATGGAAAACTACTGTACTACATACTTTGCATGCACCCTGGGGATAACTTACATAGGGTGACTAAAATTACACAAATGCCTTACAAAATAATACAGCAGGTGTGCAAGTAAAACAACCTGGGAAAGCATACATGTGTTTCAACTGGTTCTTGGTGTAATTTGCAGTATTTTTAAGCAAACATCTTTTCTTTCAGTTCGTCTCCCTTTTTGCTAATAGAACTTGGCCTGCCTTTGGCAAATGTCTTTAGGATTTGACTTTTAACCATTTAATGGTCCAGAAATCCAGATGGCTGTTTGGTCACTTTATGCATGCATTTCTTGGTTTATGTTGCCTTGATACCTCTCTTATAATAACAGTAGGATGGACCTGCATTAAAGTTGATACATACGGATAATTAGTATTCAACTTAACTTCTTGAACCTCACCGACCAAACTCATTCTATGCAGCCAATTATTTAAACCCACTAAACTTTAATTAAAATGTAAGTGGAGATCCCAGCGTGTTTCAGGCTAAATTGGGTTTGAAGTGTTAAAACAATGCACAAGACATTCACACCAATATCATTTGATGGAATGAGGACGTCATTAAAAAAACAGACCACACCAACAACAATAACTATAATCATAAAACCATAACTATAACTATAACGCTGTGAGCATCCACACTGCGTATTTCAAACAGCGATGTCAAACACGCACTGCACACTCCAGCTGAAAACACATCACAGCAGAGAATGCAACATACGATTAGATTAGATTCAACTTTATTGTCATTGTGCAGTGTACAAGTACAAAGACTACGAAATGCAATTTGCATCTAACCAGAAGTGCAAAAAAAGCAGCAAAGTGCAATGTGATATACAAAGTATAGACAGGACAAGAAATATAAGAGCAGAATAAATATGGCTATGTAATATGAACAATGTATGAACAACATGTACAGATATGTGCAATGTAGTAGCAGTGACATTATAATAGTAGTAAGAATAATATAGATATATGCAGTGTATTAGCAGAATATATAATAAGAAAAACAGAATAAATATGGATATTCTGTATTAACCATATAGACAGATTAAAGGAATGTCTGTAGTAATATCCTACATATATGTGAAATCAGGTACAGTTTATGAACGAAAAAAGTGTCCCGGCGGTCCCCGGAGCAACGACACCGCTGCCGTCTCCAGGAAACAGCGGGCACACAGAGCTGCACAGAGCCGGGGATGAGAGCGGGCGGGCGGGGTCAGATCTGTGCAGAGGAGCACCGAGGGGAAAAGTCACGCCACTAACCACCTGTGTGCAACAATCTCTCCGCAGTGTCTCTCTCCACTAGCCTGACGTCGTCATACTTAGATTCTAGTCAGAATATGAGTCTGATACCGCTCCATTGGGCTGTGATTATGGGGCGTGTTTCAATCGAACCAGGAAAGAAAATGCCTCTGCACTCAATTGAATAAACCTACAACCAATCAGAGCAACGGAGACAGACGTCACAGAAGCTGCAAGTCAAAGGCAGGCTTCGACAGAGCAAAGGCAGAGGCGGCAGTCTCCGTGTCGTGCGGACGGATGTGGCAATGTGTATACATACGTGATCGCGGTTCTCTGTTCCTCTTTTAAAATGAATGCGCTGTCGATATCTTCTATAACAGATGCAATGGCGGAATCTACACGTCTTAATTCTCCAGTGCCAGCCATCTTTGTTGTAAACAAATTCAACCCAAGCGCTCTTTGAGGACATGGTTGATTACGTTACTGTTGATCATCTGTCCAGTATCGTATAAAGCCCGCCCTGACAATTTGATTGGTCCGAACAGCTCTGGTTCGAGCATAGTTGCTCCACAACGGCTCAAGTCCAGACCGAACTTCCGGACCTCAAATGTTGTGGGCGGGGTTAAGTTCGGCTGGCATCCAGGCTATCTCTTCGCCGTGTCATGTTGTAAATTCAGATGGATTATGATTGGCTGTCAGTGTTTCGACGAGCCTGACGATATCATTCTCCACTGTCGTTATAGTTAGAACGATTTTTTAAACTATAGATTTATAGTTATCGTTATAGTTATCGTTCTTGGTGTGGACGGCCCTTTGGTCAAACAGTAGCACTAAATGGCTTTTTGACTTTAACCCTTGTGTTGTCTTACCGTCGACCATGCAACTTTTTTTTTTTTCCAACACCTTTTTCGCTTTTTTAGTCTTTTGTCACTTGTTCCGATGTTTGTCAATTTTCTCTGCGCTATTTCTTTTACGTTTTTGTTGTTTTTGAAGCTTTTTCCAACATTATTGGTCACTTTTTTCAACGTTCTTTTATCAATTTTTTTTCTTCAAATGCTATATGGATGGAAAATGTATGGAACCATCCGTGTTATTTTATTTGACAATTTGGTTGAAAGAAACTTTTTAAATTGGGTCAAATTTGACAACAGCGAAGACAACAGGAGGGTTAACAATACTGCAAACTACAGCTTAAAAAATAACTTCACATTTAACATAAGACTTGAACTATGTTTTTAAACTAATATTGTTACACAACCATTTACTAATAACATGTATTCTATTCAAAGACAACACAAGCATGACAATCAGGGGCGGATTGGCCATCAATAAATATTAAGCATTTGGCCAGTCGGCAATGGCCGGCCTGGTCCCAAGATGGGTCGACCGACCCAATCAGAAGTTACTCAGGGTTCAGGCTGTACCGGACCCTCCCCGTGATCATGCTGCTCTGGGGGACTGGCAGCGAGAAGCTGACGGGCAGAGAGCTTCGCCGGAGCTCCAAGTGCTGTCTGTCCGCGTGGCCGTCTGACGGCATCAGTATTAAATTGAGACAGTTTTATTACCGGTTACAAACGTCTCGTTGTCGCGTTAAATAGTAGTCTAATTCGGTGTTTTGGTACAGTTGGTTTTAACACCTGATGCGAAGTGTAGGCCTATAGGAGTACACATGAAAACCCTGAACAAGCAGCGTCGCTCTGCTCCGTCTTTCTGCTGTGCACCATTCACGTAGTGTCACGTTTTACACTATGTCGGTTAAACGCTGCAATTAATCCGCGGTTCACATGTATGAACTGTGGTGGTCCGTTACACTGTAGTCTCAACATTATTGATCATTTTTGATCAATAGAATATAGAAAACATTACACTTCACAACGTTTTGTATCCATAACATGATTGTGTTATTGTACAATTTAGCAGTAAAAGCAGTAGCCTCTGTAAGTCAATCCTACATTTTTCAACTTGGGAGCAAAACGTGCTCTTTGGGGGAAAAAAGTTACCATAAAGCCCTGTTCATGCTATTTTAAACAACTGGACTTTGGGGTCAAGTGTTGTCGTATCCGGCCCATGTCTCGAATGTGAAAGCCCCCTTACTGGACTACCGAATATAATAATGATCCATTATATTTTGTATTTTAAATTGTTACCTGCCACCACAATTTTGTGATTTCCTTGCCATAAATATAGACGTTTTTTACCATAAAATGGTGCCCAAAAATGTATCAGAATGCAGGAATTGCTTTATGTGTTCCCCCAAAGGCCAATTCTGAGCAAGGAAAAACCCTGAAGTATAATCACAGACAGCCATGAAAACATTAAAATTGCAGAGTTAAAACAGATGGAAAGATGGAGAACCAGACAGACAATATCTTCAGTATCAACAGAGAGAAACAAGGACAATCGAACCGAGAGACAGTGACAACAAAGAACAACATATTGTAGAGAATGACAGTAACAGCATACAAATATAAACAAGCATAAACAGACAGACAGTATGTGTACATTTGTTATAAACGTGTGCTCTTTAAAAAGTAGTAAACATTATTTGCCAGTTACTTACATTTAATGTTTAAAAATCTGTTACATACGGTACTGCTTATATTATTTCACCATCTGTACACAAATGTAATTAGTGAATGTACGTGTCCGTGGGTGGGGCTGCATGGTAATGTGGGCTGGTGTGACTACAGTGCCAGAGCTGAATTTTGGTCCTAGTCCGCCCCTGATGACAATACATATAAAACTGATGTATACAGTAGGAGGGAGTTCCTTGACATCAGTCCAACCAGGAATTTGAAAAAGTTTATCATGGTAAGTGAAACGTGTTGACCTTTCTTTCCTATTATACTCTTATCTGTATCTGCCTGTGTTTCATTGTTATTGCAGTTGCTGCTATCACGCCGCAATTCCCCTCCAGGGATTAACAAAGGTTTGTCTTATCGTACATTTCTGTGAACATACCTGGCATTGAAGCCCCTGCCATTACGGGCACAGCCCTCCCACTGGCAGCAGTACCCAGAATCCTTTTCAGGCTTGACGTGGAAGTCGTTGATGTGATCCACCAGGTCCTGCAGCGAGTCGAACAGCAGGTGGCACTGGAGGATAAAGAAGGGGAGAGAGAGAGAGAGAGATTTTTAAACAATTCAGATCAAACTGATGAGCAACAATACAGCATAACTGCTGCAACTTCAATTTCTTTCTGAGAAATTAAGCAGGTAATTTCACACATCATACGTGTTTTATGTAACTTCACATCAAGATTTTTGGGGTTTTTCTTTTGATTTAAATGTTCCCAATCCATAACTTTTCTGCTTTTCTTGAGTTCAATTAATTCTTAATGGTCAAAAAAGAAGAATAATTCTAACCAAAAAGGTCATTAAAAAGCATGTCCAGGCACACAAGGTTGGTGCCAAAAAGTGATAAAAAGTCCTTTAATACATAGGGCAAGACATTAATAAAAATACACCAGCGCGTGTCGGCTTGAGCCTTCCTCAGGGTACTGGAGTAATTCTTAATGATGTTGAATCATTTTGAGTTTTATTTATAAAATGTTTAAAAAATAGTTTTCAATGATATAGGTATATCTTAAATATATATAATATATAATCTTAAAACATTTTAAAATAAGACCTTGTACAATGCTTCTGTAACTTCTCTTATTTACTTGTCATATTTGCAACTTATTCCAACTTTTCCTTACTATGTCTAATTATGTGCTGCGTGAGTTTTAATTTTGTGATACACTTTGTCAGTAATTTTGTTTCTTTAAAATCTCAGAATAAACTGTAAATTCATAAGTTCCCAGATGCCAGCTGACATTATTATTATTATTATTTTTTGGGGGCATTTTTTAGGCCTTTATTTATACATGACAGCTTAGACTTGAAAAGGGAGAGAGAGGGGGAATGACATGCAGCAAAGGGCCGCAGGTCGGAGTCGAACCCACGGCCGCTGCATCAAGAAGTAAACCTCTCTCTATCTATCTATCTATATATATATATATATATATATATATATATATATATATATATATATATATATATATATATATATATATATACCAGGTGAGCTACCCAGGCGCCCGTAGGTGACATTTGTAGATAGATTTTTTTTTTATACAACCAACAATCCAAAAAAACCTAAATATTTGATACAACAAAGGAAAGCAGCACACCCTCACATATGATATGCAACACATGGATGTTTGGCTTTTTCTGCTTATATGAATACCATGATTAATCGAGTGTCAAAATAGTTTTAGTATTTATCCTCTAGCTCTGTCATTATTAGACCTAGTTCTTTACACCACCTAGTGTTCAGAGTAATAGTTGCAGTCCTTTTCACCCAGCTCTCTATGATATTCTTACAGTAAATATTCCGTGCATTTGATTGACTTATTGTTATTGATTGATGATGCTCAACTGAGACTATTTAATTTATTTTGTGTATGATCATTGTCAATATGGCAAACCACATTGTTTGCACAACTGTGCCCGTTATTTTATAAAAATACATTCATGAAGATTGGGTAAGATTTCACTTATATTGTCATTTCACAGAGTGAGTACTGATACAGAATGCAGTGTAGTGACACAAGCCTCTCAGTGTGCATTGATTTGTTTTTGTTTTAATAATTATATTCACCTTCATCCAACGGCAGGCCAGCTGACCGTCCAATGAGGGCTCTGGTGATACCTGCTTCTCTCTGTTCTGAGCGATGAACATGGAGGACGGAAAGCTGTATGCCCTCGGTGGGCTTCCAATCGGCAGATAAAATGGATAGCCCTGCGGTGAAGCTCCACCCTCCAGACCTCGATGACGAGCTGGTTCCTGGAAGAGAGGAGGATGGAGAGAAAGGTAACATCAACCAAGGAAGACAAGCTTGTTCCAGTGCCATACTGCTTGGTTAAATACCACCATCTTTGGTTCTGTATGCATTGATGGACAATCAAATTAAGGTGTTCTTTAACAGCCCTGTCTCCAAAGAAATTACGTTGCCATACAATTAAACTGCATTCTCAATAACGTTTTGAGGGTATGTATTTTCTCCTGGAAAATTTTGTTTGTTTTTGACACATCACAAATGCGTTTCTAATCAAATTCTGTGTATGGAGGAAGTAGGGGTGGGTGGATGGATGGATGGGTCATACAAACATGGGACTTTCACCCAGGAGAACGCTGTTTGTCCTGTTGGAAACCAGGGGCACGTTCAATCCCAAAAACGGTGTGAAACCGCTTCGTTACAGGCTGAGATATGTTTTCTCTCGTTTGGTGGGTGTGCTAGAGGTGTCAGCCAATCAGCAGCAATATGTATGTAAACCTGTGATATTAAAAAGGCAGAGCACTTGGCCTCACAACAGGATGTACAATGCACCACCGTTTAAGTTTAAATAAAGGTGTTGCTACGTTTTGTGGGGGATGAACATGCCTAAATCAATCAGACTTTATTTATATAGCACTCTTCATATATACAAATGTAGCACAAAGTGCTTTATACACACACACACACACACACACACACACACACACACACACACAAACACACAGAAATACACATATAATACCCACGCCATTCAAAACAGGAACAAGCTGAACCTAACCAAGGAAACGCCATCGTATGTGAGGAAACACCAGAGGCAAGACACCTAAAACCAAAAGATACTTAAATATATAAATAAATAAAAAATAAAAGCTCTGAACAATGGCTAATAAGTATATAAACTGTAAATTGTTAAAACATAAAATACAGATACATAAATAACTAGAATAAAAACAACTAATGAAATTAATTATAAAACTAACTAAAACAAACTACATATAAAATAGACCAGAAGTAGATATAACTTGTTTAATAAAAGGCATGGCTAAAAAGGTAGCGTTTAGGTTTGCCTTTCAAAATATCAACCCTCTCTGCAACCCTCTGCCATTCAAGTCAACGTTGACTTATTTTAACTCACGTAGGTGTACGTAACTTATGTCACGTATGTAACATTTATCACAAAGCTAACTTAGAAGTTACAAAACAAACATGCTTATGTTAAACCAAACCATTATCCATTTCTGAACCTAACCCAGCAGATTTGTTTGACTCACAACGTTAACCTTGTGTTTAAAACAGCGACCGCTTTACAACGTATGCGTCGCTGCTACAAGGACGTGTTGAAACAAACATGTCCTGGGAGAACATATGGTTCCCTTTAAACGTAACTGAGAATGCAGTTTAGTTATATGGGTACAACAAACAGGGTTGTTTTTAACGGTGTTCTAAAAGTCTGCATGTTAGAAATTGGAAGGGAAATTCATACTTATCTGCTAAGCGAATTATTATGGACACAAAACTGCTGCCAACAGTTTCAAAGAAATCTTTGAAATATGTCTGGGAGACATAATGAGTGTGTCTCAAATGCCACTTCTAATGTTTTAGACAGTTTAAATGGATACTTTCTGAGAGAAAAGATGAATCTGTGCCAAGAGAGGAGACTCAGATGCTCTAACAAAAGAAGCAGTGTGTTTCATGTTTTACCACTCAAGCATGGCTAGAATTTGATTTAGACAGAGTCAGTGGACGGCTGTGTGCTGTGTGCAGACATTGCACCAGCAAATTAGATTCACTCCCAGGATCCCAATTCAATTCAATCCTGTTGAAGAAGAGTGGAGCACATTCAGCCACAATCAGTAGCTGGTTGGATTCTTCTGAAAAGACGGTGGTCATGCCTATGGATAAGATGAACTGCTGACCTGAAGATACACACCTACACGCCTATAAGGAGTTTCAACCCACTGTTTAGCTCTCCGACTACAACTTTACTGTTTTGTTTCATGCCTACAGTGTCATTTTCGGCTGCCACAGGCAGCTTATATAATGTTAAATATTAGCTTTAGAGGTGCTGGTAGCCAGATTTTGTTACCTTTTGGCCAGAGCCAGGCTAGCTGCTTTACCCTGGTTCCAGTCCTTATGCTAAGCTAACTGGCTGCTGGCCATAGCTTCATGTTTACAGTATAAACATAATGTTGCAAACAAGCATAATTCCGAAAATGTCACTACTCCTTTAACCCACAATGGCCCTTGTCATATGCCACCAGTGTATGTTCCCCTATAGTGTGTAACAGTAGCTATTTATCAGAAAGGGCCACAGACATTTCTATTAGTAATAGTTATTCAGAAACTATTATTAGGTCCTGCCAAAAATGCAAGGCCCACAGACATTTCTACTTCTTATTCTTTATATTCTTTTTTACTTTTTTATCTATTATTCTTGCACTTTTGTTTAATGAAAATGACATTGACCGCTGTCCTCAAAATACTTGTAATGCATCTTATCTGGCTGTATTCATTAGAATTTTTGTGAGAATTACTTTTTCTTCTCTTTGTCTTTCTGTCTCTGCACAGTGTTTTAATGTACGTTGCACCTGCGCCATTTCCGTCTAGATTGAGTTTGATCGCAACAATTACTGAAGTGTCATTCAATTATCTTTCATAACAGATATTAAGACATTGGCTGAAACAAGACGTATTAGACAATATGTTCATAATTGGAAAGCTATTGTTAGTGTCGTCTCAGTGTGCGAACGCCTGCACTCACCCGTGAGAAGAGATGTGGCTGAGGGCTGCTGCTGCAGTGAGGGGATTCCAGAGGTGAGGAAGGGAAGGGGGAGGAGGGGGAGGAAGGAGATGGTGAGAGGGAGGAGGCATGGCGGGAGGAGGGGGACAGGCTGAGGTCCATGGCTGGAGGACTGAAGCAGGACCCGGGTCGTTCTTGAGGGGAAGACTGGGACTCTAGATTGGAGATTAGAGTTAAAACAGGGATGATGTTACATTCGTCAGACTGAAGTAAAGGCTTTCCATATAATGACTCAGCAATGTTGAATTTGAGTTACTGTAGGTAGCCTACTTAGCGTATTACTGAGGTTTAAAAGTTGCTGTTGGTGTACATTTAGATATTTTAACTAATATTGTTTGGCTACATTATGCAACCCTGAACTGGTTTGAGCCCTTATTACACTTTGGGTAGTCTATATCGACGACATTTCATTTCCGGGATTGTACAGATGCCGCCGAAAATTACGCCGGATGTCCCTCATTTCGGCCGGATGTCCGTTACCTTCCGTTTTCTTTGTGTTGGCTTTCTGAACTCCGGTGGATTTCTGAGGACTATGGTTAACTGCTCCTCAGATCTCTGCAGGGTAAATCCAGACAGCTAGCTAGACTATCTGTCCAATCTGAGTTTTCTGTTGCATGACTAAAACAACTTTTGAACGTACACGTTCCACCAAAACAAGTTCCTTCCCGAGGCAATTTTGCAGAGGCACCGTGGCTCTGTCCAGCGCTTAGCGCCGCCCAAGACGATTGTGATTGGTTTTTAAAGACATGCCAATAAACCAGAGCATGATTTTCTCCCATCCCGGAATGCTATTTGGACTAGCCAGACTCTCCTTTACAGTGCTGTGGAGGAAGGCCTGGCAATGCCAGACTACACTTTGGGTGAACCTCCAACCTCATAGAAACCAGAGAAGTTGAGTAAACGAGTTGTTGATTAATATTGCTTTTTAGTGTGCACAGTTTTCTAGCCCAATATTGCTGTTGGAAATCTCGAAAATTGGGTAAAAGAGTTGGATATAAACTTGGCTAGTCAATGTTAGGAACATGTTAAAAATCCCACATAGTTGTTGATTCGATTATATTGATTAATATTGCTTTTAAGTGCACAGTTTTCAAATCTTGCTGTTAGAAAACTATAAAATACGTGATGGACCCATGACGTCCTTGTGCCTCCATTTGGGAAGATTTAGCTACTCAGAACCAAAGAAGATCATAGCAGGCACAAGAATGAGGGGGCAAAAAGGGCATTATTAAACAACAACAATACACAGAGAGTAGACAATAACAGCCATAAACACACATTAGACAATTTGCACATTATTGAGCACTTGGGCTGTTAAGTATGAACTTATCCCGTCCATTCAGACTGCCACATAGGCCATTTTGTGGTTATCTTTGAGGTCACTTCATGTCAACGTCACGCTCTTTCTGTTTTGAGCCACACTGACAAATCTGGGAACAATGTATGTCTATTTGAGGACAGCTACCATTCATTAGATTTACAATATTAAGTTACTGGGAAAGTGAGAACACAGAATCCACTTACTGTTCTATTGCATTATCACAGTCTTAATCACGGCAACATGGCATCAGCAAAAGCATGTTGTGTGTGCAAGGGCGTAACTTTGGGTTCAACTTTGGGGGGACTGACATCTCCACTTTAGAGCAAAATTTTAATTTTGAGCATCAAACACTTAATGTCCTGCATTCTGGTGAATTTTTCTGCATCAAGTTATGGTGCAAATGTCTATTTATGTAAATGAAGTTATAATATAGGTTTTTGGCGTGGGTTGCACTGGCCACTTTGTGGTGGGTTGTCCCCCACCCCACCCCACTCCTGTAAATTACGCCTAAGCGTCTGTGTAAGAGAGAGGGTAGAAATGATGGAGGCTTTGTCGATATGGCTGTTGATACTGTGCGTCGGGCTTCAGTTTACGAGGTTAACTCTTACCTGGGGAGGAGGGGGGAGACGGAAAGGTTGTGCATAGCAGGCGTGGTCGTGTGGTGCTGAGAGGGGCGCAGATAGAGGAAGGACAAGCCCTCTTTCCTAATTTGACTGGACCATCTGTCCGTCCCTTGGGAAGCTTCAAGTCCAACGGCTCGTCCAATGACAGCATGGCTGCTGGTTGCTCCTGCCCACCTGAGGAGAGAGAACCACGGTGCAGTCAAGTGTTAATAAACTATCAATCAGACATGGGGCCTCGAGTTTGAGACTCAGACTTGAGTCGCACTTAAGTCGCACACACAGTGACTGGTTGTGATTGGTTTAAAGAAATGCCAATAAACCAGAGCATGTTTTTCTCTCATCCCAGAATGCTGTGTGGACTAACCAGACCCTCCTCCGCAGCACTTTGGAGGAAGGTCTGGCAAAGCGAAACTACACACACAGTAACTTCAGACTCAAAATGCGGGAATGGTGAACAATGTTTATTTTTAGGAAACGTCTGATGAGCTGATTCCCCTCCCTGCGTAACTTACCGTAACTTACCTACCTACATAACGTGAGAGAGGACAAACAAACATGTCGACGGCACCGGAAGCTGCTGTGCCATTCCTCATAAGCTTTGGCTTTAAAAACTTCATAAAACAAGGCCCAAACAAAAGTATCAAGATTGTGGCTCAACCACATCTAATTTTATCAGGCATGTGAAAACGTACCCTGATAGGTTAGCAAACATGTTTAGCTCAGCATTGGCTATTGACTTAGCCAATGCTATGTCTATAGTCTATGACACTTAGCTAGCTCATAGACTTGAGACTTGACTTGGGCTCTAGTTCAGAGAGCATCTCTGCTATCAATATCTATTTTCAATTGAATGCTTAATGTAGTCTATCAGTAATGAAAGAGTACTTGTTATGGGCACTTATCTACAGTATGGTATCTTCAGATCACCCGCTCTGTTTTTGTTCTCCGCCAACTCATGAGGGAAATTTCTCCATTATCGTTCATAGTCATAGGCGCTAGCGGTGTCTGCCTGAATGCTGTTTGGCACTGGGCAGGTGGTGTACACTGGGTTCATCAGACCTTATTCAGTGAAAACAGCTGCCTGCTGCGCCTGAAAATGAAACTTATGAGAGCAGTGAGAGTAAATCAAAATAGTAAAGCTATGAGCCATAAAACCAAAACAATGAGTTGAAAGATGTTAACAAGCTCCATAAAGTTGAAGGGAGCCGTAAATCGGTTGATTTTTCTTACTTTTTATCACTATGGATGGCACCTTTTTAAATTACACATAGTCATTTGCCCCATTTGTAACATTATGTCCCATATTAAACTATTAATTAGAGCAGGTTTCAAATAAACTTTGTGTTACAAATGATCTTGTCCTATGTTTTGTCATAATCATAATAAATCATAATGACCCTTTTACTAGTAGTTTTAAAGCATACTTTTCATTGATATGTGTAAAAAGCCAATGCTAAGCTAATGCTAAACATCAACATTTCTGCTTCAGTTAGCTTTGATTAGGACACTAGTTTAATACATTTAGCCTTTATATATACAGTGGAATATGAATTAAAAATATCATTACGACAACATTTCTTAGACACTTGGGATTTCTTAGCAGTTCAGATTAACAGAGTGCATTAAAATCTAAAAAAATTCACAAACAGGACATTTCATTATTCATTTACTTAATTTATGTCACAAAGTTAAGTATAAAATCCCTTTTTGGAAGGTATTGATATTGATACAATATCTTTTATAGACAGCTAAATCATTTGAGTTGTTTGCTGTTCTAAAAATCTGTTTGGCTTTTGAATTATTGTGAAATAATTCCAGCAACATTAGTCACAGCCTCAGACCGATCACATTACATCAGCATTCAAATGATGTGGCTTACAGGATAGACAAAATGAGCCACATGAAGCGAGCCAGTGTAGTTTATGTGGTAAACAGAGGAAAAATAACAAAAAAATGACGGTTCAACATCAGCCGAAGGTACACACATTTCCTTTAACCACGGAGTACAACACATTTAAAATGATATGGCTATGGCAGGTAGGAATTCAAATTACTCAAGGTAAGGGGGCAAGCAACTTATTCATTCAAGTAGGCTATTGGAGTAATAATAATAATAATAAAACTTACTTCTGCAACAGTCCCAAAAAGTAAAAGTATACCAGCTAAAACATATTATTTACATAAATGAGTATTAAGTAGGCTAATTAAAGTAAAATGTAATGTGTACAGCAGTGATCGTCAACTGGCGGCCTGCGGGCCATATCCGGCCCGCCAAAGCTTTTAGTCTGGCCCGCAGAATAATCACGAATTTAGAAAATGTAAAAAGGAAAAAATGCGTTCTGTTATTTAGCATTTCAAGCATTTACAGCAGGTAACATTACACAGGTAGAGCACA
This sequence comes from Zingel zingel, assembly GCA_023566125.1. NCBI lineage: Eukaryota > Metazoa > Chordata > Actinopteri > Perciformes > Percidae > Zingel > Zingel zingel. The sequence continues at coordinate 35,435,795 of CM042317.1, read as the reverse complement.
AACCCAGCCCCTGTATTTGCATCTCTATTCACATGGATTCTGTACAGCGATGCCTGAGCTCCACCCACACACTGAGCCGAGATGTGTGTGCGTTAAAACACGCAGTACCTGACTGGGAACGATACAAAGGGGATAACCAATGGCCGTCTCGTTACTGTAAGTAGGCTACAATAAAACCTTTGTGAGTAAAAAGTCAATACTTATCAATGCACTCACCTGTATAGACAGGCATTAACATATTTCAATCTGCTCTGTCTGCTCAGTCCACCGCGCTGTTTTACACGAACACAGCTCTACTCTGCAAATAGCTAATTTTACAAACAAGCTACAACAAAAGCTGTCTGTTTGTAGTCTAACTGTTTATCTTAGTTTGCTGGGAATCTTGAAATTTGGACAAATTCTTATAAATGTAACTGCTGGCTGAGCGAGCCATCCTCTCCGCTGGAGCAGTAAATCTATGTATTAGGACCAAAACAGATGCATGTGGCTACTTACTATGCACGTGAATGACGCGACCATTATGTTTGCGATCCTCATTCTTGATGATGATGCTGGTTGTATTATTTTGCAACAACATCGTTTCCTTGCAAATGGGCATACGTGACGAATGCATAGCCTGCTTATCAGTCCATTCCTCATTAAAGCTGGGCTTTTCCACATCAACTTTTCGCTTCAGCCTCTTTGACAGTGACATTCTTACCTGACAACAGCCGTTTCTTTCTGCAAGCATTTTCCACCAATCAGGACGCTGGAAACTACAACCATGTTTCCCTAATCACAGACTTTAACCATCACTCCTCAGTGAACTGCCTCTTAGTCTGAGATCTTTTTCTAGTTAAAGAGCCAGTTATCAGTATGGAGTTTCCATGTTTTTTAGGAGTTTGCTCACACTAATAGGCCTACATGTAAAAAAAAAAAAAAAGTCCGGCCTGGAGTGTCTGCTTAGAAAAATTCTGGCCCTTGGAAAAATGTAGTTGATGATGTAACGTAACGTAACTAAGTTTACACGTTTATATAAAAAAAGAATGATACAGCAGTAACAGCAGACAGATGTGGCGATTTCAGGGCCAACAACAATCATCTCCACAGGCTCTACAAGATATTTTTGACATGTCACAAGTCATGTTTCTATCTAATTGTCAAGCAAATTTTAAGCCAACTTTTAAAATGTCGCAAAAAAAGAAATAAATGAAAATGCAAATTAGAAGCGTTTCCATCAACTGGTTTAGAGCGAATAAACCAGACTACGCAAAGTGTAGTTTTGTCACAAGTTGACGTTACACATGGTTGTAGATTGCAAACCGGCTTGCTAAATCAAAGAGTTTAGAAGTTAGAGAGATAGCATTTTACAAGTTGGCAACTTGTGCAGAATACAGGGTTGTGGCATTGTGACATTTGGTGTCAGCGAGACAACCGTTCACCGCTGTGTATACAGGGTGTGCAGGGCCATACGATTCAAGCTGTTGAACCAATTCGTCAATTTACCCGACATGGCTGAGCCACAGGCTATAGTGCACCGCAACTCACAAGTGATGGCCCTGGATGGGACCCATTTCCCTATCCTTCCCCCATCCGATGGATACCGGGACTATAGTCACGTGAGCTACATGTTCGCTACGTCACAACTTATTCGGCAAAGCTGTTTCCATCTCCCATTTTGCGCATTAACTCTTTTTCGAAAAAAACCCCGCAAAATCCACCTCAAGCGAGCGTAAAAACGTTTTTGCGAATTTGAGGATGTTTCTTTCGAATTTTGCCGTTTCCATCGACATTTTCTAATGCGATACTTCAATATGTGCATAAAAATACGATGATGGAAACATGACTACAGTAGGAAGAAAATAATACAAATAATTTAGAAAGAAGATTTTCTGTATAAATGTATTTCTCAACTGAGCATAATTGGAATGATAGGCCTGTTTGTCCTGTTCTTGTCAATGTATTCTAAGACCATTCCATTAATTTGAGAATGATAGCAGGGTCCAATTCTGCTTTGTGAGTTGTAGTGGCTGCTCAGCTCCTGAGGGGAAAAACCTCTGAGAAGCATTATGATGTGGGTTTGTTACTGCGATTCTCTACATTTCTGTGGTGGAGCTTCACTGAGGGGCTTCACCAGATTCTGCAGTAGTTTTCCACCCCTTCGTGCTATGTTACTCTGGATGAAGCATGAGACGAAAAAGGCCACCCTGGTCCATGACTCAACTCGTAAGTTCTTGTTAGACCGAATGACTCAAGAACCAGATATCTGCTTCAAAGGGAAACAAATCTCACAGGAGGAAACCAAAGAGGTGGAAACTGTGCAGTGGAGTGGACCAAACCTGCGGGGGAAAAAAAGCTTGACAGCTGGTGTGAAAGTTGACACAACACACACTCTGTTTTTCTGTAACACTCTGCCTCTCATTTGCGCTGTTGCACAACATTCACACCTGAGTGCGGCTGGAACATCCTCAGTCATCAGTTTTAAGATAATCTCTGTAAGTCTTAGGGGCCATCCACACAGAGACGCTTTTTGATGCAAACGCACATGTTTTGCATTGTTTGGGCCAATCGTCCAAACGAATTCTCTAAATGCACTGCCTGAAAATGCATTTTTTTTTAAAACCTGGTCCCAGGGTGAAAGAATTCGAAAACGGCTCCCTTTTGCTTCGTTTGGACGGCGAAGCCGCATACGTGCGTATCGATGATGTCATCGCCACACCCCTCGACCTCTAACGTTATGTAGCTAATGTTAAACATCAATGAAGTAACTGACGCTCCAGCAGGGACGTAACGTTAACGTTAGCTGCTATGGTTAGCTGTTTATAAAGTGGAAGTAGACAACTTATCAACTAGCTAGCTAATCTGTCTGCTTATCAACTCCTTGAACAGATTATAGTAACTGTTAGCACAGTTTATTGTACAAAGGCTACCACAAGAAAAACATGTAGATTATCAAAAAGACATTGGCTCATTGATTTTTTTCTCATTGAGTTTGTTTGACTGCTGATGTTAGCTAGCAGCATTAGCGCGCTAATGTTAGCTCTGCTAGCTAGTGCGCTGCAATCACACAGAATTGCAAAATAAAAAGCAATCCAACAGCACATTATACAGTGTAAACAAAGACACGTTTTCTTGCGGCGGCCTTTATAAAATGAGCAGTGGTGAAAGTTATTATAGTCTAGCATGTTATGATTGGGAGTGACCAAAGACTGTATGGACCAACAGATCCCGTTGCTCTGGACGGAGACCAGCGAAGGCTATTAGAAGCACTTTTCCGGTGAGCGCCAAGCGTTACTGCGCAGCCTCCAACTGAGAGAGACGACGTAAATGTGACGTGAGCAACCTGTCTGAAAGTTGTAAGTCTTCTGGTAGCTGTGCCAAGAGAAATCTCAATCATTCCCAATATTGCAGAGATGGAGAGCGTAGGTATATGTAAGGAGATAACATGGACACCGGCTAATTATTGCTAACTAACATGCTAGTTAACATTAGTAATTAAACTTAAACAGCTAATGTAAGTCAAAACTGCCTCTACTATGCGACAGTAAGTCGCGTGGTTATGACACAATCGTTAGCCTATTTTTACAAAAACGTCTGCTACAGAGCCATAACGTGAGGTACAAGGTAATGGATCCTTTTATACATTGTCATGTTTCTTTAGAAATAAACAATGGACAAATAAAGTCTTTAAACGGTTCAGATGTAAAGTTATTCGTTGTCAAAGTGACGTCAAAATGAACGGCAGTCAATGGGATGCTAACGAGGGGTGAGTGCTTGTTAGCATCAAAATGGCGCCATAGGAGGTTCGAGCTCTGAAGCGAAGCTTACACCCCTGGGAGTGACTGAAGACTATGCTCTTCTTTTCCTTTTTTGGTGAATTTCTGTAGCAAAAACAGCGCCGCTTTTACAAATGGATCCGTTTGGACCCACATTTTTTTTACACAGTTCCAGGGAAGACGGGGGAAAAAAAGATTGTTTTGGTACGTGTGGACGTGGCCAAATACCTGCTCAGTTTACCATTACTCACCATCTTTATCAGTAAATCTGATATTCACAAGTCAATGATATAGCTTATACAATCAGTCGGCGGATAAGTAACAAGACTCTTAAGAGTACAGAAATCTCAAAAGATGTGTTTGTTGTTTACTGTATACAGTATAAGGAGTGTACTATAAAGCTCATACTATACGCTATGCTTTGAAGGAGAAGCTGTAAGACAAATAGTTTGACAACTTTTTTTACATTTCTGTTTGTATAAACATTAAACAAATTAGATACACTGTGTTAATTGCTAAGCTGTAGAGGTGTGGCATACAGGTGTATTCATAAACTTTAGACAGAGCCAGGCTAGCTGTTTCCCCTTGTTTCCAGTCTTTACACTAAGCTAAGCTAATCACTTTCTAGCTCCAACTTCAGTGTGGTATCCATTTTCCTAACTCTCTGCAAGAAAGCACATAGATGTATTTCCCAAAATGTCAAACTATAACTTTGACGTAGGGCTGGGCAGTGTATTGATATTATATCGATATCGATATACTGTATGAGACTAGATACCGTCTTAAATTTTAGATATCGAAATATCGTAATATGACACACAAGTGTTGTCTTTTAAAGTGATGCAATTTTCTGAATTTACCAGACTGTTCTAGCTGTTCTATTATTTGCCTTTACCCGCTTAGTTATTAATTTATATCCACATTATGAATGATTATTTATCAAAAATCTCAATGTGTAAATATTTTGTGAAAGCACCAATTGTAAACCCTACAATATCACCGCAATATTGACATTTTTGTATTTGGTCAAAGATATCGTGATATTTGATTTCCTCCATATCGCCCAGCTCTACTTTGACCTTGGATACCTTATCTTGCAGACTTTTCACTTTTACTTTACAGCCACAGCACAATGTTTTTTCTTCAGATATCTGTTTTTCTAGCCAGTTGTTATATATTCAGCCAGTATTTGCCTCCAGTGGAGCTCCTAAATGGCGCCAGACATGGGTTGCGAGTATATTTGCCACACAACTGCAAAACCTCTGTTGGGTGTCTCACTATATGGCTCTTTAATGATAGCTGGCAGTAGGAGCAACCTTAATTTAATTTCACTGGCTGGTTTTCCAAACACAATCTGGGATTAAAACCGGCAACTTTCCAGCTACATGTACACCTCTTTAACTTCTAAACTCGTTGTCACCACAAATTCTTCCACAATCACCGACAGGATCCCCCGACATAATATGAGGCAGAGGCTAAACCACAATGAAGTCAGTGTTTAGGTCCTTGTGCCGGCCTGCCAGCTACCTAACCACACTGGTTTCACATTCCACAGCAACCTCGCTGACTTCTCTAACTCTCTCACACACACACACACGCACACTGAGTTATTGTGACGGCACGCACATACAGGACCATATGTATCCAGGCACGCATGCAGACTGGAGTCACTCCAGCAGGCATGCGCAAAACTCATAACCACACGTGAGCCCCCCACCTCCAGCAGCTCCTCCCCCTCCTTTCCCTCAATGACCTGCGTTTGGGCAGCATGCCCGGACCCTCTTATGGATCCCCTACTGCCTATGAAAACACATACTTTGACTATTCACACAAACACGTGTACTTGTGCACACATGCATGCACACACGGCCACATACAGTATAGTGTATATTCTAAACACATGTAAGGAGTAACACGCACACACACACACACACACACACACACACACACACACACACACACACACACACACACACACATTTGTGTTTGTATACTTGTGAGGACCCTCACTGACATAATGCATTCCCTAGCCTGTAACCTTAACTATCAACACGAAATGCCTAACCCCAATCCTTACCCCCTCTCTTTTAACCTAATCTAAACCTAATTCTAACCTTAACCTCACTTCCACTGAAATTGGTCTTCCCAAAGACAGCAATAGAAGCCAACACAAACACACACACACTCAGTACATGTGCAGTTATATGTTTGGTCACACACCCACACATGCAAATAAACATGAATTCACACTTAGACCATAAGCAGAAACTAAACTCTTTGCCCACAGATGGATGTACATACAAACACAGTGTTGCTTATGCCCCTATGTCTTCAGGAAAACAGCAAAAGCACATGCAAAGTCACATCCAAATACATATATAATATATATATGATATACTGTATATGGATGTATTCATATACTTTCAACATGAAAATACACACAAAACCTCACTTTTAGTTTCTCATAGAAACATACTGGAAACTAAATGTTTTTTTCACTCAATTATATGTAAAACTGTACAGACACACATACAGAGTGGATGCCCCCCTCTGGTGTAACATACACTAACACATGAAAGAGTCTCCCCCTCTTACAGGAAACTTTTGCTTCCACAGCGCCCTGATCTGGCCTCTCCCTCTCTGTTTTTTATACTCCTCTCTCTCTCTCTCTCTCTCTCTCTCTCTTCTACTTCCCTCTCTCTCACTCCTTCCTGTGGTTTTCCTCTCCCAGTCCTCCAGCAGAGCATACCTCTCCTGTTCTCCTCCCCTCTCTGCTGCCCTCCACCCTCCCACTCCTTTTTTTTCTCTCCCGTTTTTTTTTTTTTTTTATTCTCCAGAGCATTTCTTGAACTTTCCAATTTTCTTTTAATTTCTAGTCATTGTGTTGTAGCAGAAAACACATGGCATCACTCAGTCATTCTTGACTTCAGGGTATATTTCAATCATTTCCACCTCATTGTCGTTTTTTCTCACCTTCTTCTAAACTGAGAATACATCTAATTTATAAAAAAGACAAAGGGTAAAATTGGGAAGGTAGAATCTCAAGTTGCTCAGATCTTGAGCAGGATTGGAGAATGAACTCTTGTTTTTAAATGTTGGTATTTAAGAGGGTTTGTTTTTTTTTCAAGAAGAGGATGGATTTCAGGGGGAAGGAGAGACAGAAGACGGTCCATCACTCCAGGAATGATGTCAGCTCTTGTTTTTTAGGGGTTACATCCTTTGATCTTTCCATCCCACGTCCTTATAAGGTATTACACAATGTTGCAGCAACAGTGAGGATGACAGGAGGCTTTGTTTTTATGACTTGGAGGCATAGAGAGACAGAAGGAGAGAGACTGATTGTAAAGGCTGAGGTGCACTAATGGGAAATGCCTGGAATTGGCTGAAACTGGACACCTGTTTGAACAGCAAATATCCATGAACATTTCAATGGACCAAAAAAAACAAAATGACATAGTGGTTTGAGTTTAGGGGAAAAGGACATAGTGAGGGGTTGAGAAGCATGGAGAGAACAGCAGGGTGTTCCTGTTACCACACAGACAGTGGCAAGATGGAGACAAGCCAAACATACTGTAGTTCTTGGAGGCAAAGGTTTTCTTTAAAGACGGAAGACAAGCAATGCTTCTTTTCAACGTAAAAGTTTGTAAAGTATTTTTCCTATTACATAACGTTTTTGACTGTTTTTAAGGGCCCCAGCATACTTAGATCCTCCGAAACAGTAATGACAATATCACATTTCAAACTCAAATCACAAAAACAAAACCACCACCACTGCAGTCCGGTGGTTTTTCTGCCGCCACGGCAGCGAAAGGAAAGTCACTGTCAGTGTTCACAGCTTTTGAATGTGTTGAGCCACTGTTTTATATTGTGCCAGCTGTGATTCACAGCGTGCTCTCAGTGCCAGCATTCTGGAGAGTGAATTTCTCTCAGGACGAGAAAAATGGCAACGTATTGGGAGACAAGAGGGCGAGCAGGCGGTGAAAACGGAAAATAGAAAAACTGAGTGAAGAAGAAAGGAGGGAGGGAAAGACAGAAACTGTGGGAGTCAGACGTGGGCTCCCACCCTTTCCGCTCCTCACACTTTTCCCATTATTTGTCTCGGTATTATCCTCCCTCTCTCTCTCTCTCTCTCTCTCTCTCTCTCTCTCTCGTGAGCAGCGCTAAGTGATGCAACTCTACAGAGCAAATCTGCAATAGCCACCAGTAGAGCCTGCAGTGTCTCTCGCACTGACACTGGCGTCTTTACCATTTAGGAGGGGAGTGGTGTGGCGGCTGTCAGGGGAGGAGGAGCGGGGGAGTAATCTCTCAAGACCGAGATTATTTAGTTCTTCACTAAAAAAAGGCTCTTTCCAGACTTACTGTACATCTCTCACTATACAAGACTTTTTTAAAAGGGGTTGCAGCAGTTAGACTTGATTTTTCTAAGATAAAAACACAATTGGCTGCTCATTTCATGCATGGTTTAGTTTATAGTTTTATTTATAGCAGCCACTTGAGGACTGTATATGCTTCAAAACATCAGAAAGGACCCAAGACTTTGGTATTCTACTTTCATCGAAAGAGGGGTTCTCTCAACTTTCATATGTCCGAAATTATTATTTATTAAGAAAATAAAACAGCTGATGTGAATTGCACTTGGTCCTTTTTATTTTTTTCTGAGGAAGACCTGTTTATTCTTTCTGTCTTAGATGACAGTTTCAAAGCACAACATTTCCTTCTGAAATATGTTAATACTTAACAGATGGTTTTATGTTTCCAATGACAGAAACTCCAAATGTCCAGATTGCAAAGCAGCCATGACACAGTAAAAAAAAAAAAGAAAAAAAGTCCGGTCACAATCTCTGGGTTGTCAAATGAAACTCTGGAAAAATTGATAAACTAGAGCACATTTGGCAGGTTGACAGAAATTGGTGAATTACACATGCAAAATACTGAGAACTTCTGTAACTAAGTGAGTATATGCAATTACCAAACGGGAGACAGGAGACAAATATTTAGAGTCAGTTGGGAGCTGTACAAATGGAGAGGAGATCAGTTGGGGTCGGTGGAGTGATGCAGGAGGGCTGTAATAAAGGATAAACCCACCTCATCCCACTTTATCCCTTTCTAGCTCACAATGATAATAACATTTAGCCATGTATAGTCATGACAAACAAACTTCAAGCTGTTACTATTTTGGATGAATCATCTTACTCCCTGTAAATGGAGGCTGCTTCCTTCAAGGAGGACAACAAAGTTTACTAGTTTTAATCATTTTCCCATAAAGGAAAACTAAACTGAGCCTTTTTTTGCAGAAACACTCTACATTCACTTATAAATGGGAGTAAATCATACTTAACTTAATATTAACAATGGATCAAATGACTGCATGTACTGTAAAAGGGGTCGTTTGTAGTGACATCTTTCAGCTCTTTGTTTTACTTTTCTGTTTTGGCTCCCTCCCACCGCTCTCATAGTGCAGCTGTTTTCAGCAAGAAAGCACTGTACGCTGTACGCTGCCTGTGGCAGGTAGACAAAGTTAGTGACTACCTGGTGAACATAGGCTGAATCTTATCCCCCTTTATTTGATAGCTCCTCGATTCCTCGGTCCTCGGCTGAACCGGAAGTTGTCCTGTCCCTCCTAGGTGAAGGCCGTCTCAAAGCTCTTATTTTTGTCCCCGAGGACCAAGGTCCAAGCATCGAGGAGGGATCATCAAGGAGCTATAGGCGAGGATACACGAGAGCAGCCTTCCCGGAAGCTGTGCAGCTGAAGGAGTTGGTAACTCTGCCCAATCAGCTGACGTACTGTATTTATGTGACACTTCCGAGGAAAGGACGTCTCATCCCTCTAAAACACATTTGCTCGTTGCCTCTCTCCTCCGATCTTAGTCCACGAGGAAGGGGAGGCAAGTGGAGGAGACGGGGATGCAATTTAAGGGCTTTGGGACATACCCATAGTGAAGCAAAAGAGCCAGAATTGGAGAGCAAAACAGAGCTAAGGAGAGTGAATTTGAGTGTTTTCTGAAAGCGTACATAGGCAACTGTTTGCTAACACAACAACTTCATGTAGTGATAATATGTCAATTTTGTGTTTAGGCTTGTTCTGCTGCTCCCAAGTGGCCAAAATAATCAAGTCATCATAGTCTGTTTCATCAGATTTTGGTAACAATCAAGGAGCTATAGTGTTGCTGCGTTGGACTGCAGTTTAATATACTTGGTGCACTGATTTAGAATGATTAAACTATTGACTAGATCTTTGTTTGAGGTGTCCTTTTATATGATTTTACTGCCAGTCAGTATTTCAGGGTCTAAAGCTTTTAAAAAGATAAATCAATACAGATCTAAAGTATATTCATATTTTAATTCATGCGTTGCTTCCGGTCCTGGGATGTACTGAAGGACATCCCGATTTTCTTTTTTGTTTTTCAGCCATTTAACCATATTCAATTTTGATTTGAGCCACCAAATTAAGACTTGTTTGTATTATTCTCCTGTAACACCACTTTATTTCTTCTTTTTACTTCCATAGACATAGTAGATCTTCTAGTCTCTTCATTTATTTCTTACTCTATCCCTTCTCCTCGCTCATAACCCCCACCCATAATCCCTTGCACCACTACCACCATCCCACCGTTTGGCAGCAGGACAAGGTCAACACAGAAACCTCTCCACTTCTCCTCTCTGCTTTCCCTCCCTGTAATTCCTCGCCATCGGCCGAGCAACCGGTCCCTCCCCCTCCCCGATCATTTCATCCACCGCCGCCCTCTGAGGGGCGAGGGAAGGAGAAAGACTGAAGATGGAGAAGAGGGCGACGGCGAGCTCCAGGGAATGAGTGCAGATATTCTAAGTTAGTGTTGAAAATATGAAGACGGGGATGACGAAAGTGGGAAGGGACATTAGGAAATGAAAGGCGGAGGAGGGGAGTTGATGGAGAGAGACAGAAAGACTGAGGGAGAAGTGTATTTAACCTTAGTTGACAGGCAAGACGGACGAGGCCAAGAGCAGTCTCCAGAAATCAATCTCTCTTTCTCTATCTCTCATTTTCCTTCTCTGCCTGCCTGTTTTGTCTTTCTCTTTACTTTCTTTCTGTCTTCCTCACCATCCCTCTTTCATTCCCTCTGTCATCCAGACCTAAAACACACAAACACATGTGCCTCACATTCCTACGTGCAGAGCAGATTCACCCAACTTGTTTCCACTGTGTGTGTGTGTGTGTGTGTGTGTGTGTGTGTGTGTGTGTGTGTGTGTGTGTGTGTGTGTGTGTGTGTCTGTGTGTGTGTGTGTGTGTGTGCGCGCCAAGCCAAGCCAAGCCAGTAAATAATAACCAATCCCAGCTGTACTGTATAGGCCGTTCCTCTCATTCTCGCTGGGGAAACAAAGAGGGAGAGAGAGGAAAAAGGCTCCATCAAATAACAGAGTAATGAGCTGGAAAAAAAGTTGAGAGTTGAGCAGGAAGAATTAATAATGTTTTAATGCTGACAGACATTATGAGTCTAGTAGTCCGTGGTCTATATGCATGCCATTTGAAAAAAATCCAATTTGTACTCATTTCAAGGGGGAGCTTCAGAATCAAACCCACCTTAATGCATTTCCAGCGAGCACCTTTTAGGGGCGGGGGAGGGGGGGAGGGAGCTGCTGCACAGGTAAATAAACTGCATAGTTTACTTCTAAATTCCTTTAAACAAGTACTCATTAAGTTGGCTTCCTTACACTGGGGAAACCTACTTTGCGTGAAGTGGCTGAACCTAATTTGGGCTTTAAAAAAACCGAGTGGTGTTTTTCAACCTTAAGGGAGAGGAAGGAGTTGATGAAAACAAGAGATTAGGGGAGAACAACCGAGGCCACGATCAGTGAACATTATAGATAGATGAAGCAAGAGAGACGGATATAAAGGGAATCAGCAGAGAAAAAAGTCGACAGTTGACTTGAATGCATCATTCAATTTATTATTCAATACATTAAAATACAGATATTTTACCCCAAGGACCAAATCCAGTCCTGTATTCAAAAAAGCAAAAGGTTTTAACTGAAATCAGTTCATTTTTTATGGAACTGCAGTGATTAGCAGATTCCTTCTGCTACAAGGTAAGTCCATGTGAAGTTGTAGAGCTCAATTTGGTAAACTTTGACACGCACATACACAACATGATTGCAGATTGTGCTGGCAACGCTAACGTGAGACAGAATTCAATACAAATACATCTCTAAATGAACTGTGTTAACTTATTTTCTGGTAGCAGCCAAGTTACTGTATTGTAGCTTGCTGCTGGCTAACTAACAGTTATAGCAAACCATTCCTATTGTGACTAGCATGTTCCCGGTTAGCTCGGCAGCCACAGTAGCTCACGAGTTATAGCAATCTTGTATGCCTCGCTATTATGATTTAGTTTTAATACTAACATTCAGTGCCAATGCAGAAAGTAGTGTGTCCTTCTATGACAAAAGTATATTGAAGGTGGGGTATAGTGGATGGGTAGTTTACTTGACATTAACAACCTTATCAGAACCATGTATCAGATATTAGAAAGCGAGATAGGCTATTTAAAAACGTAGGTGTTGGACCTATAGACATCCAAGTTGTTGAATGTTATACACAGATTCACAGAATTGTCCGAATATCGACTTTCTTGTCTGCCAGTATGGTTGCAACAGTGGTGTAGTCTACGTGATACGCAGGTATACGCAGTATACCGACTAAGAATGTACCAGTATTTATATACCCAATTAAAAATGCCCAATGCCACGCAACAACATACTTTCTATTATATTTTTGAAATATTTTGAATTGTCATCTGTGTTTTTCTTCTTCACATAGGCTAAATAATAATAATAATAATAATAATAATAGGTAATTCCACCTTAAATTGATGCATTAAAGTGTCTCCGAATACAGGAAATGAAGTCATTGATGTTCAAAACATTCCTGGGGGTGGACGCTGATATAGCCCCCCCTCCCCCAAAGGCAGATTCTGGCCAATATATATATATATATATATATATATATATATATATATATTTTTTTTTTTTTTTTTTTTTTTTTATATATATATACAGGACAGTATACCCACTACAATACATTAGACTACACCACTGGGTTGCACTAAGTTAACAAGTGGTCAAGCCACCGATCTTCTAGCACCCCCAACAGTATTCTGTCAGGGTATTAATAGTGTCACTGTTTTGTACTGACATTCAAATGAATGCAATTATTCTGGTGACTTTATCAATTAAATCATCAAGTGGAGAAAAGTGCTGCTATGTCTTAAGCTGGTTCAAGATTCTCAAATGTGATTATTACTTCTGTTTGAGCCTAAATATCTTTGGGTTTGGAACACTTTTTACTATGTTCTTACATTTTATATGATTATTTATTTTTTGAAGATTTAATCATCAGGTTAAAAACCATCAAAGTATTCAGTAGTTGCAGACCTAGTGGAGCTAAAAACGTGTTAAGGCTGACACCAAAGCAATCGGTCAACATCATCAAAGATGCCATGAGGAAAAGAGAGTACGAAAGAAGAAGAGAAATAAGCTAACAGTCTATCCATTGTAGTCCACATCTATGATCCCTCTTTACAATCATAATTCCCTTCCTTGCCAAGACATCTTTTTTTTTTGTCTTTATCCATTTTTGTCTTTTCTTTCTCTGCTCACGGTTCCCTCATTCTCTTTGTCGGGCCTTTTTTTCGTGAAGGCCAGCATTTCGTTTGCCTCCTTCCTCAAACACAGACCAAAAAGAAAGAGAGCAAGAGGCAGCGAGTGGGGAAGGAGGGGAGTGATGGAGGGGTGGAGTTTGCGGAATTTGGTCTATGTTTGGTTTGGAAGTAAAAGCCCCGGCCCTGTGCTCTCGGGAGGATAATGGAAAAGAGAGGGAGAAGAAAGGGAGGTTTATGGATGTGTGTGTACCCTCACAGGTGGTCGGCACATACTGATGGAGGGGGGGGGCTTTTGTGTGTCAAAATGTGTGTGTGCACGTCTGTGTGTTTACTGTATTGTGTCAGCGTGTTGGCGAAGCTGTGTGCTCAAAGCATGTGTGCATTTGCCTGTTGATTTGCAGATGTTGGCACGGATGCATGTAAGCTTTTAGCATGTAAGAATCAGAGAAGGAAGACAGAGAGAGGAGGTGAATAAAACATTCCTAAGATGGAGGAGGGGAGGGGGGGGGGGGGGGGGGGAGATGCAGGGAGCCAGTGGTTAGTTAGTGGTTAGAAACTAAGAGGAGAAAAATGAATGTCTGGTCCAGGGCTGGGCCCAAGAACGATACCACAACCAGCCGATGAGCCAAGCAAGAGGAGAGGAGAAGAGGAGAGGAGAGGAGAGGAGAGGAGAGGAGAGGAGAACCAGAGGAGGCCCCACCTCCTCCTGCCATCCGCCCATACGTGGCCTGCTAACTCCTGCCTCTGCCGCAGGGGAGAACATGGGGGAGTGGTGCTTTTATAGCTGAGCTGAACTCGCTGAACCCATCATGTGCAAACAGCAGGCAGAGTATGGAGACAACGGAGGGCTGAGGCCAGCAGCCACACAGGGGGCTTTAGTGGGGGGTCTCCGGCTGGAGATAGCACGAGGGCTGGAGATACCAGGAGGAGGAGAGTGATGGAGGAGGAAGAGGAGAGTCAGTGCAGGTCTCCCTCTACATTTTCAACTATATACACCATCAGTTTGGTTTGGGGTCTTTTTTTCATTCGCTTACTACTTATTTAATTTGCCTTTTTCTTTACTCACTTCACCTTCTTTCTCCTTCCTTCTTTCCTTTGCTTTCTTTCTGCCTTACTTTGTTTCTTCTTTTGCTTCTTTCCTTGTTTTTTAATTCCTTCTCTTCCTTCTTTCTTCCTGCCTCCTTTTTCCCCTCTTCTTTTTTTCTGCTAAATGTTCTGTCCTTTATTCCTCATTGCTGCCTTATTTTATTATTTTAGTTATTTATTTATGGCTCTGTTTCCTTCCTTAACTTTTTTCTTTGCTTACTCCACTTTGTTTCGGTCACTTCTTTTTCTTTTTGTGTATTACTTCTTTAATATTTTATTTAATCCTTATTTTTTTTTACCATTCTTTGCTTCCTTCATTCCTTCTTCTCAATGTACCTTCTTTTTTCTTCTACACTGTTATTTTACTTATTTTACATTTCTATCATTATTTGCTTTCTTTCCCTCCCCTTGCTTCCTTCACTTATTTTTATTCCCGTCTTCCATTAATTTCCCCCTCACTTTCTGTCATGTTTCCTTCCTTCTATCATTCCTTCTTTCTTCCATTGTTTGGTTTCTTCACTTTTGTCTTATTTACTCCACATTCTTATCTTTTGGTCCTTTGTCAAGATTACTTATTTCATTCTTTTCTTTTACCATTCTTTCCTTCCTTCTGCCATTCTTTGTTTCATTCGTTCTTTTTTTAACACTTTTTTAAGGCATTTTATGCCTTTACTAGAGAGATGACAGAAAACAAGGTGTCTCTGGCCGGACTCAAACCGTAGCCATTGCAGTTGGTTGGCGCCATGAACCCCTAGGCCACCAGGGTGCCTTCCATTATTCCTTTTGCTTTTTTGTTTTTGCTTACTTCACTTCTTCCCATACTTCCATAACTTTCTTTTTACTTTCTTTTGCCTCCTTTGCTTTCTTTGGCTACCTCCAATTGCTTCCTTTGCCCATTTCGTTCTCTCCTTAACATGTTTCTTTCTTTCTCTCTTCTTTTGTTCCTTCGCTTTCTTTCTACCTTCAGTTTCTTCTTACTCTCTTTATTCAATTCTTTTTTCTCTTCCCTTTTTTGTCATTTGTTCTTGCTTCCTCACACACACACACACACACACACACACATGTTTGTTTCACTATCTTTGTGGGGTCCAGCATTTTGGGCCCCACAAGGCTGTGCAGACCCCACAAGTATACTGTATTCCCCGGTTTTTGGACCCCACAAATACAGTAAAACAAGAACACACACACACGCGCACGCACACACACACACACACACACACACACACACACACACACACACACACATATGCCATATGTATGAGCAACACTCCCACCCTGCAGCAGACAGTGTGGGTGGAAGTGGGCTGTAAGGCAGACGCACCCAACAACAACAGGAAAGGAGTTTGCTTGGCTCCAGGCCTTTTTTAAAAATCCATCCACATGCATCTGTCCAACCTTTAGAGAACAGCATGATGCAACAAGCCTGCAACCTGCACATCGCTGCCGTCACGCAAAATCCCCACATTCTCAAAAACTCTTCACCCTGACCACCATGATGCATCTCAGATACACCCATTGGTTACTCCCTTAACCTGCCCTGCCTCGCAGGACCCCACAGAGTTACAGTTCAAGCAAAAGCATGAAAATCAGTGCAGCTGGAGCTGGGAAGTGTTTCTTATAGGGAGGTGTATCATCCTTTAGGGAGGATGAGGATGGGCAGTCGTGTCATGGGGCTGGCGAACTTGTGGTATCAGATGACCCAAACTGCTGGGATGAAAACAAAGGAAAGAAAGGTCTTGTCTCCAACCTGTTTCACTTGGGAGTTTGCACAATGGTACTATAGAATAGAAAATACGTTATTGTCTACCTTTTTGCATGCAAAAAGGCTTTTGGTAATGGTTTGCATCATATCACATCCAGACAGGACACATTAAAACACGTTTACATAAAAATGCTATACACTAGAACAGAGATCTTCAACAGGGGGTCCTCAGAGTCACTGCAGGGGGGGGGCATCAATTATTGTTAATTTTTGAAAGTTTTCTTCAAAAATTAAATTGTCTTAACATTAATCCAACATACTATTAGCAAATATAAATCCCAACTGATAATAGGCTTACTGGCCTATAGGTAAGATAGTCTCTATAGCCATCCACAGATACAGTTCATCCTAAGGATTCACATGTATGTTTAACATTAAAACATGATTTATAAAAGCATGCCGACAATTATTATTTGAATAGCTTAGTATTCATATGCAAAAAAAAGGTATGTATAAAAGGCTTTAGGTTGCCCTACAACTTATTGTAGGCCCAGTTTAATATGCAACTTCATTTTATACAATATATGCAGTAGGGGGCCCCTACTCCATCTCTTTTTTAGTTAAGGGGTCCCGGGCTTAAAAAAACGTTGAAGACCACTGCACTAGAAGCTACATTACAAGGAGCACCAGGTACTCGATGGTGAGGACTGAATCAAGATTTAATATAAACTGCTGTGTGCTGAGGTAACAAGCTGGCTTCAAAAGTGTCTGTCCTTACTGATAAAGCTATTGTATGGCCTTTGCCCTGAGGGCAGTAGCTGAAAGTGGTGTTTTAAGGGATGGTAGTGGTCGTTTAAGATTTTGCCACTTAAGCTTTGGACTGCTTTGCCATGGTGATAGGACAGTGTGGTTTGTTTGCAGCCTGAAATTGTACTGCTGCAGTTTAACTACTTTTGAAACTAAAGGGTTTCAAACTTAGTTTGGTTTACAGGCAGTTAACAGTTAGTTAGTAGCTTAGCAGCCTTGTGGTCAAAAAAGACTATCTCATACATTAAGGACCCACTTTGGTATCACTGCAAAATCATACAGAAATTGGCATACTGTCCAATAATGCCATAGACAGATCCTCCTATAGCCTACGTAAACATCAGAATAGGTTGTTGTCACAGTGCAAAATGTCCCAATATGAGACTTTTGTTGATCTGACAACCACTCTGGCAGAATGAAATCACACTAGCAGTACATTTTTCAAGTTGAGTTAACTGAAAGCATTTGATTGAGGTTAGGGAAAAATTGTAAAAACGTGAGAATTTGTTGGGGAGCTGTGTCTTACAATTTGTGTAACTTTCTGAAACCGACAATCTGACAAGCACGCCTATTCATGCAGCAATTGGCCAAGTGTGCATAGATGAGAAAGTAGGCAATATTTTAATTTCTCTATCAGGCTTACTTTTTTTAGTTCTCCACACAACTAATTATCTTACTGTTCTTGTGTATTACCAAGTGCAGCACCTTGAATGCCATCGTGTGCACCATTATCTCCATTGATGTACAATTCATTGCATCTTACCCCTCTCTCTAACGACAGGCTTTTCCGCCAGTCTTAACAGCCATTCACAACAGCTTTATTCACCTCTGCCTTTAGACATGGTCAGATGACTACAAATTAGTTTCTTTGAAACATACTGAATCCTTAAGAGCATCACACTACAGCCTGCTTTGCATCCACTCCAGAAACTTATATTGGACGCTTCTTCCGCCATAGTTTCCGCCATACTCCTAGCTGCTGCTCTGTCGCTATGGTCTCTACCCCTTTCCTGCAACCTTTAGCTCTGGCTGGTAGACGTAAAACGCATCACTTCCCCACAGACACCAGTCACCGCAACTCCGGTATACTGAGAACTATAGAGAGCTTTCCCTAGCGTTGATAAGCTTATTCAGCATTGTGTGAACTCTTTTGGCAAGGGCTTGAATGTAACATTTATATGTAAAAGACCCGCGCTCCAGCTCTAAGCCATATGAACAAATACATAATGCTGTTGCTTTCCAGGTGAGGAGTACTTGCATGTACAGTATATATGAGTTCCATGTGCTCAAAATTAACACTACGCCATATTTCATCAAGTCCACAATTGCCTGGTGTATGTTTGTTTGTACTATCAACATACCAGTACAAATTAAAAACATATCAGTTTGTCCACATAATGTCAGTAAAAAAAGAAAAAAAAAAAAAATATATATATATATATATATATATATATATATATATATATATATATATATATATATATATACACACACACTACTGGTCAAAAGTTTGGGATCACTTAGAAATTTCCATTCCACTCCATTATAGACAGAATACCAGCTGTGATCAGTTGCATTGTTTTTTAACCAGGGCAGCAGTTTTTAAAATGATATCAGATTAGTAAACAGAATGTGCCTTTTGAACATTGGATGAATGGTTGCTGATAATGGACAATGTAGATATTGCATTAAAGATCAGCCACCCACTCAGATCAGCTGTCTATAATAGAGTGGAATGGAAATTTCTAAGTGACCCCAAACTTTTGACCGGTAGTATATATATATATAGTTAACTAATATTTTATATATATATATATATATATATATATATATATATATATATATATATATATATATATATATATATATATATATGCTATATATATATATATATATATATATATATATTTTTTTTTTTAAGCCAAAGAAAAGCAGCAAATCTTAACATTTTAGAAGCCAGCTAATATTTGGTATTTAGTTTGAAAGGTTACTGAAACCATTTTTGTATGTATAAGAAGAATAACTGAGGGCCCAGGATAGACCCTTGGGGAACTCCATATTGGTAAAGAGATGTAGATGAGGAGGAGCATGTAAGGAATTTGAAAATATCATTAGAAGCAAATCAAAACTAAGAGTGGAAATATATACCAGTTGACATTCTGATTACCCATTACACACACACACACACACACACACACACACACACACACACACACACAATAAAACAGTTGTTAAATATATAAACTATACTGTGCTTCAAGCTAGGATATATAATTGTATATAAAGGTTACAATAGGTCCCCATAAAACTATTTAATAGCATATTGGTCGGGTGATGCCATCGATAAAAGCATACTGAGTGCGACAACAAGCTCATAACTGAACAGTACAGACATTTTGAACATTATTCACAGAGGAATATGCCTGAAGGGGTTGTTGCTCTTTTTGTCAGGGTGAAGAAAACAAACCAGCGGCTGACTCTTTAATTTAGCCTACCTTACAACAGCCTGTGGACGGTGAAACAGCCGCCTCTGCTCCCTGTAGTCTGCCTGAAGATGCTTTCGAGCCTCCAATAGACACAAACTGAGGACACAAATGACCAAAATCAAGCGAGTTTGTCCGGGGTTTCTCGTACCATCTTCGATAAAGTTATCAGTTGTCTCTGGCTGGTTTCAAAATAAAAAGCAATCGGTATGTTGAAAGCAAATCCTCCCACAGGGATCGTTCAAGACGGTGGAAAAAAAACCTGTTGCGAGTGGTCAGTTTTCAGATATGCAACCGAAAACCTTGTCCTGTGAATAGTTTTTCCCCCCTCAAAATTAGACTGACGCAAGCTGAGGAAAGCACTGACGAGGGCAAACAACTAAATGTCATTAGGATGTGAGGATGCAGGCTGCGATGTGATTGTCAAATCGGCCGCAAAAAGGTAGAGTCTCTGCTTGAAGGCGCATCGCCCAGTTGCGACGCTGGTCAACTGAGCTTCCACTGGCGGTGAGGAGGGACGAGGCTGTCTAGGTGGGTGGGAGAGAGAGAGAGAGAGAGAGAGAGAGAGAGAGAGAGAGAGAGAGAGAGAGAGAGAGAGAGAGAGAGAGAGCAAGAGAGGGAGAGAGAGAGACAGAGAGAGAGGGAGAGAGAGAGAGAAATTGGAATTGAAGGGTGGAAGAAATGCCAGAATAGAAATCCAACTTCCTCTGCCAGCTGTTGACTCTCACGATAGTCTGAACTCTCTGTGTGTGTGTGTGTGTGTGTGTGTGTGTGTGTGTGTGTGTGTGTGTGTGTGTGTGTGGGTGTGTGTGTGTGTGTGTGTGTGTGTGTGTGTGTGTGTGTGTGTGTGTGTGTGTGGGTGTGTGTGTGTGTGTGTGTGTGTGTGTGTGCGTGTGTGTGTGTGTGTGTGTGTGTGTCTGCCCTCCCTGTCCTGTCCTGCAGATGGACTTAGTATCACTCACGGCCCTAAATCAGCAGAGAGAACTAGCATAGTAGCAGAAAGGCACTGTGTTAACATCTGCTTGGGTTTTAGGTAGCCAATCTACGCATGTTAGTTAGTTTGTTTTTTTGTTTGTTTTTTGCACCCTGGTTCATTTGGGTCCCAGTTGGTAAGGAATGATTTAAGCACGCACATAGCCTACAGGCCATTTTTAAGCTCAGAGCTGATGGAATGTGCAGTAGGCCTGTGGCTACAGCACAATATAGAGATCACAAAATGCTGCATTTGTCTGATTTTAGCTGGGGTTTCTACAAAATTCAAACCACTTTTAAACAATCTGTGCAATGTTTTTACAGCCTAGTTTATCCAGTGTGGAACAATGTTTTTAGTAATTTCCCTCTATTGGCACTAGAGAACAAATCAGAGCACCAAAATAACTGGATACAGTCTCTGAGAACTATGACTGTTTGCACGAAATGTCATAGTAATTTGTCTGTTAGGTTTTGAGATATTTCGGTATTTTCAGACATTGCCTTTAATGAAGCAATGCTCTAGTGTTTCTTTTTTTTGGGGGGGGGGGGGCATTTTTTAGGCCTTTAATTTGACAGGACAGATGAAGACATGAGAGGGGGGCATGACATACAGCAAAGGGCCACAGGTCGGAGTCAAGCACGGGCCCGCTACGTCGAGGAGTAAATCTCTATGTGTGGGCGCCCGCTCTACCAACTGAGCTATCCAGGGGCCCTGCTCTAGTGTTTCTAAAGTCCCATTCAGCCTGTTTACTGACTCCCTCCAGTGGTCATAAGTAGAGACTTAGAAGTTTAGTCCACTCTGTTGACAGTTTAAGTGTAACTGATCCAAATGTTCCATTTATCATATCACTTTTATAACTTAAAATGTTAGATGACTGTAAAAATATTGTAATTCAAAGTGTGAAACAAATGGAAAAATAGACAATTGGGCTAATTAAAGGGAAGACAGCAGCACTAACTTAGTGTTCACTTTAATTTTGAGCTGTAAAAGACAAAAATGGGAGTGATGTCTTGGAGAGACTAATTCAGTTGTTAAACCGGTCTCAATAAATATGTTTTTGCCTATTCTTTCGACATTTTAAAAGCGCCACGTTAATTTGTTTTCTACGTTTTTTTCTAAGATAAGTTCTCTTTCTACAGGGTTTTAATTTTGTTGTCATGGGAGTGTTTTTATTTATTCAAACCTTACTGAAATGAACTATTAAACCAAAGTCTATTGCAGCAAAATACTAATATCACTAAAGTGTGTGACTTGACGTGAAATCTGTTTAAAACAGAATGGCAATGCACAATATATAGACAGGTAACAACAAGAAAAACAATAACAACGTAACAGTGTCCTGGTACATCATTGGGATAAACATGAGATAACTTTTTATCACCTTACTGTGTTTTGAATACCTTGAGAAATGTTGTTGTGGTCTAGTCTGGGCCCGTCAGAATATGACCTCTGACCCTAATCTGCCTCAGCAATGGGCGTTGAAAAAAACACACACGCACACACACACACACACACACACACACACACACACACACACACACACACACACACACACACACAAACCCTTACCATGTTGAAAAGCCTTCTTGTTTTTGTTTCAAAGTCTCTATACTGACTGTTTTTTTCCCAAGGTATCAGCTAGTTTCTGTTCAGGTACATTCAGGGTGTCATTTTAAAGCTTGGACTTTCTACTTTTTAGTAATACCAAGCAAGTCATATCATGTTTTGACCACAACTTCTTTTTATATTTACAAAGTTTATATTTGTATAACTTTATTGTTAAATTACATCGTAATAGGCATAGTTTCAACAACATACAATTGGTTTATGAATTCTAAAAGCTGAAGATCTCATTTAATGTCTTCTATAAATAGACGATTATGAAAAAGTCTCGGGTTCAAGTGGTTAACAGAGATTGCAATTGCATGCAGTTGTTATTATTAAAGATTAGGGCTGGGTATCGTTAAAAAATGTTCGATAACGGTACCGATACCAATACAGGGACTTCGATACCGGCTCCTAAACGATACTTTTTTGTTTGGCTGTCTAACGTATAACATTAGACAGCCAATCACCAGCATTATTAGATCTTGGTAAAAGCATGCTGCATGCTTATTGGCTCACTGACGCTAATGAGATTTACTCCTCAGGTATTGAAATTGGGTATTGAATGACAAGGCATTTTTCGATACTGGATACTTCAGAGGCAATTCGTCAGTGCCTGAAAAGTATTGAATTCGGTACCCAGCTCTATTAAAGATAGCTCTGAATTAGTCATCGAATAAAATTCTGTACTAGCTTTTTAATATGTGATCTGGGGCCAACCACTTCCTCTGGGTGGAATTACAAAATGTTCCCATCTTTTTTCTCATGCTAGTATAGCCAAAGAAAAATATCAAACCACCTGTTAAAGGCACCTGAATACAGAAAATGACATCTACACTGTTAAAATAAATTGGGGGAGACACGTTTTCAATGCTTCCTACGCCCTGCCTTGGCATCATGGGTTCAGACCACAGTGTAGGTGATAAGTCAGATTTATCACATATGAAGTAACTGCAAACACAGTTGCAAGGAAGTGAACTATGTCCATATTTAGCAGCTGGGGCTTAGATGATGTACCAGAGATTAGGTATTTACTTAGAAATGTACAGTCAGGACATAACATCCAGATACATATAGGCTATATTTAGAAAAGGTAGGTAAAAAAACGATTATTATTATTATTATTATTATTATTATTATTATTATTATTATTATTTTAAAGAGGATTTTGATTGTTTTGATTCTTGGACATGTTGGTCCTGTTTTCTGTTGGAAATGTTTAACTATAAAAATGTTCTACTTTGGATTAAAAATATTTTTTTTGTCCCCAAATATTGTTGTCCTTCCTGTTTAATTTCTTACAACATATATCACTGAGATTATGATTTGATGCATTAATATGAACCAATGTAGAACCACCAGGACGGTAAACAGAGGCTCCATATGAACATAATGTTGTGTATTAAAAGAATAGTGAGGTTACATCCACAGCTTTGTTCTCTTTTTGTTCTGCACCACAAACCAACCGCAGATACCACTTTTTTCATCGCTCTGCACTTACTCTGATAACTCTGGCACCAAGATACCCCAGTTTAATACTTTTCTAATACACCACGTAAAACTGTCCAAACGAAAGTCTGAAGAGATAAAAGTAATGAGTGCCTTTGGATGGAATCAAGATTGTAAAAATGCGACATTAAAAAAGAGACACGTAGCCTATAACACGCTTCAGAATCAGTTCATCGCTGAAAGAGGAAGGAGGAGAAATTATTCAGTCAGAGGTGCATGCTGTTTGTCTACCACACTCCCCGACCAACTGTCCACTCTGCCCTCTTCTGCCTTCCCTTTGTTAACAGACTGCGGTTGTTTTTGACAGGTAAGTTACATTTTTGAACTTTTTATTTGATCTGTGATGTGCTTAATGCAGCTGTTGTGAAAAAGCAGATACAAATATTATTAAATCAATTTTCTGATTAGAAACTGAAGGACTGCAGCAGCCATGTTGTTGGCAGAAGCTGGATGTGTGTTTATGGGTTTGATCCTCTCAGGTATGATTTATTGTTTATCCCTTGTACAATGCTAAACTCTGAACATGATATATGATTTGATGTATTTTATGTACGATTATTAGTTGTAATCTGTGAAAACAAAGGAGGGAATCAGTTGTATTTTTTGTGTTTTATATATATACGTGTAGGAGTGTAATCAGGGGTGTCAAACATACGGCCCGTGGGCCAGAACCAGCCCGCCAAAGGGTCCAATCTGACCCACTGGATGATTCTGCAAAGTGTGAAAATTGCAGAGAAGTAATTCATTCCAATTTCAAATTTACGACTTTAATTTGAGAAATTCTGAGTTTTTTTCTCTGAATATTACCCCTCTCTCCCGGGTCCGGAACATTATTTTTTTCCTACCACGGCCTAAGAACGCTGTCGTAACGGAAGCAACTTCAAGCTGACAAGAAACGCTGTGGCAGATAAAGTTTCTGATCTTTCTGGAGTGGTTTACTAGTCTGGCCCACTTGAGATCAAATTAGGGGTATGTGGCCCATGAATTAAAATGAGTTTGACACCCCTGAGTTAAATCAAGGGAAACTATTTTGACTGAAATTTGAAAGAACTGAACACATTTTATGAAAATGTATATAAAACTGAAACAAGAAAACATTGCAGATCAGCTCTCGAGATTATCACAAACTACTGGAATGAGCTCTTTAAATGTCCTTAATGTGCTGTATATCATGTCACGATTAGTAAACAGTAATAAAAGGGTATACATTTGTCCAGATGTTTGCTCATAAATTCTTCTATTAAAGGGGTTCATGGACGTGTAAACAGCATCTGTGCCTTAAAAGGTTCATCAGTGGATCTGCCCTGCTCAGCTCAACATCCCACTACAACCATGAAGTGGTACACTGTACACTGGAATGGATCTAAATCTGTTCAGAAGAAGATCTCTGCAGATGAAAATCATGTGACGTACAACATGTCTGCAGAAAGTAACTTCACTCTAACAATCAAAGATCTGAGACAGAGCGATGCAAATGATTACTGCTGCAGAGAGACTACTGACAACCCAGAAGTCTGCTGGCACCACAGAACTGAGCTCCATGTTTCAGGTACAATGGCTACCAGTTATTATATACTTTAAGATTAAGGCTAGTATCCAAATTCTTATTTTATTCACCATAATCTCAGACCTGCAGGTAAAGGTGATT
Organism: Zingel zingel; assembly: GCA_023566125.1. Lineage (NCBI taxonomy): Eukaryota > Metazoa > Chordata > Actinopteri > Perciformes > Percidae > Zingel > Zingel zingel. Next base: position 35,410,592 of record CM042317.1, on the reverse strand, counting down.
CCTGCCACAGAGGGACAGACAGTGACACTGATGTGTAGCACCAGCTGTCCTCTGACTGAAAACCCTGCAGTCTACATCTGGTACAAGAACAGATAGGTCCTCTATCAGGACTGGTCTCCCTGGTACCAACAGCTGGTCAGCAGTGACAAAGCAGTCAGATACTCCTGTGCTATCAAAGGCTACGAGGATCTCAGAGGCCCTCAAGTCTCAGTGGGTGAGTGACAGCATTTAGCTCCTTATATGATGAGACATCTGGCTTACACTTTCAAGAAAAACTCAAATATTCAAGTGGAAGTGGATACATCTTATGCCATTTTATTTTTTAGTTCAATCAAAATACTGTATGCTGTTTGTTGTCCAGATTCTGTCACGTCGACCTGCTTCAGTGTGACCTATGCTGAAGGGAGAATGTCGTCTTTTAAGACGACATCAGTGGATGAGCCGTGTTCCATCACATATCCCAGAGGTTACGTTTTCACAAACATTTACAAACTTACAAACACACCTCCCACCCCCAAATATATTACGGCGACTGATGAAAAGTGTATTTGTCATCTCCCAACAGAAGTACATTTTCAAATGACTAAATTGAAGGACTATGTCATACTGGCCTGTACCACCAGCTGCCTGATGGTTGACCGTCAAACTGCCTATAGGTGGTACTGGAACAGACAGTTATACGGCCACTATGAGAGTCAAGACATGACCGTTATCAGCCCTTCTTTTGAAACCATCTCCTGTGCTGTAAAAGCCCATTAGGCTCTGCGCTCTGAAGAAAACTGTGAGTATGAACTGACTTATAGTCTCTTTTAACTTATGGAATAGGGCATTTGTATCATTAGTCTGCATGCCTAAAGGGGCAATAAGAAACAATATCTTCATGTTTAAACACCATGGAGGGTGGGCAGCAGAAAACACCTCAAAATAAAATGCAATAGCTCTGATGTAAACGCACAGTTTGAGAATTTGATTGTTGTTCATTTCTATTTGTAGTTTGAATAGTAATTAATCAAATATCACACTTTCTTTCAATTTCATTTCACTCACTGTTCTGTGACCTGCTTTTCCTCTCGCATCATTCGATATTTTTAAATTTTTGTGACTTAACGTAATTGAAGCAGAGGATATCTGGGCCCTAAGTCTCATTCCCTGCATGAAAGTCAGGGCTGTTGCTTTCTTTGTGATTTACAGTTATTACAGTTTTTCAGCTTCAAACACTGTGTCTTACTCACAGTATCATTTGCGTTGTGCCATACAATACACACAAAAAAATTACAAATATAAATAGTATAAGATTTGTACCTTAAAATAATTGCGCCTGGTTAAAATCCTAGACACAGAAGTCATTTTCAAAGTAAATGAAGCTGTTACTAAAAGTCATGAATCTATATTTCAGGTCTTGATAATAGGAACTGCGAGAGTGTGAATTATGTCAGAAGGAGGATTTGTGCTCTGGAAATCCTCCTGGACAAATAACTGTCAGTAGCACTAACAAATACATACAAGATTAGTTAAAAACTAAACAGATGTTTAAAAAAAAAAAAAAAACATCACAGCCTAAAATATATACAACATAGTCAAAAACATTTCCTTCAATATTACATTTGTAATGTACATTTCTTTAAGTTCGAGAGAAATTATTCAAATCTACAGACAACTTTAGACTGCCTGGGAGTTGATTCCATTGTTTAATGGTTTTAAATGAGAAGGCTGTCTGTGCAAAGGCAGAGGATCTTTTCAGGATAGCACAATTTCATCTCTTTTTTTTTTTTTTGTCATTTAATCTATCAAACCCTTTTTCAGGCCTGAAAGTGACAATGACTCCCTCTGCAGTGGTGACAGAGGGCCAGAGAGTCACCCTGAGCTGCAGTACCAGCTGTCCTCTGACTGACAACACAAACTACATTTGGTACTTGAACAGCCGACCTTTGACCCCGACAGAGAAGCAAAACAAACACCTGGTTCTGGACCCAGTCAGAAGTCAGCATGCAGGAAAATACTCCTGTGCCGTCGAAACCCCCCACAACGTCAGCTCACCTGAAGAGAATCTCACCGTCAAACGTGAGTGAAACAACATGAAATCAAGGAGAGGGTTAACTTTTCCTGATACAGATTTCCCACCTTGGTCAGAAAACACAGGGGAGACACGCCGTCACTGTCTCACTTCTCCCTCGCTCTAACACACTCCCCACACACACATGCCGGCTCGACGCACACACCAGCGCACAAGTATAAACATCAGGCCACTTACATAGGCTACGGCGAAAGCTCTGCATGGAGCCTCCACAGAACCAAACAACGGCCTTGAGGCTTTACATTTGAATTGAAGCAGCAAAAATGGCTCAATTGTTGAAGTACTCTATGACATGAATTAAATCTTTCACCCACTCTTGTGTTGTCTTCCTTTCAACCTTGAAAAAAATACTTTTTTTCTGACATTTGTGACGCCTTTTTTTCACACTTTGTTTTTGCTTTTTCCAAAGTTTTAAATTTGTACATTTTTCTTCTACACATTTTCAGCGCTTATTTCTACGGCCAATATTTTCTGTGATGTAGGCCTATGGGTTGTTTATAGACTGATTGACACTGTGCTCAGTGCACCTGTCAGTCGTATTCGCTATTCGTCCCCTATTATTTTCTTTGGGACGCATTGACACAAATATGTTATAGGTCTATTAAACAAAATATCAAAGATGACAGCGTGTTTCATTATGATCTCACCATATGCAATATTAAGGGTTGACCAGCAGGTGTCCCTGTTTGACTGTATCAAATGCTTGACTTTTACAGTACTATTTGCTTCAAAGTGATTTAGTGCTACGAAAAGCTTAATTTTCTTCATTTTAATTTAGAGAATATATTTTGAATATGCGGAAGCGTAATGCATTCACTTGAGAAAAAAAAATTGCTCTGTTTTTCTGATTTATTGAGATAGGCCTAATTATCTCAGACATCCTGAGATACGTTTTCATGAGAAAAACTAAATTTGCTCTGTTTTTCCTGAATTAACGAGATAGCCCACCTCAAAATCCTGCGAGAAGCTCGCATCTGCATAGTGCGCACATAGACTGTATATTATTAACAGTCTATGGGTGGCATAGCCTCATCAAGCCTAAATACTCAACAGATAATAATCAAAGAATGCATTTTACCATTTTATCAGAGCACTCACATAACAACGTAGCACTAGCAGAGCGCTAAATATATTGTATATTTTAACGATATTGATAAATCAGCAGAAAGGCACGTTAAAGCAGACAGACACATACAGTAGGCCTACGTCAGCTTAAGTTCCTTGCTGAGGCTTTAAGATTAAATCAATGCAATGTTTAAAAGCCCCCTAGGTAACAATTTTTGGTTCTGGGAACGTTCGTTTTTGGTTGCGGGAACGTTCCCTGAAAGTTAGTTTTTGGTTCCCATGGAAAGTTTTCCTGGCGTTTAGGGAACGAATGTTCGCCTAACGTTGCAACCTTAGAGAACGTTCCCCTACCGTTGTAACCTTTAGAGAACGTTCCCCTAACGTTCACATACCGTTGTAACCATAGACATATATAATGTCTATAGACTATACATGTCTATGGTTGTAACCTTTAGAGAACGTTCCCCTACCGTTGTAACCTTTAGGGAACGTTCCTCTAACCTTTAAATAACAAACACTGTGGTACCAATTTTATTACGCCTCTAACGCCTCAACAACGTTCTCTAAAGGAATGTTCTGAGAAGGGTCGATATAACCAAAAACTAACGTTCCCTAAACGCCAGGAAAACTTTCCATGGGAACCAAAAACTAACCTTCAGGGAACGTTCCCGCAACCAAAAACGAACAAAATTGCTACCTGGGTAGTCAATTAATCAATGCAATGTTTAAAATCCCCCTATAATCAGTCAATCAATCAATCAATTCATAGGATGCCAACTGCCGTAAAACTCAAAAGAAGAATCAATAAATTAATCAGTCAACCTATCGCAGCAACAACAGATGAGAGCTTCTCGCAAGGATTTTGAGGTCTCTCGTTAATAAATAAATAAATACATTTTTCATATAAAAAAAAGGGCAAATATATATTTTCCCGTTAGCCTATATATTTGGAATAGGCTACTGTTTCTGTTTTTGAGGCCTTGGTGAGATGTGGTGCGTGAATTCCAGTGTCATATAATAGAAAGATATCAGGAACACATATTAATGTTTACTGATGGTTCAAAGGATCAAGAAACAGGTGCTACAGGAGCAGCTTTTGGTGCTCAGAGGTGGAATGCCCAAGCGTGTAAGAAAACCTCACATTTTACAGTGTGTTCACAGTGGAATTATTATTTTTTATTTTATTATTATTATTATTATTATTATTATTATTAATAGCCTATGCAATCCTGATGGCAGTACAATGGACTAAGCAGATTCAGAACCAGTAAGTGTTGATATGTAGTGACTCTGTGACATCTATCACTAGTATTGGGAAAGGGTCAACAAAGAGTCGACAAGACCTTGTGTATGATATTCTTCTGGCTATTAGATGTGAAAAGGAGAGGGGTAGAAATATCATTCATTTGGGTCCCAGCTCATGTAGGTATTGCATCAAATGAAAAGGTTGATAAGTTGGCCAAGGAAGCTGCTCAAAAGGTATTGTGTGGCAGGGAACAATTTTAAAATGGCAACAGCTCTGGGAGCAAGAAAACAAAGGGAGGCATCTATTCTCAAGATCTAGGAAAGTAACTGACTCAGTTAATGTTTGTAAAAGAGGGGAGGGTAGACGTAAGGAAGAGGTTATTATTTCTAGAATGAGGATTGGTCACACGTTGCTGAACAGCACTTTATTTATTTTAGGAAAACACCAGAGTGGCTTGTGTTCATGTCAGGAACATGAGACAGTGCATCATGTTTTGATTTCTTCTAGAAATTATGACCGACAAAGACAAGATCTACTCAGAGAATTGCGAGAAATTGGTTTCGAAGAAGTATCTCTGAAAAGTGTTTTAGAAGTAGGGTCAAGCGGGAGGGGAAAACGTTGTTTGTTCAAATTTGTAATAGTCACTGGGCTGTATAACAGGATAAAGTGCACTACGGTGCTAGTTCCATAGATGGCAGCAATGCAACTTTTTGGATGCCGGCTGCCGTAAAATCCCAAAGAAGAAGAAGAAGCGGCCTCGGTGATCACGTCATTTTTTGCGTAAGTCTTGTCTCTTTGAAAGAGCGCTACGTACTCAACCCGAAGGCGTAACTACTGCTGCTGGAGCTATCACTGCTTGTTTCGATCGGATTGTCTGAACAGCGCACTAAAATACAATGGACGGCAGGAGCTACGGATCTGGTAACTATACACTGATACACTGATATGGTTTTGACGTGAAATACCCTACTCGGTGGTGCATATGCCTCACCGTGGCTACATTTAACGTTATTAATTACTTTTCCAGTTAGCCACATGCTTTGTTATAGTGAAACATGGCCCCAGTATGTTAGCTAACTAGCTGTTAGCTAGCTTGCCAGCAGCAACAACCAAACCATAGTCGGATGTAGCTTGAAACAAAGAAGCGTTTGCTAGCTAACTGTTAGGAAATATTAACTAATGTTACTCATCTGTTATAGTAACGTCAATCACTTTAATATATTCATTTCGGAACAAACAAAACTCGGTAACGGTAGCTATAACAGTAACATTACGAGGCCCGTTAGCTAGCTAACATGATGGAAAAGTAGCCAGCTTAGCCACTTCGCCTGTTTATTTAGCTAATATGCTAACATAGAGGGCTGTGTGGGCCATTGTTGGGTTGATGTAGGGGTAGGGCGTGTTAGATGCTTCACTGAAGTTAGCTTGCCTATTCTGTTAAAATGGAGTCAGTGTGGGAAGAAAACGACTATTTAAGGCTAGTTAATAAAATGGCCGCTTCAACAAAAATGCTTCCAAAACTTAGGTTGCTATGACATTATGGTCACAAATAATGTTCTCTGAAGCAGTTCTCATTTGCACGAAGTTAAGCCAGTACAACAGAAGGCTACAAGTAAATCAATGTCTGATAAGAATCTAATGAAAATCCAGCCGACTTGGAGTTGAACACTCCTGGGACATCTTTGAGTCTTTTTTTATTAACCTTCAAGTCTTGTTTATTCTACTTTTATATTGTTTTTGGCAACTTATCATTTGCATGACTATCTACATCGCAGTATGCTCTTATTAGTAACCAAATATCATGGCGGTTTCACTATCAACTTCTATCACGTATCCTATGTGTATTCATATGTATGTGTGTGTGTGTGTGTATATATACACACTTTTAAACATATACAAACTATCTGTACACAGTAGTCAAATATGTGTTTACCAGTTGTTTAGCTTTGTCCTTGTTGTTAGGCGTATCCTATGTCTTTTTCTATGTACGTGCTTTGAGATCAGCAAAAGCCTGAATCAAATTCTTTGTATGTGTTCACATTTACTTGGCCATTTAAAGCTGATTCTGATTCTTTCAGTTTGCTTATACCTATGTATTATCTCCTTTTGCAGGTTATTCCAGTTGGGGAGGTGGCGGGTCAGGCAGCAGAGGTGAGAAAACGAGTGAATATAGTCTAGCACTGGATATAAACACAAGGACACCCACACTTTATGCTCGATTGTAGGGTTGCTGCCATGTTGTTTTTTTTTTAAATACAGTGGTCATATTAACACAATTTGATTCCTCCCTTTTGTTAGGTTCTGGTGGCTTTGACCTGTATGGGGGAGGTTATAAAGACTCCATGTCTGGGCTTGGGGGCTATGGGGGAGGAGGCCATATGAAGAGAGGCCTCTCAGGAGCGTCCCTGCTCTCATCCACAGGCACACATGCAGATGCAGTAATTGCCAAGATTAACCAACGCCTGGACATGCTCACTCAGTTGGAGGGGGGGATGAAAGGGACTCGAGGTGACAGGTAATAACTTTTTTTTAATTTTTTTTTTCCCTTTTTCCGCTCCATACTGCAACTCAGATTCCACTACCACACATCCATGCCAGTGAGAGTATTCCACGTCCCAGTACTGTCTTTCATGTTAAAAAGTTAATGTCATAATGTGGCATCGGGTTGGTGAGAACATTTTCTCTGACTATTGCTGAATGCCTGGACAATGTCCAACCAATTAAATATTTAGTTTTTAGATGGATCTGATAAAGGATCTCAGTAAATGTCTTGATTCACATTTTGCTGCGATGTTGCTGGGAGTCAGCTGTGTGGTAGTCTGCTTTTAAAAATGTAATCTTTGTCTTTCATGTTTTGCTAAATTCTATAATGGCTAAGAAACTTTTTTTGCCGACTTTTTTTTTTTAGGGTTTTAGGTCAACCAGACTGTATGTGAGAAAGCTATATGAGACGTGCAATTAAACAGCCAAAGATATCTGACTTTTTGGGTTAAATAAAAGCATGTCAGTAAACTCTACACGCCTGGCCCTTATTGTGATTCTCATTTTCCAGTGTGGCCCTTAGTAAAGTTGAGTTTGACACCCCTGATTTAGCATATGCAGAAGCTTTGATTGTTCCTTATTTGCTACGTCATCGTTTGTGTGATATCTGGGAAAAACCTTAAGACGTCATGAAAATGCATGACCCCTCGTTGGAGGTGCACTTATAGATCTACTTTTTCATTTGTAACAGATTGACATCCTTTTTACATGAAGCCAGTCCATCTTTACCTAGCACTCCTTGAACATTGCCTTTGTTTTTATTTGTTCCCACACACATGTTTCTCTCATCCCCCATGTGACCTAACTCTGTGTTCTGGCTTTAGGTTACGCAAGAGAGATGGGTTTACAGGTGTTAGCATTATGTATTATTTTGTCAAGCTCAATTGTTAATTGAAAGCTGCCTGCTGTATCTTTAAAAAAAAATCTTGCCTGCCGAAAAAAAAAAAAAAAAGCCCCAGTTTGTTTCATCCCCTTTCATGAGTATTTACCATAATCAAGTCACTTCCCAGGATATTTCACCTCTTGCACCCATCTTAAGACATCGCTGGTTCTCATAGACCATGGTCATGTCTGTTCAAGGTTTTACAGCCCAAGAAACTGCTTTTCCCCTAATCTGCAGAATACTGTTTAACCTCCACCAGAGAATGTGGTTGGATGAGTTTCTGTAAACCTAATGACAAGAGAAAAATCATTACTTTGTTATTAAAGACCACAAGCAGAGTGTTACCTTGTTTTGGATCATCAATTTCTGATCTAATGTGGTTTCTGAAATAAGGCTGGGAGTGACAAGAACACAAATGGAGAAAGCGAGACCATGGAGGAGAAGGAATAGCAGGTGGAGAAATCCAAACCTGGCTGCCCTACCTGCCTCCCTTGCTCTCTGCTCTTCTCTATCAACCCTCTCCCTCCCTCCCGCAGGTATGACCACTACGAGTCATTCGACTCGCGCGCCTCCGCTCTCACCTCCTCCCGAGATCTCTACAGATCTGGCGGCGGTAGCTATGGTTATGGCGATGGCCGTGAGGACAACATGCTGTTGAGTCAGCGAGGAGGCTCGGGCTTCGGAGGGGGAATTGGGCTAGGGGGAGGAGGAGGCTTTGATAGCCCCTCCTCTTCCTATGGAGTCGCTAAAATGCGACAGAATATGAGGGAGTCCTTCAACAGTGGCCAGGGAGGAGGCTCTGGAGGTGCAGGATGGCCTGGAGCAGGCCGACGTTCCCCCAGAAGGGGTGGAAGTGCCGGGGGTCGAGGAGCTGGAGGAGGGTTTGGAAGCCGCAGGTCTGACCCCACTCCATTAGGAGGAGGTGGGCGGGGCAGTGGCAGTGGTGGCCAGTCCCACCGCGGCCACTCTCCAGGAGGTGGTAGAGGCAAGCTCCCATCCCTCCTGTCCAACCGCATGTACCCTGAGAGTGGGGGCTTCCATCAGGGTTCCACTCAAGGGCCTCACGACTTTCCTGGGAGGCATTTTGGAGGGGGCCCACGGGCTGGCCGGCAGCGAGGCCGCAAGAGACCCCTCAACAAAGTAAGTACCTCCAGCCAAATAAGACCTCCTCAGACACTGGGCAAAGGTTTAGCCCTTTCTGATTCCCTCCTTCTCTATCCTCAACCAACTGGCAAGTCAGCCTAAAGTGCTACTACCTGCTATGTGCCACGCAAAGCAATTTGTCACAAATACTCCCCGACACCCATTTGACATATCACTTGCCGTTCTAACTCCGCCCAGCCCTTATTTAATTTAGTCAGAAATGCCTAATGGAACTGCCCCTTTTGTACAGTAAAGGCAAGTGACAACTTTCCCTGCCCAGTTCTTGTTTTGTTTTCCTGTGGGATGTTGAATGATTTTCACTTTGTGGGTTTTATTTTAATTTTTTTTGCCCCAATCCTGAGTAGTCTTAAGATAAGGCTAACACTATTGATGAGGAAATGCCCAGAGAAGGAAGACGTATCAAGTCTGCTAATTGGCTTTGACGATTATTAAGTCTAGAATTCATTGATATGATGATGTTGTTCTGGTTGTATTGTCCAAATGTTTTTTTTTTTGTTTTTGTCAACAAAAAATGTATTTGAGTGCAAATTAATTGCTGACTGTAGCAGGTGAAGCCACAGCGTGACGTCCAGAAGAAGAGAAAGCAGACTCTTACTGCAGCCGATGAGCCAGAGTCGAAGATGAACAAGACAGAGAGTTCTGGGTCAGAAGCTACCCAAGGTACTTAAACAAATTTTGGTTGTACTCAAAAAAACAAAACAAAAAAAAAAACACACATTTCTAAGTCTATTTTTGCCTCATGTTTCCATAGAGCAAGCAGAGAAAAATGGGGACGGCAGTGAACCAAAAACTGCAGATCCGGTGAGTAGATCGAGCCTGGGTTCCAGAAACTCTGATTCTTTTTGATCATGTATTAGTTTACCCTCCATGAATAAACCGCTGTACCACTTGATTTACCCTAATTGAACACAATATCTCTTCAAATGTAATTAATACAAATTAGGAAGAGATTATGTTGTTCTATAACGGCAACAGTGTAGTTGCACAAAAGACTCCCTGACCCAGCATTAACAAAAGAAGGCTAAAATAATCACAATGTTCTTTGTGTTCTTCTGTAAAATAACCTTTTTCATTAGTTATTATTTTTGCACAGATTTGAGAGTGACACATGGCTTTTATTTGGTGTAGAGGGGCTATGTCAACAGTTTTATTTCTGAATGAATAAATAAAAAAAAAAGTGAAACTGTTCAACGCGTGTTTCTAAAGAAAAATAAGTAATGGGATACTTTTATTCACAGGAGACAAACCCAACTGCAGATGGAGATAAAGGTAAGCTCAACTACAGTTGCTCCTCACTGATTTTTCTTCTTTCAGCTTCTCATCTTGAACTATTAAATGCCTAATATCTGCTCTTATTCGTGTGCTTAGCTTCACCCAAACAGGAGGAGAAGAAAAGTCCACAGGGCAAACAGACTCCGACCCAAAGTCAGGACAAGCACCCAAAAATGAGGAAGAGGAGGGGCTTCCTGGAAAGGTGACCGGACATACTATATTCTGCTGAGTCAATATTTACTACCTCACCATCATTTCTCTCTTTTTTTGCTTGCTTTCTTATTGTTTGTGAGATTTGTTTATTGCCTCTTTCACTGTACGTCGCCACATCACAGACTTTAGTTGTGTAGTAATTTGGATTATTATCCGACTGGGTTTCTTCCACTCTTCGTCACACTGTGCCTGCTTTTTCAGGGTGATGTTTGCCTGCTCTGTGTGCAAGTTCCGTTCGTTCTACAAGGAGGAAATGGAAACTCATCTTGACAGCCGCTTTCACAAGGACCACTTTAAGTTCCTTTCCAGCCAACTGTCCAAGCCCACTACAGAGTTCCTACAGGTGACTGAGATTTGTCAAACATCGCATAGAGACACTCACACTCTGATATATGCTTTTGCACACTGTATTTTAGCATTTGGGGGTAAATGTCAAGAGATGTGCTGGTTGTAAATATACTAAAATAAGAGTATAGTTAAGTATGTCATACATAAATAAATGCATAGTAGGGCTGTTTCCAGATCTACATTTCCAAGTAAAATCTGACTTGCCAGGTTAGGTCCACTTTTCTTCAATATTGTACATCGCCTATGAGTCTTTACAGGAAATTTAAAATTGTTTAAATTTAAAATGTTTCTTTCTCAAGTTATTGTATTGAATTCTGTGATCTTATAAGTTGTTGCTGGTACCTAAGCCCTACTAAAAGGAAACATCAGTTTCCCGTTAACTCATAAGATTTAAGAAGACTATAACTACAATAACAGTTCTTGCATGTAGAATTTAGGGGTAATTACTTTTGTACATGCAACAGGGTCACCACCGGAGTCACTGATGGAGTGTAAACTAATAAAATAAAAGTACTTTATGGTTTTGTTTTTGTAGGAGTATTTGCAGAATAAGTTTCAGAAGACAGATCAGAGGGTTGGCCAGTTGGAAAACCACAGTGCTGCCATCTGCCAGGTGTACAAAGAGCAGGACCTCACCAGGGGTAAGCTGTGTGGGTGTGTGGGGTGGGTGAGTGTGGTAAGAGGGAGAATTTAAGTGATTGCTCATTGCATATATTTCTCACACATCTGTGTAGATCTCGGTATGGAGCACTTCATGAGGAAGGTGGAAGCCGCACATTGCGCAGCATGTGACCTTTTCATTCCAATGCAGCCACACCTGATACAGAAACACATCAAGTCACCTGACCATAACTACAACCGGAAGGTATGGCTGATCATTACACTCTAGAAAACTAAAAGTATCTTTCTTCTACTGACTAGTTTGTAAAAAAGAAAAGGGAAAAAAAAAGAAAAGACTTCAACAAAAGCATTACAAGCAATTAAGCATTTTTTTTTATGTATACATTTTTGATTATGCCAATACAGACCTGGATTTAAATTGATACATCGTTATTTTTGTCAAAATGAAGACGCACAAACATTATAATTTAATGCTTTAGAGAGAGAAGAACTTTTTCAAACATACTTGACTTGGGTTAAACCATTCCAGCACAGTTTTTGTTTGATCTACTACTCTTTGTCCAATGATGTTAGAATTAACTCTAAAAGCCATAATGCACCACACACCAGATTATTTTTGAGGGTCCAAGTCCTGTTCTGTCTGGTCCAGTACAAATACTGTTACAAAACCTATGGTGCAGCTGGATGATGTACTGCATTGCTGTTTGTTCTTTGGATATTATGCACTCTGTCTTATGTGTGACTATGGACTCTCTGTGATTCAAGGGTATGATGGAGCAGTCCAAGAGGGCCAGCCTGTCAGTTGCTCGTAGCATCCTCAATCACAAAGTCATTGGCAAGAAGCTGGAGAGCTACCTCAAGGTATGTACAGTGTCGTATACCTGGCCATGAGCATGTCAGAATGCATGGTATGAATAGCCTCACTAAATGTACCAGGGCTCTTGCTTTGCAGATGGGTATAAGAATAAGAGTTTGAGGTCACAGTGTAATTGCATGTTTGAAACCACAGTACAAGTGAAACCAGTATACATCCCTCCCTAGTTTTATGACATCACACCTCAACTTTGGTGCTCCTACCCATTCATAATGGCTTTAATTTAAAATCACTTCATATTGTAACTCAAAGAACTTGAGATCAAAAAGTGGTAAAAATATTCACTCATTTGAATACAGTATTGAGTGAATTTTCAGAAGCGATATATAGTAGTACTGTTTAAAAGCGGAAGAACTGACTGCTTTACTAATCTCCTTGGCTATAGGGAGAAATGCAGCAGCATTCATAATGGAGTGCAGTTTACATACAGAAAATACCATGCATGCACAAATGAATCTCGCAGCTTTCCGTCTTGCTGATCATGAATGCAGCGGCTCATTTACAAACAAATGTACTTTTATAAACTTTCTGTCAGGGTGAAAACCCGTTCACTGGTAACCAAGACGACCAGGATCCAGAAGACTCTATGGTGATGGATGTGTCTGAGATGGAGTTAACAAACGAGACGGCAGACAACCAGACAGAGGCGGCAGCAGTCAAGGATGAGCCGGCGGCTGAGGAGGAGACGGGCCAAAAGGCCGTCCAGGGTGAAGCAGCAGCAGCAGCAGAGGAGGAAAAGATGGAGGAGGATCTAGGAATGGAGGGAGAGGAGGAGCAGGGCAATGAGGAAGAAGATGAAGGTTTTGAAATTGGCGATGAGGAGGGATATGTGGTGCACGATGAGATTGGCGAAGAGGGATTACAGGGGGAGGAGGAGGAGGAAGAGGAAGAAGGAGTAGAGGCAGCAGAGGTAGAGGAGGAAGAAAAGAACGATGAATGAACTTTGCACCCTGTGTGTGTGACTTCTCGACCTTAACATCTGTCTGGACCAGTCGATGACCCCCACAGTCCCGTTCAACCCAATCTCATTGCCAGGTATATTAAGAAATGTACATACTTGCTCCCACCATCTGATGAGCTTGTATGATTTTATTTTTTTGTTAAAGGAATAGCTTCACGTTTCGGGAAATACTTAGGCTACATAACTGTCTTATGGATGTCTACCAACTGTTCTTTGGAATGGTGCATACAGACGGAGGTGTTGCAAATATTTGCGTCACTTTAATCGCGGGATCATATTGGGATCACTTGTATATAATCGCATTACTTCAGTCAGTGTAAAGCTGCTCCGTCAACTAAACAGGCATATAATTTCAGAATTTACCATGTAGTCCAACTTTCCTGCTTACTTTTCCAAAAGAAAAGCTTTTTCGTCTGGTCTCTGTACAAATAATGAGGTCCTGTAGAGCTCTGGGTGCCCACAGACCACTACAATAATTAGTTCCTCCTTTCTGATTCAACGTCAGGACATCAGGAGAATCTAAACACTGATAGGATTTCGCGACACTGTATCACGTGAATTCTTTGCTCTGGTTAAAATATTCCAACTTGCACGAATTTTGGGTCCTTTTCTCGCGGCGCCCGCAAGTTTGCATCTTTGCATTGACTTTATATGTAATTGCACCACCGAATAATAGTCTGAACATACCATGTGTTTTTCCTAGAATGTAAAACAATTGCTCTTAATAATATTTTTTTTTTTGTGTGCCTTTTGTTCAAAGAATACTTAATTTCGAATCATTTGTTTAGAATTGTTTAAGAAATGTAAAGTTGAGAGATATTGTGTATTTTTTTTTTTTTTTTTTTTTTTTTTCATTTTACATGTCGGAGCTATGTCCTAGCATTGTGTATTGATGATGATGATGATGAATGGATGATTTGACAACCATTTGGTAAAATCTAGAACATGTTGGGCTTTTTATTCTACAGCTGGGGTGATGAGGACTGTCTGTAGAATAAGTATGGAATATTTGAAATGGATATCAGTCATGTAACGAACAATCTTGTTTCATTCTGTATAAGAAATAAACTTGTTGAATAAATCATTGTTTTACTGCTTTGTATTGAAGATTTTTAACATGCAATTCGTTGATTAAAGTCGACGTAAGAAGAGTTCAAACTGAAGCTGGACTGGCCACCAATCGGACACCATCAGTGTAAGGAAAAGCAAAAGAGAAAATGTAGACCCTCAATATTCAACTGGTTTAAAACGTGTGGTCTGAAGGGCACAACTTGAGTACAGTTTAGCTTGCAGTTGGCAGTGATGGAATGTATTTACATCAAAAGGTCAAAGTTCAGGGCCTTTATTACTTTACAGTGATATAGCCGTTAGTTGAATATATAAAATTGTACGAGCATATTCTATTCATGACGTACAAAATCCCTCTGGCCCACACAAATCAAACATTTTGAAGATCGAGGTGTAATTTCCAGGAATGACTCGCGTGTCACAACTGAACCTACTGACTTAATTTCTCAGTTATATATTTCATTGCAGGTTGGACTGTTGCCTAATAAGACCATATACTACACTTAACACTACACTTGTGGCATGTAGTTTATTACTGATAATTTAACTTTGACTTATTTGGCTTTATGAATATGTATTGTTTGGGTTTATACATTAATTAACCATAGAAAATACATTTTCCTGTTTTCCATAAAGAATGTGAGCAGTACTTTTAATAAAATCGTGAACTAATGATCCTATAAAGATGGTGATGTTCTGAGGATTGTACATCATTTCATTAAAGATTTATCGAAGAGAGAATATGGCTACGCACCACATGCACTCAAACCTTATCAATCGATCTATTTGTCACTTGAAATCGTAAAAATACAATTTCAGTGACATTTAATCTGTCAGTTCCTAGCATACCGTCCTATGCATTTAATGAGTGGATTTGACTTGCCTATTTACTTCTGGCATCTTGATGGATCAAATACATAATTTGTATAATAAGCACTAGCCTGTTTTTATCGCTGAAATCATTACGAGATATTGCATGATGTTCCCCGGAGAGGAGGATGAGGTGGAGTTGTGCGTGACATTTCGGCTGACAAACCTTCAGCCTGCCCCCGTGCGTCTGACGTCATCGACGTCAAACGGGACTGTTTGTTCTGGATTTGGGGCGAGGAAGGTCTGCGAGCGCTGACAACCGACAGAAGAAGGTAAAACTAACATTTTATGCCTTTCCGTAGGGGACATTGGTATATCAAACGAAAGCATACAGCCCCGGGGATCCGGTAAAAGGTTTACAATGGACATCGGGGGCGTATTTCGCGCGCTGTCAGTGTGCTCTTCGGCAAGCGGAGCATGAGCTGTCTTCGCAGGCCTTGCACCGGTTCGGGCACACGAGATAGATGCTTTTTGTATTTTAAGTTAGTGTGATTTGGTGTTATTGTGCATATTATGTGTTGTAGCTTTCTTCTCTCAGTACTTGTGTTAAGGTCGTTTTCGTGTCATTGGACACTCCGTTCTGTCAGTGTGCACGTTATCTGCAGGTCGGTATCATGCTAACCAGTTAGCTGCTAGGCTGTTTGTTTGTAGCCCCGTAGGCCGTATTCGTGACATAAGTTACGTCCTCTCGACAGCGTAGTTTACGCACGATGGCGCAGGAGCTCATGTGAAGTGCGACGTACGTAACTTCGAGAATATCAATCCCGTCCAAGTTGTATTCTGAAAGGCCGTTTACGTGGGGAGCTGTCAGTTGCTCACAGTGGACATGGGACATGGCGATGTACTGACAAGGAAGGTTAGCAAGGAAAAGTTGTTTGTGAATAAATTAGCTATGTCTTTGCGTTCACTGTTGTGATAAGTAACGTTATTCATGACACGTAGTTTCGTTAGCTTATTTGCTTTCCTCGGCAAACCCGGTAGTTTGAAGAACACATAACGTTAGCTAGCTACGTGATACGAAATAGTAGCAAAATGGCTGATAGCTGTAGGATAATTAGCTAATGTACGAGTTAAAGTACGTTTATTCGCTTCACTATCCAATTTCATTCGTTGTATTCAAATTAGCTGCGACATTGCTACATTATCTGAACGCAATTGCTTCGTGTCAAGACTTGGTTGTTTTTTTAGAGATCAGCCATAGTCTACTGGTTAGTCAGAATTGATACTGTATCAATGGTTTGGTGAATGGCACCTCCGTTTTTAAAAGAGCACAAATCACAATATTGAACATGGTGTATTAAGAAATCTGTTCCCAATCTGTTTTTTTTGCTTCCATTTAAGAATAATCATAAATACTTTATCGATCCCTAAGGGAAAATTGGGTAGGATGTATATTCTAAATTTGTGTGTGTGTGTGTGTGTGTGTGTGTGTGTGTGTGTGTGTGTGTGTGTGTGTGTGACATAAGTTTAGTGAATCGTTTTTTTAATATGAAGATTTAGGTCTTTGGTGGGAGAAATTCAACAGTCATTAAGAGAGGAAAATGTTAGCTCAGGACAGAATAAAGACAAGCTATTATCTTTGTTTGCGCATTGACAGATTATCTTTCAGTGAGATTCCAAAAATGGACCTTTGAGTACGGTGACATACACTGTTACTGCAGAGGTCCAAGGTCAGGGTTCACTGTAGTCATCCATAAAACCACAGAAACCTTTGTCCTTGTCAGCTAGCTTGTCTTAAAGTGACTGAAATAGAAATCTACACAAGATAAACTATAGCACAAAAAAACACATGATGAAAGATGCCAAAAAAAGGATAAAGGAACCACTGGAATACTGTTCTTAGAAACTGCTCATTGTTTTTTGGCAAATTCTTGGGGAATAGAGAAGACAACATACCAATACTTTCTATATACAGTACCAGTCAAACGTTTGAACACATTTACCTTTTCACTTGAATAAGAAAGTGTGTCCAAACTTTTGACTGGTACTGTACATGGTATACAATGTGCATGTGTGGTCCACAAGTCCACAAGTAACAAGTCCTCAAAGCCTATAGGTTAGGGCTGGGCGATAGGGAGAAAATCAGATATGATATTCTTGCCCAAATACCTCGATCGATATTGCGGCGATATTCTAGGGTTGACAATTGGTGCTTTAACAAAATATCTTCACACTTAGATTTTAGATAAATGATCATCAGTAATGTGGATATAATGTCTAAGTGGGGAAAAGGCAAATAATAGAACAGCTAGAACAGTCTGGTAAGTTCAGAAAAGTACATCACTTTACTGTAATGCAGCCTTTAAAACCAGTAAAAGACACCACTTATGTCATATCACGATATTACGATATCCAAAATCTAAGACGATATCTAGTCTCATATCACAATATCAATATAATATCGATATATTGCCCAGCCCTACTATAGAGTGTCAGCAGAGCAGATGTATAATTGTGCTACAGAGGTGTAGCTACATTAGACAAGAAGTAAGGTGAAGGGTTATGACAGCTTAAAAACCTTTTTATTAAAGTTTTAAAGGTGGGTCAAAAGGCTGTCATGGGCTAAGAATTGTGGATGAAGTGTTATCGACAGTTCCAGTAAGTGAGGGGTCATTTCCAGGAAGAATGTGAATAAAAAAACATTTCTTAATTGACTTATTGACTGTTGGTGGATCCCTTTTTAAACATTGCACAGGAGGAATGAACAGAAAAAGGTGCAGCCTCAAATTAAGTAATTAGAAAAAGAAGTACAGGTAATATCAAAGCGTTGTGAAATTTCTGACATCTGACAGGGATGCAACTTTGTTTGTGCCATTCCTGTTGCATCGAAAAAGCATTTGGTCTTTGCCTGTGTTATAGGGCTCTGATCACGGCTGCTTACGACACAGCATAACCAGACATTAATCTGGTAGTGTATTTTGATGTTTGTTGGAATCAACCCAAACCGTTTTTAATCGGGCGTGCCTCGTTTCTTTATATCTCTTTCTCTCAGGTGTAACACTCGACCCTCTGTCTGTCTGTGTGTTGTGGTTTCCTTGCCCCCACAGCGTGTCACTGACAAACCTCCGGTGTTACCTCAGGAAATCGCCGCCTCATCCACTGAGATATGATCACACAATTGCAATAGATCACAGCTGCATAGCAACAAACATGTGAGTCTCTGGAAAACAACTTGTCCTTTTTAATATTTAAATGTGTCAAAATGAACCATTTGGCCTACCAGAGGCCTTGATAGAAATGCTCACCATTGGCAACATGTGGTCATGGCACACTTTTCAGCCTCAGTTTCTAAAGTAAAATGCTGTCATTATTATCGTCAGTATCATTATTACTTTTTGCATCTGCTTACACTAGGGCTGCACGATATGATGAAAATAGGCGATAACGTTGAATATCGCGATAACGATATTACTTGCGATAAACTACTACTGTTCTCAGTTCTGTATTTCTGCTGCTTTAGTATTCTGCTACAACATAAAAGACACCACTAAAAAAAGAATTGACAATTACATTTTAAAGTGCAGTGCATATCTTTCTCGATATGTCGCAGCCTTTCGCCAGTGTTTATTGTGCCAGTCACAATGCTAATAAAACAAAAACAATATATTATGCAGCCCTAGCATGCACCACATAATACCAAGGTGAATTAATTCTCTACAATACAGAATTGCATAACATTAACTGTCAACTGTAATATTCTAATCTAGTGCTATTCAATAGACCAGCCTTACTGCTGCATGTAACTGGCTTTTTGTAAATAAATTGAAGGTTTTATCTAGCTCTGTAATTGCATGTTAAAGTGTACTTGATGAGTAAAGTGCCTTCTCACAACTTGCCATTGTAACACATACAGATTTTCACTGCAGTAGTACCTACAACGTAGACGCTGCCTTGTCTCTGGTCCAGTGTTTAAAATGGTTCTAATATTTTGATCAAAGAGAGTGAAATTCCAAACATGAAATGAATTGCCAATGCCAGATGGACAACATGCTGCTACTACTAGCATTGTACTGAATAGAATAAAAACTGCTTCTTACTTATGTACATACATTTCAAATGTTTTTCTGACAACTGTAACTGAGAGCTCAAGTCATTTGATTGATTTGGAATAGAATTGGGATGGTAGATGTTATTGATATGTTATTGTTTTAAAGCTCTCAGCCTACATCAAAATAAACACTAACCATTAAGAATCAGAAAAATTATCTTCTGCATATGCCATGCCAACATCAGCCTAAAGGTAAAACTCTACCTTACCAAGTTATCTCCCTCTCATATGCCAATGCCATTGAAGTAGAGCTGGGTGATATGGGGAAAAAAAAAAAAATCAAATATCAGGATATTTTTGACCAAATACATCAATGGCGATATTGTAATGTTGCCTATTGGTGCTTTCACAAAATAATGAGAGTTTGAGAGTTTTGATAAATAATCACCAATAATGACTAAGTGGGTAAAGGCAAATAATAAAACAGCTAGTAAGTCTGGTAAGTTCAGAAATTGACATCATTTTACTGTATGCCTTTAAAACCCGGAAAAGACAACACTTGTGTCAGATCACAATATTACAATATCCAAAATTTAAGACGATATCTAGCCTCATATATCGATATAATATCGATTATATATTACCCAGCCCTACATTGAAGCTGACGTTTTAAAGAAACATACAGACACTGAGGTGGAGATAGAGAGGATGAAGGATCCATGTCCATGTGGTAGTGGGTTGGTTTCAGATTTGAGTTGTGATAACGAGGCTGACTGTGGTTTATATCTTGAGAAATTTAAATCAGAGTTGGCTTCACTAACGAGCACTGTCATAGTAACAGTAGTAGTGCCAGTGGCGATGATGCTTTTGATGCCTGTCCTTCCAGAGAGTCGAGCGAGGAGTGTAATGGCCTGAGGGGGGGTCCCCCGGTCCCACCTGCCCCTGCCAGGTCCTATCTGCTCAAACCGTCTGCTCAGTCACTGCAACCCACCTCTGCGATGGGAGACGGACTGGAGGCTGGCAGCAGCCAGAACCCTCCCTCTGCCCCACCGCCTCTCGCCTTCAACCCTCCACCCCCTGAAGCATGGAACCCCTCCAGACCCAAACGACAGACCAACCAGCTACAGGTACGGAGGTTTCGGTTTGTGTGTTTTTAAATGTAAACTTTGGCTGGTGTTGGGACCTAAATTCAATTGATTTTTTTTAATTTTTTTTTATGATTTTGCTCTTTTTCAGTACCTGCTGAAAGATGTGTTGAAGACATTGTGGAAACACCACTTTGCATGGCCCTTCCAAGCTCCTGTTGATGCCATCAAACTCGGTTTACCTGTGAGTCATGTGTTTGTGTGCCTGTAATCAAAATCCAAAACACTTAATAGCATCAAAATAGCTACAATATGTTTTTTTCTTTATTCAGCAGAAAAAAAGCTGCATTTTATTCAGACTTGCTTCCTCAGTTAGTGCATTGTGACAGCTGACTTGACTTCTTCACTGGAAAGAAAGTAGTACTTCTTCTGTGGTCATGTAGCTGTCACAGTCAAAAAGGAGAAACTAGTTGAAAAATACCTGGAACTGGAATACCTGCACTCTCTGCAGTTAGTCTCTATTGTTTATTCATGTGAATCTCTTTTTGCTGTTACCAGCACAACAGCTAATTTTTCCTGCGGTCCAATGTCATTGCTGCAGAGTTTGGCTTTTCAGAGGAAGAATGTGAAAGTAAAATAACGTCCAAACCAGCACTATAGACAGATCTATATTATGCTTTATATGTTGTGTGATCCTATTAAAGGATATTTTATATTTTCATTGTCAACAAATCCCATGAAAAGACCATAACAAATATGTAGGGCTGAAACGATTCCTCGAATAACTCGAATAATTCGATTACAAAAAATCCTAGATGCAAAATGACTTGCCTCGAAGCTTCGTTAAATCAGTGTTACTAACGTATCGCTGACGCACGGTGTTTCTGCTACTGTCGCACACCAGACGGCTCAGTCTGCTGCTGGCGACACATGCCAGAGCGTAAATAGTGAGGGGCTAAGAGAAGAGACCGGCTGGAGGAAACCACAGAAAGTGTCCAAAGTTTGGAATCAGTTCAAACGTAATTAAAACTAAAACTCTGTACAGTGTGCCTACTGCAAAATCAAACTAGCTTAACACAATAATAGCACGACGTCAGTGCTTTAGCATCTCAACAGAAAACATGGAGTCTAACTTAATCATCCATTCCACGAAGAGGACCGACAAAAGTCAATCACAGTCGTATGGACGATGAAACTACATCAAACACAACAACTACCAAAATCAAAGACAAGAAAATACGTAGTGGTGACCACGATCTGAGCTGACACGCTGACTATCCCTTGTGTGACATTATAATCAAATATATAAATGAAAATAGGTTAAGTATAACTAATATTTACATAGAGGTCTAGTTTTGGTTGTTTAAAAACGTAAAAAGATATATATATATATATATATATATATATATATATTTAAATAAAAAAAAAATATCCGATTAATCGATCGATTAAGTGCTAGATTAATCGTTTACAAAAAGAATCGATAGCTGCAGCCCTACAAATATGCGTTGTCTCTCAATACTTTCCAATTTCTCCAGCATGTGTGTTGCTCTCAAACCCAAGCCCATTTACAAATACGATACTTTTGAAAAGGCTGGATTCAGAAAACAACTGGGCACTGTAGTTTTTAGCAAACGCTACTCAAACAGTAACTAGAGTATTTGTTGGGGACTGTTTTCATCCATAGATTTGCTGCACTAGTAAGTATTGTCAGCACGATAACATATGTGGTCTTAAAATAAACCCATGTTCATTACAATAAACAAACATGTCAGCCAGTGAAATGGTGTGGCCTGTATTTTACAACAATGAAGGTCTATAGCACCATAATGAACTGTATCAGGTCTTGGCTACACAGACAGTACTTTCATTGTTGATTGTGGTGTTTTCATGCAATTTCTTGATAAAATATAGAATATCACCAGGCTACCGCTAATGTGTGCTACAAGTGATTAATTACACGGTTGACATGAATTGTGTATTTTGAACTGATGACAGAGAATGAGAGTTTAAAAACAAAAGGCATACATATACATTGTGTCTTTTCTCACATTCTTCATTTACTTTCGTCCTGACAAGATGCTAATCAAATACTTTCTACCTGCTCTCCGTCTCACTTAAGGACTACTACAAGATCATCAAGATACCTATGGACATGGGCACGATAAAAAAACGTTTGGAGAACCACTACTACTGGAATGCCCATGAGTGTATCCAAGACTTCAACACAATGTTCACAAACTGCTACATCTACAACAAGGTCAGCCACTGTCCACATAACGTCTAGTCACGTGACTTTCCTGAACTTAAAGTTCAGGTGGCAAATTATGCTACTCAAGGAAAGCATCTGTACATAAAGAGCTTATGCATTCTAAATGTGTGCATGTGTTGTGTTTGTGTGTTTAGCCTGGGGATGATATTGTCCTAATGGCGGAGGCTTTGGAAAAGGTCTTTTTCCAGAAGATCACACAGATGCCCCAGGAGGAGAAGGAGATTGCTGTTGTCACCAAGGGACGCCGAGGGGGCAGACGGGAGCCTGGTATGAGTTTAGGATGCAGGGTTCAACTGTAAGGGTTGCTCCATGTCCCAAGGCAAATAAAACGTCTTGTCGGGCAAGTAGATATAACAACGCGCTTGTCAGTTCGGGCATCATCGTATCATAAATGGCGTTATTGTTCTCTTTCTCCCGTCGGAGAATGCTTGTTGAATGATTTGATTTGTATGTGCCTTTTGGCCAATCAAGAATTGAGTTGGTGCTAGTGACGCTTTTGACGTTTTATTACGATATTTTATTCAACATTTTACATACTTTTTTTTTTTTTCTTTCTTTGTTTTTTACGCTTTTTCTCTCGAAGTTAGACATTTTTTTCAATGTTATTTATTTATTTTTTTCAACGCTTTTGATGTTTTTTTCAAATTTGTATAGGGGCCAGTAAAAATTGACCTTAACGTTGAACCCTGGGATGTAATATGGACTGTCGATAAAAGTTAAACGATTTCAAGTTTTTTTGCCTCACGAGCTTCCCTTTAATGGCAAAGTTATGACAGGTTGTGATTGTGTTTGTGACAAGTAAATGGCACTAATCCAACTATCCAAGCTTGTATGTACAGTTCTTATGTTGTCTGTACTCGTTTGCCCTCTTCATCAGCTACACCTAGCATGAAACATGTATTGTTAAATCAAATCTCGATTGCTACAGGCCTGTTGTACTGTTGTTGGACATTTCACAATCCTTCCAACAGGTTTAAAGTAGTTGTTGGTAGGCCTGCACGATTAATCGTTATAAAATCGCGATCTCGATTCAACCTGTTCACGATTTAATTTTTAAATAATTCTTTTTTTTTTTTTTTTTTTTTTTATGACTTTGATTCTCATTTAATTTTACGAGCCGTCTGCATCACAAACGCTACTACTTTCTTCTGTGAGTTTTAAACATAGACTGTATAAGAAAGGTTTTAAAGCGCTCTTCATTGAAGCCTCTGTGTTCACACGCTTGTGGTGATGCGCAATGTGCTATAGGTGCCAAACAAAATCTATGTTTGGTACTGCCAATTTGTTTTGTTTTGTCATGGTTCATGTGTGCAATAAACATTCCACTTTGTGAGAAAAAAATCGTGGCAGAAAATCGTGATATCAATTCTAAGCTAAAAAAATCGTGATTCATATTTTTCCCCGAATCGTGCAGACCTAGTTGTTGGTAGGGCTGGGTACCAAACTTCAATACTTTTTTTGACACCGACCGAATTGCCTCCTTAGTATCGAGTACTGCAAAATGCCTCGTCATTCAATACCAAATTTCAATACCTAAGGAGTAAATCTCATCAGCGTCAGTGAGCCAACAAGCACGCACCATGCTTTTACCAAGATATAGCAGTGCTTGTGATTGGCTGTCTAACATTACATGTCATAGAGGCATGCAGGAAAAACTACATTACACACAGACGATGCTCACATAGCCGGAGCTAAAAAATAAATAAGATTTGTGTAATGTTATAATTTCTTTTTGTTAAAATGGATTTTATAAAATCGTTAGTGTTTTATCCTTTATTTATTTATTATCTTTGTGATCTTCTAGTGTTTTTATATTCTTCCTTCCTTCCTTCCTGCCTTCCTTCCTTCCTTCCAGGTCTCATCTCTAAGTCCGATTCAGGCCAAGACTCCTCCTCCCCCTCCACCACCCCACACACACAGAGCTTCTCATCCCCTTCAACCACCCCGCAGACCCGTGCCCCACCCACCCCTCAAGGCCCTCCCGTCCTGTCCCTGGCCCAGCCTCTGACTCTGCCTCAGCCCCCACGCGTGCCTCCTACTCCCACTTCCCATGCACCCCATCTGGGACCCCCGTTCCCCCTCTCAACGGCTGACGTCCTGGCCCAGGGCATGACCTCTGTTCCCCCTCCACCCCCAACGCACCCAGGCCTCCATCCCGCCCCGATGCTGCAGAGCTCCCCCGCCCTCATCAAGGTATGGAGAAGTCAGCAGCCATTATTAATTAATAAATGAATTCATCACAAGCTGATGTTGTTGTCATTTTTCTAACCTCTGATCCCTGATGTTGCAACAGCAAAGGAAGAGCCAGAAGAGGAAAGCAGACACCACCACACCCACTGCCAACGACCAGCTCAGCGAATCATCTCCTGTCTCTGCTGAGATTCGGCCGCGGCGAGAGAGCATTCGCCCATCCAAGACGCCCAAAAAAGACACGTCGCAGCCGGACTCTCAGCATCACCTGGGAGGCAGTTTGGAGGTGGCAGGGACAGTTACGCCGAAGCGCCAAGAGCAGTTGCGTTTCTGCTCACGTCTCGTCAGAGAGATGCTGTCTAAGAAACATGTAGCATATGCCTGGCCCTTCTACAAGCCCGTTGATGCAAAAGCTCTAGGCCTCCACGACTACCACGACATCATCAAGCACCCAATGGATCTCAGCAACATCAAGGTGATTGTATTAGGATTAGTGACCAACATGTAATAGAAAAAAAAAAAGATGTTTTTTCACATAATTTAGAACCATTAATATTACAATATATGTGTCTAACCATTATAAAAGCTAGAGCAGATAACCAATAAACAAGACAAAACTTGCTAAAGAAGTCCAATGGGGACCACAATCATGAGATCTGAGAAAAGTCATATTAGTCAGTTAGTTTTGATGCTCACATTGATTTGACATACATTCGTCTTAGGTGGTGCCCAAAACGTCTTGGGTGCTGCACCTAAGCCTCCTAATGGTAGGAAAAACCCTGGACCATGTGTGGCAGCAAAACCCTAACCCCAACCTGCCAAACTTTTTGTATTTGACAAATTAACTACCCATACAAGGAGGATGAAAACCAGTAAAGAATATTTATTGTCTGATTAAACCTTTGTTTGTTTATTTGGATTACCTTATTCGGTACTTCTTCTTACGGTCATCTTTCAATATTTTTTTTTTTATACATACAGTTTGGTTGGTACAATGGAAATATTCAGGTGGAAATACCCACCATTCCTTCACCAACACACAGCTATGACTTTGGAGAGGTTTTGATCATGGCGGTCCATTTGTTTCTCTCCTTCAGAAAAAGCTGGACAACAGACAGTACAGAGACGCTCAAGAATTTGCAGCAGACGTCCGGTTGATGTTCTCCAACTGTTACAAGTACAATCCCCCAGACCATGATGTGGTTGGCATGGCGCGCAATTTACAGGTAATTCACAGGTCATACATGTCGAGCAGTCCTTAATAAATATCATATACACTAAATGACCAGGGCCAGATTAACTTACTAGGGGGCCCCGGGCAAAAATGACCCGTGGGCCCCTCCACCCCGTTACTCCCACTGTATGTTCATTGTATATTAGGGGTGTAACGGTGCACAGAAGTCACGGTTCAGTTCATACCCCGATTTAGGAGTCACAGTTTAGTGTGAGTTCAGCACAGCAGATTTTTTTTTTTTTTTTTTTAAGAATAGGTTTCTTTTTAATTATTTTGAACAGACCGTAGCAAAAGTGTGAAAGACAGACACAATCCTCTTGCTGGGGACGGAGGTAGCCTATTTCCCCTGGCAACTTTGGTAAACTATTTTCATTATAAAAAATGAGGACCATTTATAACACTATTACACTTTACGAACACTTAACAAACACTAATCAAACAGGCAATGGGTCACAATAGGCTATAAAAATGAAAAGCATCTCTTATGTTATGAAATAAAAAAAAATAGAAATTACAGTTTAGTTTTTTTCCCTCATCCCAGTAAATGGCACACGGTGACACTATTGAATGTGCATCAGCATGTTCAATGTGTTTCCATTCACATACTGTCACGCTGACACTGTCCTTGTCTTATACACAACTCTCTCTCCCTTGTTGTTGTAACTGTTGTTGTAGAACCCTCAGGCAGGTCTTCTAGCGCCACCCTTTTATTTGCTCACACCTTAGGGTGACTGGCAAGCACGCCAATCAGCTTGTTGTCAGCACATGTTGCTTTAAGTTTACAGATAACATTATTCCGGCTAATGCGTGTAATGCAGCCTTTGGTTCTGCATTACATACATCAATCTACATACCGTGTATTCTGTGAGCAGTTCCGTGCACCAGACTGTCACCCCTGTACTAGGGATGAGCATTTGAATCAAAAATGCTATTTGATATTCACTGCGTACTATTTTATTTTTTTATAATTTAATGACTACTCAAAGATTAGAGAATCATGACCCATCCCTTCCCTGTACTGTGACAGTTTGGGACAAATGCAGGAACCTTTACAGCCCCATTGTATATGTATTAGGAAGTAGTTTGTGTTTACATGATTAAGCACTATCTTATTCAGGAAAATGCATCCTTTCAGCACCAACAGTATTCTAAAATAATAAAGGCCTTGAAACTTATTCAATCTAGGATTGCCTATGGATGTAATTAATATTCAGGTGTCCACGTTGTGTAAATGGTTGGCCATTGTTACCTAGTTCCATTTTAGCTCCAGCTTCCAAATACTCTTGTTTATTATTCCCGTGTTGAACACATCTACCTATTTTACCTATTGGTTTGTGGTTCAAGTAGAGTTCACAGTTTCTCCTGCCGTCCTCCATCCTAACAGGACGTGTTTGAGATGCGTTTTGCCAAAATGCCTGATGAGCCAGAGGAGCCCGCCCCTGTTCCCACCCCGTCATCGGCCCTCCACCCTGCCCCCTCCACTCGACAAGCCCCGCCTCCTCCTGCTGTCTCGGAAGACGACAGCTCCAGTTCCTCCGAATCCGAGTCCTCTGGAGGAGACTCGGAACACGAACGGCAACATCGATTGGCTGAGTTACAGGAACAGGTTAGAGGATGGAAAATGAAGGGGGAGGGAGGCTTATGAGACACAACAGGTGGGTGGGCCACGCAGAGCAGCTTTACCGAATGTGGGTGAATGCTGAGACACGGAGAAGGAAATGTGCAGGATGCTGTCTTTTTCGTCTCTTAAGACCACCACTGTGTGTGTTTGTGTCGTCTAGCTTAAAGCTGTCCATGAACAGCTGGCAGCACTCTCCCAGCCCCCAGCCATCAAGCCCAAGAAGAAAGAGAGGGAGAAGGAGAAGGAGAAGAAGGAGAAGGAGAAGGAGAAGGAAAGGGAGAAGGAGAAGAAGAAAGAAAAGCACAAGAAGAAGATGGGAGCAGAGGAACCTGCAGAGGCCCCTCCTTCTTTGATGCTTCAGACTTCTAAGAAAAACAAGAGCAGCAAGGAGCCAATCATTGTTAAGAAGGAAAGGAAAAAGCCTTGGTAGGTGTTACAGAGAGATAAGTGATGTTATTGTAGCTGCGTTAACCGGAGCTAATCTAATCATTTGTCAATCACAGCAAGAAAGAAGGAGTTAAAAACAGTCGCCCAGTTGTGCCTCCCCAGCCGGGGCCAACCCCTCTCGTCCCCTCGGCCTCCCTGGAAGCAGAAGATGAATTGGGTATGTGTATGAAAGATTTGTTGAGCATATTTTTTTGTTTAAAATAGGGCTGCTCGATAATGGGAAAAAAAATCATAATCACGATTATTTTGGTTAATATTGAAATCACGATTATCCAACATGATTACTCTGGAAAGATGTTGCAGTTATTGAACTAGAAATCAAGAGCAAAAAAAACAACAACCTTGAACTGTGAAATTTCCCTTAATTCTTTTGCCGTTTGAACTAGGCCTGCACGATTAATCGTCATTAAATCGCGATCTCGATTCACCCTGTTAACGATTTAATTTTTAAATAACTTCGATTTTTAAATCTTTTTTTTTTTCTTTTTAATGACTTTGATTCTCATTTAATTTTACGAGCCGACTGCATCACAAACGCTACTACTTTATTCTGTGAGTTTTAAACATAGACTATAAAAAAGGTTTTAAAGCGCTCCCAAGCGCAGCAATGCTCTTCCTTCTCTTCATTGAAGCCTCTATGTTTACAGGCTTGTGGTGATGCGCAATGTGCTATAGGTGCCAAAACAAAATCTATGTTTGGTACTGCTAATTTGTTTTGTCATGGTTCATGTGTGCAATAAACATTACACTTGGTAGGGCTGGGCGATATGGAGAAAATCAGATATCACGATATTCTTGACCAAATACCTCGATATCGATATTGCGACGATATTCTAGGGTTGACAATTGGTGCTTTAACAAAATATCTTCACACTTAGATTAATTTCCCAGCCCTAGTTTAAAAGTGTTTGTGTCTTGAACAGTGGCCCAGTATCAATCTGCTAATATGCTTTCCTCCCCAGATGTATTTGGGGGCATGTCCGGCGAGAGGTGCAAGCCGATGTCGTACGAGGAGAAGCGCCAGCTGAGCCTGGACATCAACAAGTTGCCCGGTGACAAATTGGGCCGTGTCGTGCACATAATTCAAACCCGCGAGCCCTCGCTGAAGAACTCCAACCCGGACGAGATCGAGATTGACTTTGAGACGCTGAAGCCTTCCACGCTGAGAGAGTTGGAGAAATACGTTTCCAGTTGCCTCAAGAAGAAGAAAAAGCCATCAGGTAGGCTGTGTGGGTGCTCAAAACTTCTTTTAAAGGATTGTCATGAGACTTGTGTGACTCCAACAATTCTCACCTGAGTCATTGCACTTGAACATGAAGGTCTTGTTCTACCACTCGTAATTAAATACTGTGTAACCGTCGGGCAGTGACACTTTATCTAGACAACAATAGTTGATCCTGTTTTTACAGCTTTAAGACAACACAGGAATGCTATCAAATACAATTATGGGCCATTTATTCAATATTATCATTCATTGACTTTCAGTGGACTCATTCTGATTTCTGTTTTCCAATCAAGTGATTCTAAACAAATTGTACTGTAATTTAAAAACCAAATTGGTAGTTTCAGTTTTTGTTTTACACACTTGCTGCCATGTCATGAACAACACTGGAACACAGTTTTATTGAACATCAGTTTGATTGTATTGTATGTAATTTAGCACATGTTTGCTATATTGCAATATACACTATGATGATAATTAAAAAACATTATTAGTAGAGATGGTCTGGTCATTTTTTTGCTTACCGATTCTGATACCTGAACTTTCGTATCGGCCGATACCGAGTACCGATCCGATACCAGTGTGTCATATATTTTAATATGTTTTAACAACTGCATACTACTATCCCTGTATGGATGTGATATTATTTCTATCTTTGTTGTCAGTCTGGCTCAGGTTAAACTTAGTTAGAAATTAGCTCTCTGCATTAACATATTCATTTTTAGTTTATTCAGTCAGTCACTGTATGTTTGCCCAGATGTTAATTAACTTTAAAGGTGCTCTAAGCGATGTTGGGTGACGTTACCCCCCCCCCCCCCCCCCCCCCCCCCCCAAAAAAAAAAAAAAATCCTTCTTGGACCACAGTTTGTGTATGTTTGCATGAACCACTTTGTTTCTTTGTTGGCGTGTGTGGACCCTAGGCTGTCTACAGAGACCGCATTTTTTTAGTGTGTTCAGGGGACCAGCAGCTCGCAGATAGTGAGGAGATATTTGAGGTATGTGACAAAACATGTTGTAGCCTAAAAAAATGCGTGACATCGCTTAAAGTACCTTTTAAATAAGACTTGACTTTTTTTTTTCTTCTTCACACTGG
Organism: Zingel zingel; assembly: GCA_023566125.1. Classification (NCBI taxonomy): domain Eukaryota; kingdom Metazoa; phylum Chordata; class Actinopteri; order Perciformes; family Percidae; genus Zingel; species Zingel zingel. The sequence continues at coordinate 35,380,240 of CM042317.1, read as the reverse complement.
CTAAATGTCTTGTGTTCACACAAGTGAGACAGAAGCTGTCTGCCAGTTTCTGAATGTTTTGGGTGTGTTTTGTTGCAGTAGAGAAGCCTCTGGAAATGACAAATGTGACAAAGATGAAAACGGAATCCTCGTCATCAGGCAGCAGCGACTCCTCTGACAGTGAAGACTCTGACAATGGTAACATACACACACAATGCCGTCAGCAGATCTTTTTTTGAGAAGCGTTAGCTGTAGTTCTTCAACATATCAGCTTCCCTCGTATTTCCTTGTTATATATTTCATATACCTTTTGTCTACCAGGGCTGGTTCCCAAGCTGCAGAAGAAGATCCTCACTAACAAAGACACCAAGAGGCTGCACAACCTGTCCCTCAGTACCGGAGGGGGTCCAGTCGCTCTTCAGCCTCAGCCCCAGACTCAGCCTCAAGTGGTCCAGTCCAAACCACCATTTGTCCCCCCTCCCCCTGTCCAGTCTCTGGACTCATCACAGCTGATGGGCTCTGGATTCGATCCTCTGGCTCAATTTATGAACCCTCACCTGGCGCAGTCAAACGCCGAGCCCAATCCAACCATTACTACTGCCGGTGCTGCCGTCGTGTCTGGCCTCTTCAGCGCAAACCCACCCACTGAGACGCTCCCTTTCCTAAACCAACATCCCATCATACCGTCACCAGGTATGTACACTTGCATCTGTGTACTTCAGTTCAGAAATGGCCACGATTGTGACAATATTCAGGCATTTTCAGGTTGCATTTGATGAATATTGTCATTATTAATGAATGTCACTGACTGCTGACTCCTCACTCCTCTAAACCGACTAAAATTTTAGTCTGTCAAAAAAATAGTGAAAAGCCGATACCAAACAATAAAAAAGTTTTATCATATACAATTTATGATTTTTAGCAAATCCTCACATCCGAGGAGCGAAAAGAAGCAAATGTTTGGTGTTTGATAAAACACTTAATGAATTGTGATCATCAGAATTTCTTTAGATGAAGTATCTGTCAATCAATTAACTGAATCATTGTTTCAGCACAAATGCTTTTGATTTGTATAAACATTTCATCCCGGAATTCTTTTTTTTTTTTAATTGCTTTTTTAAAGACAAACTTGCAACACCAGGTTTTCTGTCTTTTAAAAGGAAAAAAAACTCATATTTTTTTCCCCCCCCATCCCTCTCTTCTTGTGTTTTGCAGCGATCCACAATGCTCTTCCCCAGCAACCATCAAGACCTAGCAACCGAGCAGCGCCACTTCCTCCAAAACCCTCGCAGCCTCCCCCATCCTCGCTCCCCTCCCTGCCTCCATCCTCCTCACCCAAGTCTCAGCCCTCGCTTCCACTTGCTCTCCCCCAGCCTGTCCCTCGCGCCCGCGTCCCTTCACCCACATCACACGGCATCTTGGGTACCCTCTCGGCACAACCTCCCCAGGCCCTGCTGGAGGACGACGAAGAGCCGCCGCCCATCAGTTCTCAAACCCCACCCCTCAGTCAAGTTCAAAGCTTCTTGCAGTCGCTCCAGGCTCGACCCACCACGCAGCCGCAACCACAGACGCTACACACGCATACGCCGGCGCACGGCGCCCCTCAGCTGATGCCGTCGATGCACATGCAGTCTGTGACAACAGCCATTCCCGCCCTGACACAGAGACACAGCTCAGGTCACGCGCACATGCGCCAGCCTTTCCCACATACACATACGTCAACGTCGCAGCACCAGAAGGGGGTGGCTCTGCAGCAGAAGGTACAACAGATGCAGCAACATCAACAACAGCCATCACCACGCAGCAAAGCAGAGCCTTTCCCGACAGGTAAGATCTCTGTACTTAAGGCAGTGGTTTCCAAACTGAGGGTCTGGACTTCCCAAAATGATCAAAGGAAAAAGAAAAACATTGTGTGTCATGCAAATGTGTTTTTTTTCTTTTTTTTTCCTGAGTCTAAAGCAGTGATACATGTTGTGAATAAATTGGGGGTTTTAGGATTAAGACTACGTGAAGTAAAAAAAAAAAAAATTCTACAAAAAAGTGCAATTAAGTTTTAAAAAAGACAAAAACAACATTAAAAGCATTGCAGGTAGTAGAATTAATTGGGGCTTATTTTGATTTTATTTAATTTTTTTACCCTCTAGCATGTTGAGAAACCCAGTAATAATAGGGAAGTAAGTAAATCGACTAGTATTTTAATACTTACAACACACTGATGTCATGTTTGTCTTCAGTGAAAGTAAAACCAAGTTTAATATACTGCGTCATACCTGCATCTGGCCATGTTGTGGAGCAAGCTAGCTTCCTCTCAGCTACAGGACAGCTACAACCTGTAAGATGAGGATCTCGTGACCAGTGAATGGAGCTGAAGACCTTTTGGGAGTGATGCATATCAAACTGCTCTTATTAAATATTGAAGCCCTACAAAACACAGCAGTTGTAAATGATACTTCAAAATAAAAGTGCTACACTTTGTTTGTATTCTAAGATTGAGATTATTTATGTTTACAAACTTGACCCTTAGGCTTGGGAACCACTAGACATAAACATATTGTAGATGTTACTGCAAGTTTAGTTACATTTTTGCGTTTTAATTAGAGGAATTTTCTGCAATGTTTCCTATCCTGTTTTTCTAGGTGTCCTGCGTGAGAGCCCTTCCCCCCTGATGATGCATTCTCCTCCGATGCCTCAGTTCCATCCAATGGGACAGCAGTCACCCTCTCAGACCAAGAAACATGTGAGTGAGCCAACTAGAGAGATGTACAAAGATGTATAAAAATATGTATGTAGACTCTTTGTATGTAAATGTACTGTGTCCGTCTGTAGGAGCAGAGGTCCAACCTGGTGGCGGTCAAAGAAGAAAAGCTTTCCCAGTCGCCTGTTCTGCCCCCCTCGCCCTTCAGCCCTGCCATGCGTCAAGACACACACAAACACGACAACAAACATAGTGAGTACAAGAGTTTGTTATGTCTTCTTCATTATCCATCATATCTAAAGCCAAAGAAGGTACCATTTATTTAGAAGTTGCAGAAATAAATTGACCACATTTTGGTGCCAAAAGCTGAGCAAGGTGTCAGAATATGTCAGAATCTTAAATGGCAGAATATCGGTTCCTCTTCTTTGTCAAATATAAAAGTGATATGCCCGCAGTCATAAGCAGAGGTTAAATTGGGCCGGAGCACAGCTCCGCCTCCTCAGGTCCACAACACACCCTGCCGCAGCTCAGCTCCGTCTCCTTCAGCACCAAATATTGTTATTCCACTTGAATTATTTTTCATCTCCTGGCAAATACATGGCATATGAGACTGAATAATTATCTAGACTACACAGGCTACATGGAATTATCAGACGTCATGATGCATTAATCGCTGCGTTCTCTGGTTCAGCACCCCGCCCACAGCCATCAAGGGAAAACTGTCACAATTCTAAACGTAACAGCGGCGATCGAGCAGCTACCACCGAAGTCCTCTGTTCACAGTCTTGAACCTTTTGAACAATTTTTGGGGGGTTTTATATTCGTTTTATGGTCACGATTCATCTCGTAGCTGGCTGCCTTGGTTCCAGACTTAAAACTCTTTATATCAGCAGTTTAATGAAACGTCAACGGAGATATTGAGCGGGGGGTGGGGGCGTTCAAAAATGGACATCACTGTTGATATCTGGGTCAAATGAAAGCGAGGCTCGTTCTTCTGTGAAGTCTGCCTCTTCTGGACAGACGGCGCCTCTCCATTGCTCCGGTAAGTGATAGGAAAACAAGAAAACTAGGTTAAAAAAAGAAATGGCTGTCTGAGACTGGGAGAGCTGGGAGACAAATAAAAATCAATCACGAAAAGTTTTTTTCATGCACTCAATTGTAGCATTCAGTCCAGGATGGTCCCAGAGCATGAGCTGGAGCTTTTTGATCAAATAAATGTGTTGTCACCTGACACCTGGCCCTCTCCAGTGCCACTGCTGTATTGAGGCAGCTGTGTGATAGTCTGGCAACGAACTACTGTAGTGTCAAACAAGGTTTCAGGGACTACAAGGAAAACCCAAACATGGCAATTAAAGAGGGTCTTCTGAAATTAAAGCACACAGTAGATACACTGGCTGTGAGCAGAGCTAAATGTGAAAGGGGATTTTCAGCGATGAATACTATTGTTTCACCACTGAGAAATCAGCTGAAGATTGTCAATGTGTCCTCTTTGATGTTCGTAAAGTGAGTGGGTCCACCACTAGAGTTGTGGAACCCAACTAAGTTTGTTAGGAAGTGGGTGATGACAAGGAGGTCAGCAGACCATGCTGCCTGTAGACAAAGGCAGCATAAACCAGAGGAGCCTGCCTTTACTCCAATGTGGAAACTGATGAATGCATGAATTGTAGTATGTTAATAAGTAAATGTGATGTATTTAAAGTAGTGCTGTCAGTTAAACGCGTTATTAACGGCGTTAACGCAGACCCATTTTGACCCATATGACTAGGGCTGCACAATATGAGGAAAATATGTGATAAAGTTGTTATACTAAAATAAAGTTGTTATACTCTGCCTTTCTGCTGCTTTTAGTAATTTGCTTAAATGCAACAAATTGCTTGTTGAATAAATAAAACTGTAAGGAAATTATTTCCAACATTATTTCATTGAACTGAACACAAAAGGCACCAAAATACATTTATGAGTGTCTTTCAACAAGTTGATGAAAAAAAAAAAAAAAAAAAAAAAAAAAAGATTATGCAGCCCCACTTAACCCTTGTGTTGTCTTCCCTTCAACCTTGAAAAAAACACTTTTTTTCACAGTTTGTTTTTGCTTTTTCCAGCGTTTTCTTCTACACATTTTCAGCGCTTATTTCTACGTCCCATATTTTCTGATATAAAACAAAAATTTAAAACCGGTCACTGTGACCCAAAGTCAACACAAGGGTTAAGACCCCCTGTTTGATGATTTAAGGTACATATTTATAGTTAATCCCCGTTTATGTCTCCCTCAGGATTAGACCTGAAGCCATTGGATGGTTCTCGCCCCGTTTCCCGCCTCCCAGACTCCCCGGCACCACCCTGCTCGCAGCAAGACAACAAAATCAAGCAAGAGCCCAAAACTCCTATTGCTCCCAAGAAGACACAGGTGTGTATGGGTGCGAGATAAGAAGCTAACGTCTTTAGCCACAATACCACTGCACTTTGTGGTTTGTCTGTTTTTCTTTCCTTCCATTCATCCTGTCATTCTCCACCCCCTTTTCTCCTTGACTTCTCCCTGGATGTGAAGTTAAAGAACATGGGTCCCTGGGCCAGCCTGGCTCAGAGGTCCCAGTCCACGCCGGCCTCCTCCGTGCGCTCCTCCAGCGACAGCTTCGAACAGTTCAGACGGGCCGCCAGGGAGAAGGAGGAGAGAGAGAGACAGCTGAAAGCACAGGCCGAACAGGCCAGGAGAGAGCAAGAAAAGCTACGGTAGGTTGAAGGAAAACGGGTGTAATCTGGGACGCAGAAGTCATGAGTTACTGCCTTACAGCGACTTGATTAGAAATGGTCAAAGATTTAAGAAGCATACCAGAGAATTAAGTTATTATTCATCCATTTTCTTAAAAGAACACAAAAGCTTTTTAAATATGTTGTTCCTACCTTCCAAGCAGCCATTGCTTTCCATTCATTTCAGTACAGAATGAAAATCAGCTCAGAGACTTGAATGTTACTAGAAAATAACAAAAGCAAGCAGAGTCTAGCATTGGTTGGGTTTAGTAATGTTTCATTATCATCAGCCATCTTACTTTAAATTTTTGTATTTAGTAACCGTGACGATGACGACACCACCACCGTGGAGCAGGCTCGTCGAGTGCAAGAAGATGCCCGCCGTCGCCAGGAGCAACAGTCCCCGCTTGCTCCCACACCTCCGGCTTCCACCCCACCCACTCACTCCCCACAGGCCCCACCCACTCAGCCACAGGCTCCGCCCACGCCCTCCTCCGCTGCACAGAACACTCTCGACCAGAGGGAGATGGCACGCCGCCGCGAGCAGGAGAGGCGCAGGAGAGAGGCGGTACGCACAAAACTGTTTATAAAAATAAAAAAGTTGATTGATTTTTAAGAACGGTCTTTAATGCTCGTTCTCTCTCCTCCTCTGCAGATGGCCGACACCATTGACATCAACTTCCAGAGCGACCTGATGGCCATTTTTGAAGAGAATTTGTTTTGAGATAGAAAAAGCAGATGATAGGAGAAGAAGCTACACACACACAGGCAAATTTACAAACAAACATACAAACCATATATGTGCACGCGCACTCTCTCTCTCTCTCTCTCTCTCTCTCTCTCTCTCTCTCTCTCTCTCTCTCTCTCTCTCTCTCTCTCTCTCTCTCTCTCTCTCTCTCTCTCTCTCTCTCTCTCTCTCACTCACACAGACTTGATAGTAACTGTCCCTTTCTCTCAGTAGTTGAAACAGCTGGCTTGTGTCATGTGAATGAGAGGGGGGGAAGTCAAATTTAAATAAGCAACCCTCTTTTCCTCCAACCTCAGATACGTTTTGGTGTCTGGCTTGGTGTTTATGGTTGTTGGTTCTGGGTCTCCCAGGTGACGTGGAATGAAATAGTCGGCTCCCTCGAGGGAACCGAGGAAGGCAGAAGAAGAAGAAAAAAAAAAGGAGCGGACAGAACTTTTACATTTATAAAAAAAAAAAAAAATAATAAAAAAAATAATGACAGTGACGAGGAGGATTTAATTTAAGAAATTACGTGAAATTAACAAAAACCTTATTCTCTAATGTCTGAGAGAGGAGAAGAGGGTTTAAAAGGAATGGGTGAACAAATTTCAAACTGACTGATCACTTTTTCGTTGTTTTTTTTTTTTTTGTTTTTTTCCCCTCTCCTTATATCGTCTCTTTTTTATTTGGAGTTGGGTTTGAACTGGGAGGGAGGGGGGGGCTGGTGTGGTCTAGTTTGTCAGGTTCAGCGGTCATCTGAGAGTCGGTTGTTTTCTCAGGACATAGTGGGAACGCAACACCCCGGCCACATTCACACCCTTTTCTAAGACCTCTTTCCTCCCTTCACCTCCTTCTAATTCTCTCTCTTCAGTCACTAATTGGAGAGGTGGAGGCTTCAGTGATGCTCGCTCTGTTGAACATCCGGTGGTGGGGGGGGGGGGGCGATGAGGAGGAAACGATGGCATTTTAAAAAGTTTCAGAGTGTGTCCTTTGCCTTAGCGCTCTGGCCTGTAAACTAACAATCATACCCTACAAATTATACATATTATATATATAAATAGATACATGGATATATATTATATACGACGAAAAGTCAACGAAAAAGAACATGAGAGGAATTTGGATTTTTGGGGAGCAAAGCTCGTCTCTGTGTTCATCTTAGAGCTCTGGTTTTGATTTTGTAGAATTTACTGTAAAGAAGAAGAAAAAAAAACAACTTTTTTTATGATTCTGTTGAGAGGATTGTTTCGTCAGTCTTATTCTCTCTCATACCTTTTTTCTGTTTTTTGTTTTGTTTTCTCGACTCTATGCCAAAACCAATCTATTGAGTGCTGAAAGTTCATTCACATTTTTTTTTCTTACATGTAAAATGCATCTTCTTTTCACTTTATATTAAAGGCTATGATTTTATTGCTATTTAATTTTCATTTATCCCCTTTTAAATCTCAAGTTATGCAGCAGTATGCTCCGTAATAGTTTGAAAAAGCGGTTCCTAAATCATTGTATGTCACTACTTAATAGGCCCCATCATTCTGTAGCTGCACTTAACTCTTTCATTACTTACATCATTTCTTTCCCTTTTATCATGTACATGTTTTTAGTCTTTTTTATTTTTATTTTTTTTTTTAGCCATCTTGTCCACCACTATCTTCCTCACAGCTTCTACACTCTGTGTAATAGCTTCTTGTTTGTCTTCCTGTCTTTTAGTTTTTATTTTTTAAATGTTTTCATCATCCATGGTAACTGTTTTTGGGATGTTGTGTGCCATTGTGTTTTTCTGGGAGCGGGAGGTTTCCCCGGTTTCCCTAGGTTGGCTCAGAGATCTGTGAGTGTTTTCGATTCTATAATTGCTTCTTTGTTTTTGTTTTTTAAACGTTTCATTAATTTCTTTTCCCTTTTCATATTTGATTGTTTTGAGTTTATTTTGTTTTCTTTTCCCTTTGCAATTTTTCTCTTGATTTATTTTACCCAGATCAACCTGTTGGTATGTTGGCGAGTGAGGCATTGAGGTCAATAGATTCATCTTGTTCAGATTATGGAGTACAACATCTTTTTTTTAAGAAAAGTATTAAAATAATATTTAAAAACAAATCTCTAAAAATCTTGTATTTGTTTTTGTCTCCTGCACTGTGAGAGTTATTTACACACATACTGTATTTCTGTGGTCCTAATGGTGAACCCTGCTGCATTTCTAGTTTCAGCCAAATGGGGGAGCTATAAAGAAAGAAGAGTGTGTACAGTCTAAGCTCTCATTCACTGCTACTCAACATACCCTATATAGTCAGAAGTATTTGGACACCCCTGTCCACAGACTAAAGTCCATGTCTTTGGAGTGAAATACGTCAAATATCACATTGAGTGTAATGTGTAGTGGCTGTGTAGTATATGCATACCTTTAATAGAATCAACTCAGCAAACTGATCTACAAATAAATATTTGTTGTTGGTAGCCGGCGAATACTGATAAAGATACTTGAGAATCATATATTAATTGTTTTATTTGCATAGTACTTTTTAAAAGATGAAGTTAATGTGCTTTACATGAATAAAATAAGAGAATACAGTAAGTCAAACAATAGGAAGTTATAACATGAATAACTAAGGACATAAAATCTTTACAAAAAATGAAGTAGGATTAGATGACTGGGCCCTCACCGACCCCCTTCATTCCTCTTCCTCAGAGCAGTTTAGAGACGTCTTTAAACTCTCTTTCTGTGTGACCAGATACTGTTGGCTATAGAACGGGGATCATAAGATTCATCCTAGGGGAAAGGCTTTAGTAATAGTATCCCATCTTGAAATATTGTTTGCATGCAATTGCTTGCTTTGCTCCTGTTAGGATCAGGTGGAAATGGAAATGTCCCTCTCTGGTTTACCTAACTCCTATGCAGTGGTTTAGTCCAGTTAGGGTGGGGCCAGGAGGGGTATATATAGACCGTGGGAGAGTTGTTGTTGGTAGCAGTTTGCTGTGAGGCTGTGTTATTTTAATTATATTCAACGTTGCTCTTTTTTAATTCTCCTTGGACTTTATAATGTTTTTGCACATTATTCACAGTTGATAATGTCCTCTCAGTATCTTAAAGTTCCAATCCTCAATGTCATATTCATGTAGTTCATCCATAATAATATTCCAGTACTATATAGGGAAACATAGTCCTAAACTACAGCTAACATTGGGCATCACTTATTCACCTTCCACCACTATCAAAATCATATAAACCCGCCTTAACAACTCGAGCCCTGCCCACACTGTCAATCACTCTTCAGCTCCACTACCATTGGCTGCTCTTCCTCGTCAGCCAACAGAGGGGCAGCTGGGGGGCGGGTACCATGCGCACAGGTTGGCAGGAGCAGCAAACCGCTCCTTTGTAAAAGAGGCGGCAGCGGAGGATCGTGCCGCACCCTTTGTGCTTCTCCTGGGACTCCTAGCGCAAATCACTCCGCACAGGTAACTACCTCTAACTAACGGAAACAAGGGAGAAGTCCAAACACAGGTGACGGAGACTATCCACCAAGTTTGTGCGAAGAAAATTAAACTACATTTGTCGCATTTTTTCCACGTTGTGCTCAGAGGGCGCTGAAAGTGTTGAAGAGGAGGTGGCTTTAAGTAGCCTACGACAGCACATTGTCTCTCAACTCGACGAGGACTCCTGACCTCGATTTACCTGATAAACGAGTTCACAGACAATAAAAGGTGGCTTAGGCTACGTGCAGTTTAGTGTCCCAAATTATTTTCCAAAACCGTAGTGTCCCAAATGATGAGGGTCTTATTTGAGACAGGTTAGGGTTAGGGTAGCACAGGTGGATTAGCAGGTTCATAATTAAGGACATTGTATGGGGAATTTGGGACACTAAACTGCACATATATCATAAAAGGTAAGTTTAATTTGTTCTCCCCTGTAGCCTAAACTATATATTTTTTATTTTCGTGTAAAATGCCTTTCATGTGAGCATAAAATGTGTGCTGTTGGAGAAGAGACGGAGTTGAAGTGAAGCGTGTGTGCTTTATTGTTCGGTGCTCCCAACAGCGTGCTGAGGCATCTGCACTGGCTCAAAGCTGGCTGGAAGGAGTCTGGTGTTTATTGCAGCCTGAACATTCTCAACACTGCCTTTTTAACCATCCCAATTTCTCCCAAATAGTCTTGTAATGAAGGCGAGCGACTTGTCTTATCTTCTACAAAAGCAGTGTTATCTTCTTTTTTTCACTCAATATATTGCTTTTTTAGTTTGGAATATATCTGGGTGTAACCCATAGGCTATTGCTCAAAGGAAGTACAAAAGGATACGTGTCCTGGTTTCAGGCAAGATAGACAAATAAATAACATATGCTTTTATGATTCACATTTTACTGTGAATGTGTTGCCAGGTTTTTAGTTACCTGTAAACCTACAGTCGAATGCAATTTAGGAGCCTACAGAACAGCCATGCAATAAAATGACGCTGAAGTTGGCTTCCGATTCACAGCGGTTTAGGGAAAATGTAAAGGCTTTGACACACCAACTCGACAGCCGACCATCGGCAGAAAAGGCAGTCTGACTGACTGCCTCCTCGAGTTGGTCAAAAAAGTGTCTCAGAACACACCGACGCGACACCGACTTGAGCGTACGTTCTGCGTGTGCGGGTGACGTAATACGTCTCCATAACAGCAGGTGGCGATGCTGTATTGTCGCCCAAAAAAATTAAAACCGGCAGGTGATTGGACGAATGCATCACGTGGGTCTGGCTGCTCCTGGATTTTACACCCGGGCATAATGGCGGCTTCGTTTTGGAATACGATCTCATATTTTACGAAGATAGTTCACTGAAACGTGTTTCTGAAAACATTTTAAGTGAGAAATAGGCCGTGCAGTTGCTGAATCTGTCTTCATTTCAGATCGACAAAGGTCAGTTTAATAGATTTTCGTCAGATTTTGAGAGACGTCAGTCAGGCTCATCCAACTCGTCATTTCCGGGTTAGCGCTCCACCAATCAGATTGGTCATTGAGTCAGACTTCCCGCCTTCCGATTCAACATGTCAAATGGGCCCAAATGAAGGTCGACAGCTCCTCCGACTGATGACGGCACGGAACACACCGAACAGACTCAAGTCACTGGCCTCACCAGACTGTCCGACGGACGATAATGGGATTGGTGTGTCGGGTCCTTTAAGGAAACTATGAACCACAATCCCAAACTGGCAGTTTGATTTACTGAATTGTTTACCTAAAGTAAACTTCTTTGACTTTCATGACTATCATGTCTTAGTTTAGTTTTTCTAAAATGATACTTAAAAAAAAAAATCCCAATATATCGCCTTACGCACAGTATCAGAATATATTGCAACATATTGAATCGTGACCCATGTATCGTGATACGTATTGTATCGCCAGATTCTTGCCAATACACAGCCATAGTTGGTCATTAAGGTAAATTATTAATTATGTCTAAAACTAGGGCTGAACGATTTTTGAAAATGTAATTGAGATTTTTTTTTTTTCTCCCCAAAATATTGCGATTTTTTTTTTTTTTTTTTTTTTTTTTAAGCTCTTTGTCTTCTGTATTATTCAACAAAGAAACAATAAATCATTTCATAGTATGAACAACACACAATTACACTAGACAGTTAAAGTAAAAATATAGTATATATGTGTGTGTGTATGTGTGTATGTATATATATATATATATATATATATATATATATATATATATATATATATATATATATATATATATATATATATATATGTGTATATATATATATATATATATATATGTGTATATATATATATATATATATATATATATGTGTGTGTATGTATATATGTGTGTGTATGTATATATTCATTCATTCATTCTCTCTCCACGGAAAAACAGCTGATCAACGATCTAATAGCATAAGTGTAATAGAGCTTTGTGACATTATAATCAAATATATAAATGAAAATAGGTTAAGTATAACTAATATTTACATATAGGTCTAGTTTTGGTTGTTTAAAAACGCAAAAAAAGAAATAAAAAAAATAATCGATTAATCGATCGATAAAGTGCTAGATTAATCGATTACAAAAAGAATCGATAGCTGCAGCCCTCGTCATATTGATTATCTGATATCAAATTGTTTTACTACTGCTTTAGAAGACAGGGATCTTATATTTAATAGTCCACATCTAATTTTCCTATTCAGGATCAGCTGCCTGCCCCCTGAGTACACTGTGAAAAAGCTCAGTCTCGGGAGACAACACAGGGGTCATAAATGTCAAACAAACACTAGGGGGTAAAGTGAGCAGAGTTGATTAGTTGTATCTGAGAGTCGCTGCTGGATAGCTGGTTTGTTGTATTTTGGTGCACAGCCTGTGCCTCTAGTGTTTGACGTTTCCGACCTCTGTGTTGTCTGCCAAAACTGGGCTTTTTTACAGTGTATTCAGGGGGAAGGCAGCTAGTGGATCAAGGAGAGATGCCTACCATTTGAGACAAAAATGAAATTGCGCTGAAACCATGCAGGAAAAGCTGACACAAACTGGTGAGATCTTCCAAGTTGTCACAATATTTCTGACCAATAAGACTAAAATATATTGTAAGACAATTAAAAGCTTTAAGTTCTAATATTTGAGAAGATAGAACCAGAGTGTTAGGCTTTTTTTCTGATAAATTAATAGATGGATCAAGAAATAGATTAGTTTTCATGTCATGTAAATGGTTAATTAACGTGTGTGTGAAAGATTCACATCTTGTTTTAAACTTCCACAGGTTGAAGACCAGTGGAGTCCCAGACAGCCGTACAGTGAAGGCCTCAGACTTCAGACTTCAGACTGGATCCCTCCAGTCCTCCATATGTCCAGCTGATGGCATGCCGATCTCCATCCCACCAGAGAGGGCGAGTCTGAATGGCGCCCTAGACCTTCCCCTGTGCTTCTTGTCTGCAACGCTGCTCGCCTCTCTGTCCTCTCCAGCTCTTCTCTGATCCCACATCCACTGTCTATCTCAACATGGATATACTCACCGATGACATCGAGGGATGCTACTACAACCGGACTGTCGACTTTTTCTATGAGAAGAGTGTCAAGAACATCAGCGACCACTGGCGCAGCCGTGACTATGCGATTGTCAGCCTGGGCATGACGGTCTGCTTCATTGTCATCTTTTCCAACCTTTTGGTCATGGGCGCCATTTTAAAAAACAGACGCTTTCACTATCCCATCTATTACCTTCTGGGTAACCTGGCTCTGGCTGACCTCTTCTCAGGTACAATTGTTTTACTTTATGTGCTTCTATGTTCTTGTTGTAACTACTAGTAATACAAATTATTTAAATAGCCTATACAGCAAATCAGGCCTAATTTAAACTGCATTGTCACATCTGATTAGGGGTGGAACGGTAGGCTATTCTTATTGAACCGAAACGATACGGGCGTCTCGGTTCGGTAGCCTACATGAATTTACACGGAGAATACACTGTATAAAAATAAATAAAACTTGCGTGCAAATGAATTAGGCCTAATGTAATGTGGAACTACTGTTACATAGGCCTACGCGTTTCTTAGGGACACCTAATCTGTAGCCCCGCCTTAGCTCTGCAGCTCCCAAGCTCCGCCTACATGTCAAGTCGGAGTCGGTCCAGAGAGTCCACACCAGAGCCATGTCTTTCTCTATCACTCTGGTCCACACGAAGCAAACTATTCCCTTCCATATACAACCAAACACGGATGTAGGCCTACTGTAGCTGGGTCCTCTCTCGCCTCGACCACGAAAGGCTTCCAGGCCCGTTTGCTTCGCTGTTTGCTTCGCTGCTAGCTCCGCCGTTAGCTGTTAGCTTCGCTGTTTACTGTTAGCTCCGCCGTTAGCTGTTAGCTTCGCTGTTAGCGTGTAAAGCTAACGCCACAATTCGCCAACTGCTCTGTGTAACCAAAGCTGCTCTTTTAACACCCCTGCTCTGTGAATTCACATATGAGAGCAGCGCTTGTCTCCCATATCACACTACTAGCTGATTTGTCTTATTTTGTTTACAAGTTCCAGATGGAGTCTGGAGATGATGTGGGGTAGCCTACTTATTGTTTACTGTTTACATCTTACTTTATACACTTCAGGCTGTTGCAGCTAGCTCAGGGGAGAGACTGGATGACACTAGGTGGTACAGCCTGAGACATGCACAATAAAAAAAAATTGCCTTCTGCATTTTTGTTGTGCTTTTCCCTCAATTGTACCGAACCGTGATGTCTGAACCGAGGTATGAACCGAACCCTGACTTCAGTGTACCGTTCCACCCCTACATCTGATATTTTTAGTTTTTTGTATCAAGCTTCAGTGCTGCTACAGTTCAGTCAGAAAGCACAGCAGTGGGACAGTGACACACCTTTAGGGTATATGCAGGTCCTAAAACATCAAAAAAATGAGGAAAAAAAATGGCCTTGGAAAATTAAAAAGACAGTGGATTGTGCTGCAGGAGGCTGTTAAATGCTTTCATGTGATGTTTCAGTCAGCACCATCAGACCTACAGCGAACACTGTCACTACTGTTCACTACAGTAGGTAGGAACCCATAGGCTATCATCCTTCCTGGGTTTCATACATTTTCCAGTATGATTGTTGACCAAGTATTAATTTACCTTCTTAACCCTGCAGAAACTCAGATTTTTCATTGTGTTGGTTCAGTACTCCAGCACACTGGATTGGGTTATGAGGTTTGCTGCAGACTGTAGCCTCTGAATAGAGGAAAAAATAAATTGTAGCTGTTTTATAGGCCTACATATTTTACAATAAACTGTCCTAAGTGCTATCTGACTTTCGGCACTGTGCATCTCCATGCTGTCTATTAACACGTTTTAAAATAAAGTTTTAGGGCCCTATCTTGCACCCAGCGCAATTGACTTTCTACACAAACACATGTATCATTCCTATTTTGCACCAAACGCATAGCAGACTTTTCCCTACACAGACTCACGTCGGTAAATTAGGGAATGAATTTGCGCTTCCGGGGGAGGTTCAGCGAAAAGAGGAGGCGTGTTCAGGCGCAAACGTTCCATGGTGCAGTTTCAGAAAACAATTCGCCACAGACCAGGGAAAAACTTAGTCTAAAGTTAGTGGTGCGTTATTCATATGCTATTTTAGGGGCGCATGCTTGGCCATAATGTAGCGTGTGCACAACGCGCATACTTTATTTATATATATATATATATATATATATATATATATATATATATATATATATAAATAAATAAATAAATAAATAAATAAATACATTTTTTTTGTCACTTGGAATGCTATTGTTTCTGCAGCCATAACTGTGGGTGCATGACAATGGAAACTGAATGGGACTTTTAGAATGTCTTGATTTTGTCTCGGCCTTGGTAGGTAGGAAAACAATCCTAAATGCATATAATAGTGTGGATTATCCTGTAGTTCTTTATTTGTTAAACCCCCACTTTGCTCTTCCAGGTGTCTCCTACCTCCACTTGATGTTTCATACCGGTCCGTGGACCATTAAGCTGTCTAAGCATCAGTGGTTTGTGCGACAGGGGCTGATCGACACCAGCCTGACAGCTTCCGTCCTCAACCTCCTGGCTGTGGCTGTGGAGCGTCACCAAACCATCTTCAACATGCAGCTGCACAGTAAGATGAGCACCCGTTGTGTTTTCATCATCATGCTGTGCATCTGGCTGGTGGCCATCGTCATGGGACTGGTTCCCACCATGGGCTGGCACTGCCTGTGCGACCTGGAGAACTGCTCCACCATGGCGCCGATGTTCAGCCGCAGCTACCTGGTGTTCTGGGGGGTTCTTAACCTGCTGACCTTCTTCATCATGGTGGCTGTCTACACCCGGATCTTTGTCTACGTGAGACGCACGAACAAGCAGATGTCAAAGCACACCACCCAGATGAGACACAAAGAGACAGTGTTCAAACTGATGAAGACTGTCTCCATGATCCTGGGTGAGGAAGCACACACACCAGTTTAATGAACATTTGTAGCCTGACCCTGTAAAGCTCCTTAAAGGAACACGCAGACTTGTTGGGATTTTAGCTTGTTCACCATATCCCCCAGAGTTAGGTGTGTGTGTGTGTGTGTGTGTGTGTGTGTGTGTGTGTGTGTGTGTGTGTGTGTGTGTGTGTGTGTGTGTGTGTGTGTGTGTGTGTGTGTGTGTGTGTGTGTGTGTGTGTGTGTGTGTGTGTGTGTGTGTGTGTGTGTGTGTGTGTGTGTGTGTGTGTGTGTGTGTGTGTGTGTGTGTGTGTGTGTGTGTGTGTGTGTGTGTGTGTGTGTGTGTGTGTGTACATTCCCGTCAGCTAGCCTCCCATTTCTTCACATTCTTTACAGCTATATCTGTATATAATTGTCTTTCCTCCTATTTTATCTGCCACCAGCCACGCCTTTTATTTTGTATTTCTAATGACCTTATGTACACATGATCTCCCTCCAGGCTGTTTTGTGTTCTGCTGGACGCCGGGCCTGGTCATTCTGCTGCTCGATGGTCTGGGCTGTGAAGCGTGTGAGGTGCTGCGCTTCGAGAAGTACTTCTTGGTCCTGGCCGAGTGCAACTCCTTCTTCAACCCCATCATCTACTCCTTCAGGGACACTGACATGAGAAGGACCTTCAAGGAGATCCTGTGCTGCCGGTGCCAGCGGGACAGCCACGGCAAGGTACCTAGAATGTAGACTCTGCCTTGTCTCTGGTCCAGTGTTTAAAATGGTTCTAATATTTTGATCAAAGAGAGTGAAATTCCAAACATGAAATGAATTGCCAATGCCAGATGGACAACATGCTGCTACTACTAGCATTGTACTGAATAGAATAAAAACTGCTTCTTACTTATGTACATACATTTCAAATGTTTTTCTGACAACTGTTACTGAGAGCTTAAGTCATTTGATTGATTTGGAATAGAATTGGGATGGTAGATGTTATTGATATGTTATTGTTTTAAAGCTCTCAGCCTACATCAAAATAAACACTAAACATTAAGAATCAGAAAGAAATCTACCTTGCCAAGTCATCTCCCTCTCACATGCCAATGCCATTGAAGTAGATATATGATATGAAAAAAAATCATATCAGGATATTTTTGACCATATACCTCAATGGCGATATTGTAATGTTGACTATTGGTGCTTTCACAAAATGAGTGGTAAAGGCAAATGATAACACAGCTAGAAAGTCTGGTAAGAAATTGACATCAATTTACTGTATGCCTTTTAAAACCATTAAAAGACAACACTTGTGTCAGATCACAATATTACGATATCCAAAATTTAAGACGATATCTAGCCTCATATATCGATATAATATCGATATATATTACCCAGCCCTACATCGAAGCTGACGTTTTAAAGAAACATACAGACACTGAGGTGGAGATAGAGAGGATGAAGGATCCATGTGGTAGTGGGTTGGTTTCAGATTTTAATTGTGATAACGAGGCTGCCTGTGGTTTATATCTTCAGAAATTTAAATCAGAGTTGGCTTTAGGGGTGTCACCATACCAAAAATTCAGTAGTCTGTGCCAATACCAGTAAAATAACACTATTCTCGATGCCAATTTCGATACCATGGTAAAAAAAAGAATTTTCTAAGATTCCATGTACTTGAAACATGAACTTCTTTTTTGAAAAATATCAAAATGTCATAACAAGACATACAAAACATTGCAATAGAGCATATAACAACATAATAAACAGCAATTAATGGTATATGGACAAGATGGCGGCGCAGAATGGCGACACGGTGTGTTGGTGCGCTCTGTTTTGTTTTGTGTTTTAACCTTGTTTCTTGCGATGGTACCCGCATCTCATTCACAAGTGAAGAGCTCGTGAACTTCAGGGGAACAACACCATCGGACTTATTTCCCACTTTTCTTCTCCCTTCACTGGAAATTTTGGACATTCTGGTCAAAGGTGCGCTCACCTTTTCCAATGCAGCGAAACCCCGGAGGAGAGGGAAACGGGCCGGTGCGCTTGTGCGTCTCCGCCAGCGAGGATTACGCACTCCGTTACCTGGAATATTCCTCTCTAACGTGCGCTCTCTGCCCAACAAACTGGAGGAATTACAACTGCTTTTGGTGAGAAACAGCGACTTTTCTTCATCTGCTGTTTTGTGCTTCACGGAGACGTGGCTCTGTGGATTAATACCGGACTCTGCGCTGCAGCTGGCAGGCTTCCAACTCTACAGAGCGGACAGAGACACGGACCTCTCCGGCAAAACAAAAGGTGGAGGAATCTGTTTCTACATCAACAGCGGTTGGTGCAACGACGTGACCGTGATCCAGCAGCATTGTTCTCCTGACCTGGAGTATTTCATCATAAACTGTAAGCCTTTTTATTCACCCCGTGAGTTTGCTTCATTCATTCTGGTCGGTGTTTACATCTCACCGCAGGCCAACGGGCAGGACGCGCAGCGCATGCTCGCCGACCAGATACTGTTCGTGGAGCGGACCAACCCAGACTCCCTAGTTATTGTCCTTGGTGACTTTAATAAAGGGAACCTCACTCATGACCTCCCTAAATATAGACAGCATATTAAATGCCCGACCAGAGAGGAGAACATTCTGGATCACTGTTACACCACAGTCAGGGATGCTTATCACGCTGTCCCCCGTGCTGCACTGGGACACTCTGACCATGTCATGGTCCACCTGATCCCCACCTACAGGCAGAAACTAAAGCTCTGCAAACCTGTAGTGAGGACATCAAGGAAGTGGACCAGTGAGGCTGTGGAGGATCTCCAGTCGTGTTTGGACTCTACCGACTGGGATGTGTTCAGGACTGCTACCAACAGTCTGGATGAGTACACAGAGGCTGTGACATCATACATCAGCTTCTGTGAGGACTGCTGTATTCCATCAAGCACCAGGGTGAGTTACAACAACGACAAACCCTGGTTCACAGCCAAACTCAGAAGGTTAAGGCTGGGCAAGGAAGAGGCCTTCAGGAGTGGGGACAAAGACAGATTTAAAGAGTCAAAGTACAAGTTTAGCAAGGCAGTGAAGGAGGCTAAACGACGCTACTCTGAGAAGCTCCAACACCAGTTCTCAGCTAATGACTCTGCGACTGTCTGGAAAGGACTTAGGCAGATCACCAACTACAAGCCTAAACCCCCCCACTCCTTCAATGACCGACACCTAGCCAACGACCTGAACGAGTTCTACTGTCGATTTGAAAGACAAAAGGACAGCCACTGTGCATCACCTCCACCTCCCCCACCTCAACAGGGTCCTGGGCCCCCCCCATCAATGCCCTCCTTAACGGTCCCCTCCACCTCCACCCCCCCTCCCACCTCAGTGACGACTCTCTCCATCCGCGAGAGGGACGTCAACAGACTCTTTAGAAGACAGAATCCAAGGAAAGCTGCTGGACCGGATGCTGTCTCCCCATCAAGCTTGAAGCACTGCGCTGATCAGCTGTCTCCAGTGTTCACAGACATTTTCAACACCTCACTGGAGACATGTCACGTGCCAGCCTGCTTCAAGTCCTCAACAATCATCCCTGTTTCCAAGAAGCCAAAGACCACAGGACTTAATGACTTCAGACCCGTCGCCCTGACCTCTGTGGTTATGAAGTCCTTTGAGCGCCTTGTGCTTTCACACCTCAAAGCCATCACCGACCCCCTCCTGGACCCCCTGCAGTTTGCCTACAGAGCGAACAGGTCTGTAGACGATGCAGTCAACCTGGCCCTCCACTACATCCTCCGGCACCTGGACTCCGCGGGAACCTACGCCAGGATCCTGTTTGTGGACTTCAGCGCTGCCTTTAACACAATCATCCCGGCTCTGCTTCAGGAGAAGCTCTCCCAGCTTGGTGTGCCTGACTCCACCTGCAGGTGGATCACTGACTTCCTGTCTGACAGGAAGCAGCATTTGAAGCTGGGGAAACACGTCTCCAACTCACAGTCCATCAGCACCGGATCCCCCCAGGGCTGCGTTATTTCTCCTCTGCTCTTCTCCCTGTACACTAACAGCTGCACCTCCAGTCACCAGTCCGTCAAGCTTCTGAAGTTTGCGGACGACACCTCCCTCATCGGACTCATCTCTGATGGTGATGAGTCCGCCTACAGGTCGGAGGCTGACCACCTGGTGACCTGGTGCAAGCAAAACAACCTAGAGCTCAACGCTCTAAAGACGGTGGAGATGGTTGTGGACTTCAGGAAGAACCCAGCCCCACCTGCCCCCATCACCCTCTGTGGCTCCACAATTGACACTGTGGAGTCTTTCCGCTTCCTGGGAACTATCATCTCCCAGGACCTCAAGTGGGAGCTGAACATCAGCTCCCTCGTCAAGAAAGCACAACAGAGGATGTACTTCCTGCGGCAGCTGAAGAAATTCAACCTGCCAAAGACAATGATGGTGCACTTCTACACAGCCATCATTGAGTCCATCCTCACATCCTCCATCACCATCTGGTACGCTGCTAGCAAGGACAAGGGCAGACTGCAGCGTGTCATTCGGTCAGCAGAGAAGGTGATTGGCTGCAATCTGCCACCGCTCCAGGACCTTTATGCCACCAGGACTCTGAAGCGTGCTGGAAAGATTGTGGCCGATCCCTCCCACCCCGGACACAAACTCTTTGAGCCACTCCCCTCTGGCAGGAGGCTGAGGTCCATCAGGACCAAAACCACACACCACATGAACAGTTTTTTTCCCCATCCGCCACTAGTCTTATCAACAAGGCCCGGAACCCACCCTGACTCTCTCCACACCCCACCTCTGGCTCCTCATGCCACTGTACCCACTCTGCTGTAGCATTCCTTCCTTTTTACTACTATTTAACTTACTTATTTTACTATTTATTTACTTATTTTTTTATCATTATTAATACATTCTGTGTGTATGTTTATATTGTTTATATTCTTTTTTTATCCTTCTTATATTTGAATGTGTGACATGCACCAACAGCACCATGACAAATTCCTTGTATGTGCAACGTACTTGGCAATAAAGCCCTTTCTGATTCTAGTGCAACAACTAGTGTCCCCAGACACATTCTAGTGAACGGGGTAGAGGCAAATTATTTTTTGATCCCTTTTGAATTGAGCCATGGATTACAAATATGATGTTCCTCAATTTAAAAGAATTTTTCAACCGAAGAAAGTCTGTTAGCCTTAGGTTTGTCATATGACCACTTAGTTTTGTGTGAAACCGCTCAGTACACGACATCTCATCTCACACAATTTACGTCACCTAGCTTGATGCTCAACTTGCTCGCTAGCTAGCTAGCTTAGCTCTGTTCCGCAACACATGTAATGTTATCTTACCTGATGTTTTATCCAGTGAAGTATTTTCAGCAGATAAGCAAAAAAAAAACGAGCAAAATCCGCTGCTCATTTGAGTAAAGTTACATCCCCAGTACGATACACACAGACGTATAATATAAAAAATAATTATCTCTCCATTGACTCTTGTTCATATTTTTTCAAAAGATGGATCCCATGGACCGGAAGTAGAAGGGCGTGACTTCGGCTCTCTATGCCATGTGTAGTTCCCAAGGGGGTAAGCTTCTCCTCGGAACGCGAAGACCCTATGGCGCCATTTTTATGCTACAAAGTCATCACCTCCCGTTAGCATTCCATTGACTGCCATTCATTTTGGCGCCACTTTGACAGCGAATAAATTTACATCTGAAGTGTTTAAAGACTCTATTTGTCCATTGTTTATTTCTAAAGAAACACGACAATGTATAAAAGGCTCCATTACCTTGTACCTCACGTTATGGCTCCATAGCAGACGTTTTTGTAAAAATAGGCTAACGATTGTGTCATAACCACGCGACTTACTGTCGCATAGTAGAGAAATTACCGTATAGTACAGGAGAAGCGTGCAGGCAGTTTCATCTCACATTAGTTGTTTAAGTGTAATTACTAATGTTAACTTGCATTTTAGTTAGCAATAATTAGCCTGTGCCTATGTTATCTCCTTACATATACCTACGCTCTCCGTCTCTGCAAGATTGGGAATGATTGAGATTTCTCTTGGCACAGCTACCAGAAGACTTACAACTTTCAGACACGTTGCTCACGTCACATTTACGTCGTCTCTCTCAGTTGGAGGCTGCGCAGTAATGCTAGCGAGAGAGAGAGAGAGAGAGAGAGAGAGAGAGAGAGAGAGAGAGAGAGAGAGAGAGAGAGAGAGAGAGAGAGAGAGAGAGAGAGAGAGAGAGAGAGAGAGAGAGAGAGAGAGAGAGAGAGAGAGAGAGAGAGAGGGAGAGAGAGAGAGAGAGAGAGAGAGAGAGAGAGAGAGAGAGAGAGAGAGAGAGAGAGAGAGAGAGAGAGAGAGAGAGAGAGAGAGAGAGAGAGAGAGAGACTTGTTCATGACCTTCTACTTCTGAATGTAAGTATCAACTGGAACAGCGTGTACTGCCCCCAGCAGTTCCAGAAGAGGTGCAGCACCGATGCTAACAACACTGGCATCGGTGCTTCAAAAAAATGGGCATCGTCTGTGTTTTAGAATCGAAAGGTATCGCAAGTATCTGTTCTCGTGACATCCCTAGTTGGCTTCACTAACGAGCACTGTCATAGTAACGGTAGTAAGTGCCAGTGGCGATGATGCTTTTGATGCCTGTCCTTCCAGAGAGTCGAGCGAGGAGTGTAATGGCCTGAGGGGGGGGGGTCCCCCGGTCCCACCTGCCCCTGCCAGGTCCTATCTGCTCAACAAACCGTCGGCTCAGTCACTGCAACCCACCTCTGCGATGGGAGACGGACTGGAGGCTGGCAGCAGCCAGAACCCTCCCTCTGCCCCACCGCCTCTCGCCTTCAACCCTCCACCCCCTGAAGCATGGAACCCCTCCAGACCCAAACGACAAACCAACCAGCTACAGGTACGGAGGTTTCGGTTTGTGTGTTTTTAAATGTAAACTTTGGCTGGTGTTGGAACCTAAATTCAATTGATTTTTTTTTTTTTTTTTATGATTTTGCTCTTTTTCAGTACCTGCTGAAAGATGTGTTGAAGACATTGTGGAAACACCACTTTGCATGGCCCTTCCAAGCTCCTGTTGATGCCATCAAACTCTGTTTACCTGTGAGTCATGTGTTTGTGTGCCTGTAATCAAAATCCAAAATGCTTAATAGTTTCAAAATAGCTGCAATCTGTTTTTTTCTTTATTCAGCAGAAAAAGCTGCATTTTATTCAGACTTGCTTCCTCAGTTAGTGCATTGTGACAGCTGACTTGACTTCTTCACTGTTTTTATGCGATTTCTTAATAACGAGTACAATATAGAATATCATCAGAGTGCCAGGCTACTGCACCGCTGATGTGTGCTACAAGTGATTAATTACACGGTTGACATGAATCGTGTATTTTGAACTGATGACAAAGAATGAGTTTAAAAACGGCATACACATACATTGTGTCTTTTCTCACATTCTTCATTTACTTTCGTCCTGACAAGATGCTAATCAAATACTTTCTACCTGCTCTCCGTCTCATCAAGATACCTATGGACATGGGCACGATAAAAAAACGTTTGGAGAACCACTACTACTGGAATGCCCATGAGTGTATCCAAGACTTCAACACAATGTTCACAAACTGCTACATCTACAACAAGGTCAGCCACTGTCCACATAACGTCTAGTCACGTGACTTTCCTGAACTTAAAGTTCAGGTGGCAAATTATGCTACTCAAGGAAAGCATCTGCACATAAAGAGCTTATGCATTCTAAATGTGTGCATGTGTTTTGTTTGTGTGTTTAGCCTGGGGATGATATTGTCCTAATGGCGGAGGCTTTGGAAAAGGTCTTTTTCCAGAAGATCACACCGATGCCCCAGGAGGAGAAGGAGATTGCTGTTGTCACCAAGGGATGCCGAGGGGGCAGACGGGAGCCTGGTATGAGTTTAGGATGCAGGGTTCAACTGTAAGGCTTGCTCCATGTCCCAAGGCGAATAAAACGTCTTGTCGGGCAAGTAGATACAGTGGGGCAAAAAAATATTTAGTCAGCCACCAATTGTGCAGGTTCTCCCACTTAAAAAGATGAGAGAGGCCTGTAATTTTCATCATAGGTACACTTCAACTATGAGAGACAAAATGAGAAAAAAAATCCAGAAAATCACATTGTAGGATTTTTAATGAATTTATTGGTAAATTCCTCGGTAAAATAAGTATTTGGTCACCTACAAACAAGCAAGATTTCTGTCTCTCACAGACCTGTAACTTCTTCTTTAAGAGGCTCCTCTGTCCTCCACTCGTTACCTGTATTAATGGCACCTGTTTGAACTTGTTATCAGTATAAAAGACACCTGTCCACAACCTCAAACAGTCACACTCCAAACTCCACTATGGCCAAGACCAAAGAGCTGTCAAAGGACACCAGAAACAAAATTGTAGACCTGCACCAGGCTGGGAAGACTGAATCTGCAATAGGTAAGCAGCTTGGTGTGAAGAAATCAACTGTGGGAGCAATTATAAGAAAATGGAAGACATACAAGACCACTGATAATCTCCCTCGATCTGGGGCTCCACGCAAGATCTCACCCCGTGGGGTCAAAATGATCACAAGAACGGTAAGCAAAAATCCCAGAACCACATGGGGGCCCTAGTGACTGACCTGCAGAGAGCTGGGACCAAAGTAACAAAGGCTACCATCAGTAACACACCACGCAGCCAGGGACTCAAATCCTGCAGTGCCAGACGTGTTCTCCTGCTTAAGCCAGTACATGTCCAGGCCCGTCTGAGGTTTGCTAGAGAGCATTTGGATGATCCAGAAGAAGATTGGGAGAATGTCATATGGTCAGATGAAACCAAAATAGAACTTTTTGGTAAAAACTCAACTCGTCGTGTTTGGAGGAGAAAGAATGCTGAGTTGCATCCAAAGAACACCATACCTACTGTGAAGCATGGGGGTGGAAACATCATGCTTTAGGGCTGTTTTTCTGCAAAGGGACCAGGACGACTGATCCGTGTAAAGGAAAGAATGAATGGGGCCATGTATCTTGAGATTTTGAGTGAAAACCTCCTTCCATCAACAAGGGCATTGAAGATGAAACGTGGCTGGGTCTTTCAGCATGACAATGATCCCAAACGCACCGCCCGGGCAACGGAGTGGCTTCGTAAGAAGCATTTCAAGGTCCTGGAGTGGCCTAGCCAGTCTCCAGATCTCAAATCTTTGGAGGGAGTTGGAAGTCTGTGTTGCCCAGCGACAGCCCCAAAACATCACTGCTCTAGAGGAGATCTGCATGGAGGAATGGGCCAAAATACCAGCAACAGTGTGTGAAAACCTTGTGAAGACTTACAGAAAATGTTTGACCTCTGTCATTGCCAACAAAGGGTATATAACAAAGTATTGAGATGAACTTTTGTTATTGACCAAATATTTTCCCCCATAATTTACTAATACATTTTTTAAAAATCCTACAATGTGATTTTCTTTCAGGCCTCTCATCTTTTTAAGTGGGAGAACTTGCACAATTGGTGGCTGACTAAATACTTTTTTGCCCCACTGTATAACAACGCGCTTGTCAGTTCGGGCATCATCGTATCATAAATGACATCATTGTTCTCTTGCACCCATCTGAGAATGCTTGTTGAATGATTTGATTTGTACTGTTGTGTTCAAAATAATAGCAGTCCAACATCACTAACCTCATAAATCAAATTCTTTGGTAGAAGTGATATTTTTACATGGCAAATAATTTACTAGTAAGTGTTGTAGTCATAGAAAACCAACAGATCCAACAGTCATGACATGCATGCTGCTCATTCTGTGTAATTGAATCTGTAATTGAAAGGGACATGTTCAAAATAATAGCAGTGTTGTGTTCAATTAGTGAGATGATTGATTCTTTGAAGAAACGGGTGTCAATTATGGCCCATATTTAAGGAAGGAAGCAAATGTTGTGCATGCTGGTTATAGTGCATTTCACACTGAAATACTCCGAAATGGGTCGTTCCAGACATTGCTCAGAGGAACAGTGGACTTTGATTAAAAAGTTGATTTGTAGAGGGGAAAACCTATAAAGAAGTGCAGAAAATTATAGGCTGCTCAGCCCAAATGATTTCAAATGCCTTGAAATGGCATCCAACGTCTGAACGACGTGGGAAAAAATGGTCAACTACCATTCGACTGGATCGAAGAATAGCCAAAATGGCAAAGGCTCAACCAATGATCAGCTCCAGGAAAATCAAAGAAGACTTAAAGTTACCTGTGAGTACTGTTACGATCAGAAGAAGGCTATGTAAAGCTAAGCTATCAGCTAGAAGCCCCCACAAAGTCTCATTGCTGAAAAAAAGACATGTACTGAATAGGTTGAAATTTGCCAAAGGACACATTGACTAGCCAAAGGGGAAATGGTGAAACATTCTGGGGACTGATGAGAGCAAAATAGTTATTTTTGGGTCTAGGGGCCGCAGACAGTTTGTCTGACGACCCCCATGCACTGAATTCAAGCCACAGTACACTGTGAAGACAGTAAAGCATGGCGGTGCAAAAATCATGTTATGGGGATGTTTCTCATACTGTGGTGTTGGGCCTATTTATCGCATACCAGGGATCATGGATCAGTTTCAATACATCAAAATACTTGAAGAGGTTATGTTGCCTTATGCTGAAGAGGAAATGCCTTTTGAAACGGGTCTTTCAACAAGACAATGACCCAAAACACACCAGTAAGCGAGCAAAGTCTTGGTTCCAGATGAACAAGATTGATGTTATGGAGTGGCCAGCCCAATCCCCAGACCTCAATCCCATAGAAGACTTGTGGGGTGACATCAAAAATGCTGTTTCTGAGGCAAAAACCAAGTAATGCAGAGGAATTGTGGAATGTAGTCCAATGGTCCTGGGCTGGAATACCTGTTCACAGGTGCCAGAAGTTGGTCGACTCCATGCAACATAGATGTCAAGCAGTTCTCAGAAATAATGGTTATGCAACTAAATATTAGTGCAGTGATTCAAAGTAAAGCAATCCCTTGAGACATTTTTTAGTTTATACAGTAAATGTTTGAGTTTTTAAAGAAAAATGTAAATACTGCTATTTTTTTGAACAGCCTAATATTCTTTTTTTCTTCACTTTCTGTAAAGGTATAACACAAACTTGATCAATTTTGGTCATGTTTTGATTTGGAACTGAATGTGCAGTGTTCCCAATGCATTGATATTATGGATTAAAAGCTATTCTGAGGATTTTGAGCATTAGTCACTTTTTTAAACACACTGCTGTTATTCTGAACACAACTGTATGTGCCTTTTGGCCAATCAATAATTGAGTTGGTGCTAGTGACGCTTTTGATGTTTTATTTGTATGTACAGTTCTTATGTTGTCTGTACTGGGTTGCCCTCTTCATCAGCTACACCTAGCATGAAACATGTATTGTTAAATCTCAATTGCTACAGGCCTGTTGTACCATTGTTGGACATTTCACAATCCTTCCAACAGGTTTAAAGTAGCTGTGGGTAGGGCTAGGTACCAAACTTCACACACAAACACATTTTTTGATAACCTATTTTGACTGCTTTGTTTTATACCGTCATTGACTGCTGACCCCTCTAAACCGACCGGTAGGGGCCGCAAGTAATCAGCAACTTCGTTCTGATGCCAAGCAATATTCAAGTTTTATCATATACAACTTATGATTTCAACAGATAAAAGTAGCAAATCCTCACATCAGAGGAGCTAAAAGAAGCAAATGTTTGGCATTTTATGTTTGATAAAACACTTAAAGAATTGTAATAATCAGAATTTCTTTAGATGAAGTATCTGTCAATCAATTAACTGAATCATTGTTTCAGCACAAATGCTATTGATTTGTATAAACATTTCATCCTGGAATTAATGTTTTTTAATTGCTGCTTTTTTTTTAAAAGATAGTTACAACAGTTTTTGTTGTCTTAAAAGGAAAAAAACTCATATTTTCTTTTTTCTTTTTCCCCCATCCCTCTCTTCTTGTGTTTTGCAGCGATCCACAATGCTCTTCCCTAGCAACCGAGCAGCGCCACTTCCTCCAAAACCCTCGCAGCCTCCCCCATCCTCGCTCCCCTCCGTCCTCCTCACCCAAGCTTCAGCCCTGTTTTTCGATTCTATAATAGCTTTTTTTGTTTCATTCTTGTCCCTTTTCATATTTGATTGTTTTGAGTTTATTTTGTTTTCTTTTCCCTTTGCTATTTTTCTCTTGATTTATTTTACCCAGATCAACCTGTTGGTATGTTGGCGAGTGAGGCATTGAGGTCAATAGATTCATCTTGTTCAGATTATGGAGTACATCATATTTTTTTTAAAGTATTAAAATAATAATTATTAATATTAAACAACAAATCTCTAAAAATCTTGTATTTGTTTTTGTCTCCTGCACTGTGAGAGTTATTTACACACATACTGTATTTCTGTGGTCCTAATGGTGAACCCTGCTGCATTTCTAGTTTCAGCCAAATGGGGGAGCTATAAAGAAAGAAGAGTGTGTACAGTCTAAGCTCTCATTCACTGCTACTCAACATACCCTATATAGTCAGAAGTATTTGGACACCCCTGTCCACAGACTAAAGTCCATGTCTTTGGAGTGAAATACGTCAAATATCACATTGAGTGTAATGTGTAGTGGCTGTGTAGTATATGCATACACAGCCACAATTTATTTCTAATTTAATCAATAAGATATGGAAGGAAGAATGTTTATGCTGGTCTGTGCAGTGCTAACCTTGGCAATTTTGTAATCCCACTCTGTGAACGAGGAACCAGACAAAAATCTCTTCCAGTGTTGTGAAGAACTCAGCCTGATCAAACAAATAGAGAAGTTAACGTGATTACAGGTGTATGATCAAACTTAATTTCCATACAGTGATGTTTCCTAATTGCCATTGTGTGAAGAGCTGAAGAGGAAGGGGTCGGGGAGGGTCCAGTCATCTCTTCCTCTTCCTCAGAGCAGTTTAGAGACGTCTTTAAACTCTCTGTGTGACCAGATACTGTTGGCTATAGTTAAGGATCGGAGATCATAAGATTCATCCTAGGGGAAAGGCTTTAGTAATAGTATCCCATCTTGAAATATTGTTGGCATGCAATTGCTTGCTTCGCTGCTGTTAGGATCAGGTGGAAATGGAAATGACCCTCTCTGGTTTACCTAACTCCTATGCAGTGGTTTAGTCCAGTTAGGGTGGGGCCAGGAGGGGTATATATAGACCGTGGGAGAGTTGTTGGTAGCAGCTTGCTGTGAGGCTGTGTTTTAATTATATTCAACTTATTAATTCCCTTGTGACTCTTGTTCTCCTCGGTTTCCTTGAGATTTTTTGGTTAATAAAACCACCGACTTTTATGCACAGACTTCTGCCTCCTGAGTCATTCTTCAATTCTTCAATTCTTTTTTTCCCGATTTAGCTCCAGTATCAGACAGCCACGCTAAAATCCCTCCTTTATGTAGAGTTACTACCAGTAATGCTACACACTGTGCTGTTCCAATGTGTGAATAAAGTGTGATAACAGAATGAACACAAGCAGAAAGGAAATCAAAGCCATTCAAAAGTAAAGAGGACAAAAGATTTCATGTTAAAGGACTCTGTGCAGGATGTACTTTTTTTTTCTTTCCCTTTATTAGATAGTGACAGTGGATAGACAGGAAAGGTGGGAGAGAGATGGGGGGATGACCGCAAGTTGGACTCAAACCCAGGCTGCTGCAAAGGACTCAGCCTGCATGGGGCACACGCTCTTACTGGGTGAGCTAGAGGCCGCCGATGTACTTTTACAACAGAGCAACAGGATGTTGTGGGTTGAAACCAGTTCCAACCAGCCACAGGTTGAGAAGAAGCAGCAGACAGATACAAAAGACCTTGTCAGTCACATGACTTCAGGTGATTCAAAGCAAGTTTAGACATCACTGCTTTGCATTTTAGGACGAGTCTCGACTCTCAAGCATCACATATCAGAAGCCTTGGCACCCACACTGCCAGCAATACTGTGCACACTGTTATTTAAACTGTTTCCAAAACTGTCTCCTGTGGCCTTGAACAGGCTGATAACATGTACACTGATAAACCTTTGCTATGATCTGCTCTGTTCAGTTGTTCTTTATCTTGTTCAGCAAGCAGAAAGCTTTTCCTGTCCATCGCCTTTGACTTTCAAATGAGTGCCTTTGTGGTTTTGCATAGCATTGAACTTGTTCAAATCTGACAGAAACCTACTGCATTTCCAAAAGGAAGGAGGTCAGTGAAATTAAAAAAACTGAGAAAACTGCCAAGCAGGCCTCTGAATTTATCAGGTGAGGATGAGAAAAGGCCAACATAAAGATAAGGCATGCTGGTGATATGTTGCATTTGCTTCTTCCTTCTCCAGTTAAGAATATACAAGAGAATGAGAAATGTTAAAAATACTAAAGGCAAAGAGATTTTCAGAAAGGAAAAGGGAACCCAGGTGCATTTCTGGTTTATGAAATGAAGTGAAAAATGTGCAGAGACATGAAAAAAAAGCATGACAGGGGCCCCCGGATAGCTCAGTTGGTAGAGCGGGTTCCCATATATATATATAGAGGTTTACTCCTTGACGCAGTGGGCCTTGGTTCAACTCCGACCTGCAGCCCTTTGCTGCATGTCATTCCCCCTCTCTCACCCCTTTCATTTCTTCAGCTGTCCTGTTAATAGAGGCCTAAAAATTCCCAAAAAGTAACATAAACAAAAAAAGAAGCATGACAGGCAGAGGGATGACGAGAGGGGAATGAATAGCAGGAAAGGAATGAGAAACATTTGTTACTACTGCATGTGGCAACACATAATGTATGAGTGTTCATAGAGCAGTGATGTGATCCTCTAATAAAGACAGGGAAGCACTTTTTCTTGACCCCCTCTGTTTTGGGTACATTTACTCCATTTCCTCTACTTGTTATTTTTTTTCTACACTACATTTCAGATGGAAATATTGTTGGTAAAAGTATTTTTGGCTTTTGATCCTTTAAAACAAAGCAGTGTTGTGCAAGTGGTTGTACTGGTTGTGACCAATTCTACCGTTAAGTCATTTTTATTCTTGTTTGATTTGAATATTTTTAAAAGCTGTTTTAGATTTTTTTTAAACACAATGTGCTATTTTCTGCTTCCCTACACTGTTGATCCTGTGACCTCTCAGATTTATTTTGTGACCCCGTATTTTATTCACACCAGGAAGCAGTCCAGTACCACAATTTAAATAATTTTTCAAAGAAAAAAGCCTAAAAGAAGGCCACTGACTGGCCCCCTTGGTGCACCCATGTTTGGAAAAATCTGCAGCAAAAGTGCCCTCTTGGATGCCCCTATAGTAGATAAAACATGATAAAGTGCCACTATGGCGCCCTTCTAGTAGATAAAACATAATAAAGTGGAATAAGGTGTAGTTCCAGTGCAGAAAACATGATAAAGTACAATAGGGTGTACTTCCAATGTAGAAAATGTGATAACGTGCAATAGGGTGTAGTTCCAGTGGAGAAAACATGATAAAGTACCATAGGGTGTAATTTCAGTATATAGAAAACGTGATAAAGTGCAATAGGGTGTACTTCCAGTGTAGAAAATGTGATTAAGTGCAATACGGTGTAGTTGCAGTGGAGAAAAGTGCCATAGGGTGTCTCTTTCGAGAAAATGTGATAAAGTGCAATAGGGTGTCCTTCCAGTGGAGACACCATGTTAAAGTGCCATAGGTTGTCCTTCCAGTGGAAAAAAAACTTTATAAAGGGCCCTCCAAGCTGCTGTGCGTGCTAGAAAACTGGTGGTACCCCACTGCATGTAGCTGGTGCCCTTTTTATTTTTTCACCTCTGCCCTTTAGACAGCCTGAGTCCGCCAATGACTCAGAGTTACATTCCTTGGGAACTGTGATCTCTCTCGTTTAAGAGAGAAAAATGTGTGTAGTTGTGTATGGGAAGGATGGAGGGGATTTACAGACATGCAGTACCACATGCCAGCAGCGTGTACTGCACATTTATAGCCTCCTGGTTATGGATCCTGAGTAAGAACCACTGCAGTCTTCCCGTTAATGGCATTAAAAGCAGTGGGGGTGGAAATCGGTGATGAGGGCAATCATTGGGACATCAAGGCCCTCCCAAAAATCGATGCCAGATGGCAATAACCAACTCCATATGTGATTTACGCACACTCAAACACATACAGTCACAATTCAGACTTGAGCACATTGCACAAGACCCCACATAAGTCTGACAAAAACAAACACTTGATGACACATTCGGCTGCTCACACGCAATTTGCTCTCATGCTCACGGAGCTTCATGTTGTTGACTGGGCCTTCCCTCTCTGTATCTGCCATGTCACCACACACTGGTTGAAAATGTCCACACTCTCTTTGATAAATCACTCTGAAGCACTTATGCTTTTCCTCCATTGTCTTGGGATCCACAGTACATTTCCTTTTCCTTCTTCCCGTTCTAAAATAGAGCTTTGTCTGTTTTGCCTTTTTTAGAAACAGAGCACTCTTTTTTTAAATAACCTTTTGGCTTTGTTTTTGCATTGCTATTTCATTATAAAGCCCTGGTTACTTAAATAGCATTAGTGCGTTATTAAGCAGTTGCTCCCAACCTACAGGGGTTAGGATCTCCTACAAGGTCAATCAAAAATGTAAAGGCTTGGAAACAGCATTTAACAAACCAATCTCAGTCCATTCAGTAGCTGTTGTTAATCTCCCAATCGTAGCACATCAACTCCGGCTATTGCAGGGATTCCGGGACTCAACTGGAAAGATTGTGGAGAAGTAGCTCAACTCATTTGAAGAAAAAAAAAAAGAATTTGGTTTGAAAATGTATGTGATGCTGATCCTAAGTAAATGTATAGTCACAGTAACAGTAGCTAGTTATAATGACAGGATAGGAGAAGTTGAACTAGTTAGCTATAGGTGAGGGTAGTATGGGATACATAGTTGAAATATAGCTGGCTTAAAAATTTGACTAAAAGTGATGGTTGAAATTGTTAGCTAAAAGTAGCCCACGGTTTAAATGGTTTAAATGTCCAGCTTCAAGGGACAGTAGTATCAATACAAACATGACCAAACTGACCGAATCAAAATATTGTAACAATATTCACTTTTAAAGATGTGTTGATTCAACTTTTTGGTTATTTTGGAAGATCTAGTTCATAATGCTGTTGAACTGTATTGCATTATACAGAGATGTGTTATGTGTTGTTATTTAGCCCTTGTTGATATAAATGGGGTAGACAAAATAATGAAAACACTATAAAAAAAACCTGTATACGATTAACTTTAAGATAATTGTAGAGAACTTATTTCTAACTCTTTTTAATTTATCTATAAATACCTATCTGTATCGCACTTTGCAAGCTTGCACATTTTCCAAATCTTTGTTGTACCTCAAGCGTCATTTCAATGACTTTTGGGACACTGAGATAGCAAAACTGTTATCACAAGACATACTGTACCTCCTGTTAAACAAAAAGGAAACAATATGAAAAAGTGCAGGATCATCACAACACAGTGAAATTGTCTCATTTTGCTGCAACATTTCCCTATTTTAAATGCTGATTTGACAGGCCTTAAAGGAACACGTTGACTTATTGGGACTTTAGCTTATTCACCGTAACCCCCCAGAGTTAGATACACACCCTTCTCATTTCCGTGCGTGTTGTAACTCTGTCTGACGGCCCCACTGGTAGCTTAGCCATCTTCTAACCCTATACATACTGGAAACTATATTCTCAGAAAGGTGAAGCACTGCTACTCTCTGCTCGGGGCTTCTCAGGTGCTGCAAGCATATCACTCCGCCCAAGTAGCAGAAGTAGCAGTGCTTCGCCTTTCTGAGAATATAGTTCCCAGTTTATATACGGTTAGAAGATGGCTGTGTCTCATGTGACCTTGTTATTTGTACACCCGGTGACTATACAAATCACTACGTGTAAATAGGAAAATGTTGGCGTTATTTTGTCACTTATTCGGAGCAGTAGGCTAGTTGGAACCTGTTATCTCTAGGATCTGTGCTAGGCTAAGCTACCAGTGGGGCCGTCAGACAGAGTTATGACACAAACGGAGATGAGAAGGGTATGTATGGACTTATCTAACTCTGGGGGTTACGGTGAATAAGCTAAAGTCCCAATAAGTCGGCGTGTTCCTTTAATATTATCATTACAAAGCCATAAAGTTAACCATTAATCCTAGAAAAACAAGACATAGTCATAATCATTTTCTCCATGTTGCATTACCTCTGAATGGATCTTATTGATCAATAGGTAGAAAACCCCCACTGTTGAATGTTCACTTATACGAAGAAAAACTGCCATACAATATAATTCATGGTGCAATAACAGAAAATTTAAAACGTTAGCTTTAATAGTATATTGCTCTGGCCTGCTTCTAACCCTGGTCTGGTGGGTATTAAGCCCTAACATGAAAGATGTGTTTGGTCATACAGTGAGAAGCAGGTGTGGAAGGCACGGAGGGAAATCAGCATCCTCGTTCACATGGCGACAATGAACCCAGCCTCCGGGCAGCTGTCCGTGACGCTTGGAGGAAATGGAGCAGCCTCGATACAACAAAGTGGAAACTATGACCGCTGGAACATACACACTGCGACACACAACTCGCCTAATAAGGAAAGCAGATTGTATATGTTGAACAAACACGCCTGTCAGATACAATCGCACGCTAACCTCAACACACTGGACCATTTGTGTAAACAGGAAAAATCCACTTGTTCCTCATCCCTGCCTCTTCACTCTTGCTCCATCTGATCACTGTACAATTTGCCTGTTATTTCCTCCTTATCTTTTCCCATTTTCTAATCGCCCATCGCTCATTTTCATTATGACACAGTAGTTTGGAGTTCCATAAAAGTCATTGCAGCAATCTCAAGAGCAAACAGTTCATCCTAAACTACATGTTCAGCCCCTGTAGTCCTGTATCAAACTAAGGAAGGAAAACAAGATGACCAGATAGCTTCATATTGTCTCTGACATGTGTCTCTGTTACTGGATTCTGCCCTCTCACTGGGGTGGTGAACTGGAGGCCTCGTGCGTCTTCTGAATAAAGCATGAGATGAACAGCCCATTGTTGCTGGAGGTTGGTGGTGTTGTTTCTCTAGCTGTCATTGTCTTTATTGTACTGTACTAAAGGCAGATTTGGTTGTGATGAGGATGAGGACATGGTCAGGCCTGATAGACTAAAAAGGGTTTTGAAATTGCAATTGCAGAATTATTATAATTTTGGGTATTTTCTAGAGTGTGCAAGCTAAAAATATACAGTATATGTTATGTTAGGTTGTAATCCTGACCCAATGAATGTATTGGGTCAGTATTTATATATCTTCTGAGATCACAAAGTAACAGCATATAGGCTATATTTCAAATATTTCTCTCCCAAAAGCTAGGGCTTCTGTCCCGGGTTGTTTTAAAAACATGTGACAGTAAAACTAACTGATGTCACACATAAGAAAACATCAAATTATTCCAACGATTTAGCTACAACCTACAGAGGGAGACTGTGGACATAAGGATGATGTACTTAATAACTTTTCTTACTCAAAAATGGCACACATGAGCATGCACACAACTCTCTTATACAAGGCGGAAATCTGAAGGGGTGTAAACCATGAAATGGATTACTGTATATAATATACCATTAGAGGAAAGCAGGAACTGTGGCTGCTAAGCTTTCTACTTACCATCTCTCTTCGATACTTTTAAAGCAGTTCTAGCAGCATTTCAGGCATTTCCCCCTATTCATTAGTAAATAGCTGAAAGGTGACAGGAAACATGGGGGTGGGGGGGGTGGCAGAGAGAGAGAGAGAGAGAGAGAGAGAGAGAGCATGCAACAAAGTTCTACAGCTGGTGTTGCAGATGAAGAATTTACATTCAACAACCTCATACAAGCATTTCTCTTTATGTGTCTGGTGTTTCCATTGTGTCCTTTATTTCTTTCATTTCCTTTTTTCGTTCCTTCTTCCCCTTAAACTAATCTGAAAGCATGACCCCCACCCCCCACCCCCACTCGTCCATGCGATAATAACTGTAGTACTAGTAGGCCTACTGCTAATATTGTTTACATTCAGTAGTAGGGGTTTTTTTATAATGTGATTTTCAAGTGTCCTTGTCTGGCTAAGAGTTGTGTGAGTTGTGAGTCCCTAAACAATCGTCAGCTGTTTAGTGATTTATTTTCTTTTCTCGTTATTGTTTTTGGGTATATATACATTTTATAAATGTTAGTTATAAATTGGCTTTTTATGACTTGATTTGTATAATTTAACAATGTTTTTTTGCACATTCTTTACAGTTGATAATGTCCTCTCAGTATCTTAAAGTTCCAATCCTCAATGTCATATTCATGTAGTTCATCCATAATAATATTCCAGTACTATATAGGGAAACATAGTCCTAAACTACAGCTAACATTGGGCATCACTTATTCACCTTCCACCACTATCAAAATCATATAAACCCGCCTTAACAACTCGAGCCCTGCCCACACTGTCAATCACTCTTCAGCTCCACTACCATTGGCTGCTCTTCCTCGTCAGCCAACAGAGGGGCAGCTGGGGGGCGGGTACCATGCGCACAGGTTGGCAGGAGCAGCAACTGCTCCTTTGTGAAAGAGGCGGCAGCGGAGGATCGTGCCGCACCCTTTGTGCTTCTCCTGGGAGTCGGACTCAGCGCAAATCACTCCGCACAGGTAACTACCTCTATACCGGAAGAAAGGGAGAAGTCCAAACACAGGCGACGGAGACTACCCACCAAGTTTGTGCGAAGAAAAGAAAAACCTGGAATGGAGTCTCTATATAAACAGAAAAAATAACGATAACTTTTTAAAATTTTTGTCGCATTTTTTCCACGTTGTGCTCAGAGGGCGCTGAAAGTGCACAAGAGGAAGGGACTTCAGGTAGCCTACGACAGCACATTGTCTCTCAACTCGACGAGGACTCTTGACCTGGATTTACCTGATAAACGAGTTCACAGACACAATAAAAGGTAAGCTTACATTTTCGCCCCTGTAGCCTAGCCTATATATTTTTTATTTTCGTGTAAAATGCCTTTCATGTGAGCATAAAATGTGTGCTGTTGGAGAAGAGACGGAGTTGAAGTGAAGCGTGTGTGCTTTATTGTTCGGTGCTCCCAACAGCGTGCTGAGGCATCTGCACTGGCTCAAAGCTGGCTGGAAGGAGTCTGGTGTTTATTGCAGCCTGAACATTCTCAACACTGCCTTTTTAACCATCCCAATTTCTCCCAAATAGTCTTGTAATGAAGGCGAGCGACTTGTCTTATCTTCTACAAAAGCAGTGTTATCTTCTTCTTTTTTTCACTCAATATATTGCTTTTTTAGTTTGGAATATATCTGGGTGTAACCCATAGGCTATTGCTCAAAGGAAGTACAAAAGGATATGTGTCCTGGTTTCAGGCAAGATAGACAAATAACATAGAATGCTTTTATGATTCACATTTTACAGTGCATGTGTTGCCAGATTTTTAGTTACCTGTAAACCTACAGTCGAATGCAATTTAGGAGCCTACAGAACAGCCATGCAATAAATCCCTGCAGTAATTACTATCTGTGAAGGCCATACTGCTCAGGTCTTGTTGACAGTGTCAAGTGAGTATCGACTCAATGTAGGACAATTTTCTGTATCGATTAAGCTATGAGTATATCAGGCGGTGGAAAAAAGCTCATTACAATTTCCTAGAGCCCAAGTTGATGTCTTAAATTGCATTTTTTTCTGACAGACCAACAATGTAACATTAACATATAGTCAGTTAACTGTCCTATTAAATGGAAAATAGTTGTAAATCTTTACATTAGAACATTTGAAACCAGCTTTTCTTTAGGAATTTGTGCTTTTAATTAGTCAAAAACTGTGAACTCATTATTAGAATAGTTAAATAGATACATTTTAGGAGATCGATTAGTCAACTAATTGTTTCAGCCCTGCATCTCTTTTTTTATGGCTCATATAATTCAGTCCAGTACAACAACATCACTAAGGCTGGCTATCAAACCTCAATACGTTTTTGGTACAAGCTGACATGTGTCTGTAGCACCCAATTAAGAACTACCAAAAGTTCCCATTGAACGTCCTGTCAGAAATGTAAACTTGTTGACTTATTTGATCAAATAGTCAAGTCTGATTCAATTTGATTTTAAATCAAAATTGGTTCAGTTTTAGATTTTTGTTCAAGCAAAGTTCTGGATACAGCTGCTTGTAATTAAACAACATTGAACATGGGATATAGATTGAATTTTGGCTTCTTTTGTTAAACCAACTATGTTTTTTTGGACCTATTTCTCAAAGTATGATGTAGAAAAAGTATTGTTTTGGCACTGAATCTCAATTTGGAATGAATGGTTTTCTTTGAGTTCTCAAAACAGTACACTTGAATCAAGGTCCAACGTGACGTCTTTAAAAAATTTTGTTTTGGAACTGGGGAACGTTTGGGACTTTGCTTAATAAATTACTTAAATGATAAACTTCTGTTGAACACAACTGATTGTGCTGGTAAGCACACGCTATGAAGTGAACAGATGAGTTCTGCCAAAGAGAGAAACAACAAGTTGCCTGTGAGTCATCGAGGAGAATTACTGACAATATGTATTTAGTAAAATCTGTTTGTAGCCCTATCTCATCTACAATAGGTCCCATAAAACCCCTGGCTGGAAATCAAAGGTTTCATTCTGACAAAAACGATCGTCACTAAAATACAGTTTACTTCGGGGACTTCCTAAAGACAAAGTTACGCAGATCTGCGCTTTAATTACACAACCTTAAAATACAGCTCTTTATAGATGATGATTAAATTTTTTTTCATTCATCACCGTGTCTCCAACGGATTTTATAGGAGGTCATTCATTTTAAATGATCCCTAATTAGTAAGTCAGATGCATAGCAACAGTATGTATATCGTTTTCATATTGTTCTTCAGGAAATGTCGTTTGTTCCGCAGTTTTTGGTGCCATCAGAATGAGATTTATTGCCAAAGTAAGTTTGAATTTTACCTTTTTTGGTGCATACAATAAACCTATGAAAATGGAATAAACAATAGAGCAAAGTACTGCAACAGCTAAGAACACAAGTTGTAAAATATTACAATAAAAAATATGTTAAAGGGCAACTATTGTATAGCGTTTTCGGGGTTAGCCTAAACTTGCATTTTGTGTTTGTACTAGAACATGTAAAAAAGTAACGCAATTACAGTAATCTATTCCTTTTTGCTGTAATGCAGTAATATAACGCATTACTAACTACATTTCGGGAATATTATACCCGTTACAATCTCGATAATGCGAGTTAAAACGCATTTTAACGCAACATTTAGTGTTTTTGTTTCAAGAATTCACCAACACAGAAATAAAAAGCCGTGAGTGTTATTTCCTGTTGCTGTATTCGATGGTTGAGATGACTGCAGAGACTTACAGAGAGGTACTTTTAATTGAGTATTTTCATTTTCTCCTACTTTCCTATTGTACGTTTTACGTCGGGGCCTCAATATCGTCTCACGACATATGTTTAACTCCCTGCGAAGTAATACAGCTTCTTCATCAACGGGATCGTCGACAAAAGGAAATGCCATGTTTTTGAGAGAAAAAAACGTTTTATAGTCTGCCTATCACAGTTAATAAACCAACCCTGTTTTTTTTATTCAGGCAGATAACAAACTGCGCTAAAATGCGCCTGATACAGACTGAATGAAGGAAGGAATGAATGAGCGCTGTGTCAGAGGGAGGAGACTGAGAGAAACTCACGGTTTATTGAAGAAAACTCTGACTATACCATAGTAACTGACTCTGAGGTTAAGTTACCTCTCTGAAACGGGCTTGAGTTACCCCTCTCTCTCAGGTTTGATTAACCTCTCTTTCTGAAACGGGCAGGAGTTACCCCTCTCTCTCAGGTTTGATTAACCTCTCTTTCTGAAACAGAAAACCCAGAGTCTCCCTCATCTCAGAGTTTTCACTAAACCTGCTTTCTGAAACATTTGTCAACCACACACTCCCTTCCATTGTCGCTTATGTATTTGTGTTGTAGCTTTTGTATTTGTGTTGTGGCTTTTGTATTTGTGTTGTGGCGTTTGCGTTGTAGCTTTTGTATTTGTGTTGAACGGTCTCGGCTACTGTGACCTGTTAAAAAAAAAAGAGCGCAAAAAAGACCTCTGGTATATTGACCAAATTGATGTCCTTGTGTGGTTAAAGAGGAAGTGTCTCTGCATGCATCTGTGTGATTAAATGACTAAAGTTAATCATTATGCAGATGACACCCAGGCAGTCCCACCACTTTCATGTCCGTCCTTCACAGCTGGATAGACGTGCTTCAGTAGAGACAAATAATTATAAATACACCGTGTGTGTGTGTGTGTGTGTGTGTGTGTGTGTGTGTGTGTGTGTGTGTGTGTGTGTGTGTGTGTGTGTGTGTGTGTGTGTGTGTGTGTGTGTGTGTGTGTGTGTGTGTGTGTGTGTGTGTGTGTGTGTGTGTTACTTCCAGACAGGGGGGGAGAAGCAGAGACTCGGGTGTGGCTGCTCTGGTAATGACTGGTTTGCCTTCAAACTAGTGTTTACTGATTCAGTCCATTCACACACAAACAGACATAAAATGCATGAAAACACACAGTCGTACAAATGCAGTCCTCATAGAGCCTCACAGAGCGAAAGCACCACTTTGAACTGAGTCATGGAAGCAAATACTTTCAGTTCCTTTGAGAGGGGAAAAATGCAATGAGGTCAAGTTTAAGGATTTCTCTAAAGTTTTACTGAGCTACGTTAGAAAATGCTTTAATTATTTACTCTAATGTTGACAGATTGCTGGCGGTAGTTATCCCACGGGCATGATGAGAGTGGTATCAGTCTTGTTATCTAATGGCGTTTTTCTATTACATGGTACCTGCTCGCCTCGACTCTACTCGACACACTATGCGTCCGTTTTCCATTGCAGATTTTAGTACCGCCTCAGCGTGGCTGGTCGTCTTATGCCGGCTCGACGCACACACCAGCGCACAAGTATAAACATCAGAGCACTTGAGCTTGTTTTACAGTCTTCTCATTTAAAACCATTAAACAATGGAATCAACTCCCAGGCAGTCTAAAGTTGTCTGTAGATGTGCGCTCGTTCGTGCGTGCGTGTGTGTGTGTGTAGGCTACGGCGAAAGCTCTGCCTGGAGCCTTTGCAGGACTGTAAAACAAGCGGCACCGCAGTAAACTGCCGTGACCTAATGCGACACACACACAGAACGTGGAAGGTGTGTTGTTGTTGCCACAACCAGGAGACACATTTTGTTTCAAATGAAGCTAGAGGCAGCAAAAAAAACTGGCTCAACTATTTAAAAACAGCGGGTTTGTTCAGGACACCCCCGTCTGTCGCTTTCACGTCACCTTTTGGTATCGGCTCAGCTCGCTTGGAACCTCGACTGAGGGGGTACTAAAAAAAGTACCCGTTAGCAAACTGTTACTATAGAGGTCAACAGTGTGGTTTTGAAAGTAAAAATCCCGTTCAGTTTCTCCATAAGGATTGTGATTAATAGCCGAAACCATCCATCCAGTAGACTTACCACAAGCTGCGAGATTGTGTAACGACAGCTGTGTAACAGCGACATCTCTGATTGGTGGAGCCTGCAGTTACCATGGAAATGTTTTCCTCGCCCGCGAACCCTGGTTTCTCTTCTTTTTTTTTTTTTTTCTTTTTTTTTTATATTGTATTTGAAATATAACTAAATATTGTTTCTAAAGCAGCAACAGTAAAGTTTGCTACAGCAAAGTCACTATATAGGCTACACTCTCAATAATATCTCACTGGAAACAAATCCAAAATATCACCATAATAAATTATATTCCCGATATCAAAATACTAAGTGGAGTTTAGAAAGATGGAAGAACACAGACATCATCTGCTGCTGTGATTCCTCACGATCACCCTCGCAGTCAGATGACGCAATTGACGTGCATTATAATTAGCCATGTGCAGGTTCAGATAGCTTTTGTCTGTAACAATACGCTATTAGTTGAACTAGCGTGTTCTGCTTTTACAATACATAGCATAAAAAAACAGCCCAAAATAGAACCGGTAATGTATGGAGCTTTATAAATACTACGGTTTTTAATGATTTTGCAGTGTTTCCCATACATAGGTTGTACTTTGGTGCACCGTCCAGGTAGATTCAGACCCGCCCAGGTAGATAATCGGGATGGGCGATAGAGACGATATGCAATATAAACGATCAAAAATTGGCCTACGATAGTGCAATATAATTAAAATCTCTATCGCGATAATTCATGTTGATGACGCAATCTACCCGCAAAATTTAGAGCCACGAGCTGCAACATGTCGTCGTCGTCATCTTGAGTAAACATGGCTGAAAGCGAAACAAGGAGCTGGTGAAAAAGACCGGTGCAACATCCATTATTTGGGCTTGGATTTAAGCCGCTATAACGGACCTGTGGTCGAGCCGTACCATGGAGCCTTACATCAGCCTGACAATTTACTACATAACGGGCGTGTGTGTGTGTGTGGGTGGGGTGGCGGGGTGGGGTGGCGGGGTGTGTGTGGGTGGGTGGCGGGGTGGGTGTGTGTGTGTGTGGGTGGGACCAAAACATGTACCGGGAAGTTTACGGCCTGCGCCGTACTGGTTGAGCAGAGGCTGCACAGTGTGACTAGCGGCGCCAGGCCGCCAGATGGTTTTGCTAACAACTTGCAATGTATAACTATTATCAGACCGGCCCACCGGGTAAAGTCGTGTGTGTGTGTGTGTGTGTGTAGACTGCAGGTAAGAAACTTTGTTTGAATTATGTTTTTATTTAAAGTATCTGTGCATCTTTGCCTAATACTGAAAGTATTTTCAGTACAGTGTCTGTTCCTTAACTAAACAGACACCAGTTTTTCCTGTTCTCTGCATCTTGGGTGGCATTTAAGAACCAAGAACTTAAACTAAGTGTAGTGCCTTTTAGAATGGTTTGCACTAAAGAGAAGACACCAATACTTTAAGCTTTTTCTTTGTCAAAGTCTCTGCAACTAGTCTACTTGAATTTTATTTATCTACAACATTATGTTGTATAATTACAGTTTTGAACAATAAATGTTCGCAAAACTACATACTACGTTTTTTTTTCTCTTTTTAAAAAAAAAAAAAAAAAAATGGTTTTGTTTTCCTTAGGGTCTATATAACCTGGTCTGAAATGGTTCTATTATAATTTATATATCGCAATATATATCGTTATCGTAAGAGGCTGCAATGTATATCGCAATATGGATTTTAGGCCATATCGCCCATCCCTAGTAGATAACATCCAAATTAAATTTTTTTTCCAATCAACAATGTGTTTTTTACAGCGCACAAAGACCGGTGGCCTCCACCCCCTCCCCCTTGTGAAGTCGCGCTCCTCGTGCATGACAGCGTCAACACTTTACTTGCTCAGAGGCTATAGTTGGTAGTAACTTCCTGCTGGTGGTCTTGTCGCGGGATTAGCTTTATTAACAAACCGTGGAAATGCCGCGGCCACACCGCTGTGACAGCTCCCTGAAAGTCATTTATCAGAGTTTGGTTGTTACCCCTGTCCGCGGCAGTCTCTTCCACTCCATATCTTTTATAATGGAGCTACCCGCAGCTAACCGCTATCGGAGCTAATTGTTGCTGACTGTGCCTTCAGTTCTCGTTCTCCGTGCCTAAATCCATTAACTGTATTTATGGACTTGAGCCCGAATAAAACCAGAGATTTTATTAAGTTGGCTGTAAAAGTTTTAAACTACAACTCAGAGTTGTTTGAATGACAGAAATCTTCAGATGAGATCTTAATGAATGCAACAACGACATGTATAATAGCCTACAAAAGTGTGTTTACGATCCCCAAAACACAGATTAAAACACTTTAAAAAGACCAAACAATGATCTAATAAATACCTTTTAGATAGCCTTAACCTCATATGATTTAACAGGAATTAGGAGGAGACAGTGTTGCAATTTTTAATAACATGTAACTGTCTGTATGGCTCATAGTATTAAGGTAAAGTTACATATATTTATCAGGTATTTTATCTGCTGAACCATAACATTTGACAAACCGACCATTTAATTTAATTAATTTAATTGACAAAGCACATCATGGCTACACTTCATCTGTAACTTTTATCATCTTTCAGTCTGTTTCATATGTAGTTATTTATTTCGTTAATGTTATGTAGCCTAGTCATTATTTTCAATAAATAGTTCATAAACCTTTTGTTTGACTAGTTTATTACTGAACCCAGCCATCACGCGCTGCTACATCCTGCGCCTCCCACCACCACAGTAATTTCTCAACCTGTGGGAAACACTGTTTTGCAATGCTTAAAACCCGCCTCGATAATACCTCTCCTTTTTTAGCTCTATTTTGATTTGCTTAAAACAAATATGTGGTACGTTAGCTGCTGTGCCACTATGTTCACCAACTACCTTTTTTTTCTCTGCTGTTTGGAGCTAGTGTGTGTGATGAGAGCAGGGTTTGGTGGTGATGGTTTCACATCCTGTGACTGCATGTGTTTGAGACCTGTAGCTGCACAATCTGTCTACTTTAA
Source organism: Zingel zingel (assembly GCA_023566125.1). NCBI lineage: Eukaryota > Metazoa > Chordata > Actinopteri > Perciformes > Percidae > Zingel > Zingel zingel. Next base: position 35,335,730 of record CM042317.1, on the reverse strand, counting down.
TGCATGTCTGAGAAGAATTATTAGTGGTTTACTGTAGGAGTGGAATCACTAAAGGTGCACACCCAGGAGAGCCAATAACGTGTTATTATTGCAACTTATACACACAGTATATTTAGCCTTTCAAAACTCATTGACATAAAGTCAATGCTTTGCGGTTGCTTTGATTGTCTGTTTGCAAAGTGCTCTGGAATGAAATGAAATTATTTTCCAGTCACCACAACACTTGAATGGTGGCTGATAAGATGAAATATGTGGGTTGTTATGACCATTGATATAATAATATTTACACTTAAGGCCTTTTTATGGTTGTGCGTCGAATCGACGGCGTACCCCCGCAGACCCATCTGCGTCTACGCCGGACCCTACGCCTTAGCCTGACGTGCACCTCTCGAAAAATGTAACTACACGTCGCGGCAAAGCACGTCACTCGGCCGTGGCTTGGTAGCGTTGCATTTCCCCTGACTCATTTCCTGGTTCTCCTTCTCCATAAACAACATGAAATCAAGGAGAGGGTTAACTTTTCCTGCTACAGATTTCCCACCGTGGTCAGAAAACACAGGGGAGACGCTTTGTTTCTCTCACTATGACTCTAGAGTCGGTACTCAGATCCCTCGCTCTATCACCCACTCCCCCCTGAAGTCACGGTTCAGTTCATACCTCGGTTCAGACATCACGGTTCTGTACAATGGAGGGAAAAGCAGAAGGCAAATTTTTTATTGTGCATGTCTCAGGCTGTACCACCTAGTGTTATCCAGTCTCTCCCCTGAGCTAGCTGCAACAGCCTGAAGCGTATAAAGTAAGATGTAAACAGTAAACAATAAGTAGGCTACCCCACATCATCTCCAGACTCCATCTGGAACTTGTAAACAAAATAAGACAATCAGCTAGTAGTGTGATATGGGAGACAAGCGCTGCTCTCATATGTGAATAAAAATGAGCTAACAGCGGAGCAAACAGCAAAGCAAATGGGCCTGGAAGCCATTTGTGGTCGAGGCAAGAAGGGATACAGCTACAGTACATCGTGTTTGGTTGTATATGGAAGGGACTAGTTTGCTTCGTGTGCACTCACTGGACTGACTCGACATGTAGGCGGAGCTTGGGAGCTTCAGAGCTAAGGCGGGGCTACAGATTAGGTGTCTCTAAGAAACACGTATGTAACAGTAGTTCCACATTACATTAATTAATTTGCACGCGAGTTTTATTTATTTTTATACCGTGTATTCTCCGTGTAAATTCATGTACCGAACCGAGACGCCCTTACCGTTTTGGTTCAATACGAATACATGTACCGTTCCACCCCTAACACACACACATGCTGGCTCAACGCACACACCAGCGCACAAGTATAAACATCAGGTCACTTACGTAGGCTACCGCTCATTGGTTCTGATGAGCTGCAGAAATTGTTGTTGCGGCCTTGAATCATCCGAAACTGTAGCCTGACTGTACTTTATGCTAGGGTGGTAAGAAAAAATCGATACACTTGAGTATTGCGATATTTTATTTTGCAATGCTGTATCGATTTTCAAAAACACTATCGATTTTTGGTTCACGTTTATGTTGTGTTTTAACCCCCTACCGCTAGATGGCTATGCTGAGACACACCACTAGTGTCCTTGCCTAACCGTGCCTAGCAGTGCCTGACTTTTTGCTAGAAGCTAACAATGTAGCTATGGCTGAACTTTGGCCTACTTTAGCATATTAACATTAGCTCACTAAGAACCTGTGAACCACAATCCCAAACTGGCAGTTTGATTTTCTGTGTACTGAATGGTTTACCTAAAGTAAATTTCTTTGACTTTTATGCACATCATGTTTTTTTTTTTTTTTTTTTTAAATATTAGTTTTTCTAAAATTATACTTAAAAAAAAATAAAAATAAAAAATCCCAATATATCGCCTTATGTACAGTATTGAAATATATTGCAATATATTGAATCGTGACCTATGTATTGTGATACGTATCGTATTGCCAGATTCTTGCCAATACACAGCCCTACGTTATACCAGCGTGCCATCTTCCAAAAAAGGTTCTCCTCAAAAAAGTGTATGTAACATCTTGTTTACTGTGGCCATTTCACCGCGCTTCCTCGAAGGATAATCCAATCGAGTGAAAGCTGTCATCAAGTCGTTACCAATGTGTCAATTTTTTTTTGTCATTCTTGTATGATAAAACCTTGTCAGGCTATGAATCTAAATGCATGACACATTTATCCTAATCCTGCGGAGCTCTTGGTCCCAGAGGGTTAAGCTCACTTCTTTCTAACTCCACACGCCCAGACTCTTTATTTTCAAAACTGTAGTCTTTAGCCCCAACTGACGCTGACTTGAGTGACATCGCTTGAGACAATTTATCAGATTTCGTGCAGCCTCCTAAAAGTCAGCATCATTTATTGTGCTGCTATTTTTTTATTTTATCTCCTTAAGCTGGTGTTTAAGAATAACATGGTGACAGATATGTAAACTCAACTGTAAAGCAGCAAGAAGAGTTCATAGGTGTGTTCTGATGTAGGGAGAAAATTAAGCAATTGTGTGCACACTTTTCAGCACTAGAGTATTTCACTTCTCTGCACACCACACAGATGAGAACTTGTAGACATTGTTCAGTCAGTCACACCACAAAGACTTTATTTTACTCCTGTACACTCAACTTCTTCTTTAACTGTTCCTCAACTGTTTTCCTTTAACCAAACCCTTTTTTCTTGCTGTTGTGTCATCCATCGTGTGTGTGTGTGTGTGTGTGTGTGTGTGTGTGTGTGTGTGTGTGTGTGTGTGTGTGTGTGTGTGTGTGTGTGTGTGTGTGTGTGTGTGTGTGTGTGTGTGTGTGTGTGTGTGTGTGTGTGTGTGTGTGTGTGTGTGTGTGTGTGTGTGTGTGTGTGTGTGTGTGTGTGTGTGTGTGTGTGTGTGTGTGTGTGTGTGTGTGTGTGTGTGTGTGTGTGTGTGTGTGTGCGCTGTATTGTGTAATTATGAGGTGTGTCTCTGCTGTAGGGAGCTGCTCTGCCGTTTCCATTGTTGAGTGAGTTGAACTTGGAGCCGGCAGTAAAGTACGTGTTGTCGTGCTGCGCTGGCTTTCACAGGGAAATGGAGATTGTGTAAGGGAGTGTTGTTGACTCAAAAACGTAGCATGCGGCCCGTACAAGTTTACCGTAAAGAGAGTATTAGATCAGGTTGTTGGCCACATTTTGAATGCATGTCTTGAAGTGAAGGCTGAGTTCTTCCCTGAGCCGTGGTAGGTTTTGATTACAGCATCGCAGACATAAAGCCTCCCATTTTCCTGTTGTGACTTGTCAGCCTGCATAGATAGTTGGTCTTTAAGCTCAGTGATACATATAAAAATGAAAACTGCTGTTGCATCAAGTTTTTCTGGTTTATAGAGATCCCAATTCTTTAACACGTCAGCTTTTTGAGCAAGATACATTTTTGGTGTCTGCATGAAAACATCATGCACTTTTTTTCATATTAAAAAAATTTATTATATTAAAAATAAATAAATATTAATAATCTGTTTTTTTCCCCACATCAAAATAACTAAACAGAAAAACATTTTTTTAAATAAATAAACTAAGAACACGTAGATTCCGCCTTTTTTTTAAATTTATTTATTTATTTATTTTTTACCTCAACCTGTTGTAATCTTTATACATTTATATTGATATTTAACCGATTTACGATGCATTGTTACATCTCCACATCTTTTGCCTGCTAAATTCACAATTTTTACTTATAAAAGACTTGTGGTCCACACTTGTGGTGTGTATTTAGGCCATTGAGGTACAAACTGTACTGCAGTCAGTGGGGTTAGCAAACTGGTCTGAACTGCTGGTGTGAGTTTACACATTTTAATCTTGGAACAGATGATGGATGCATTGAATTAAAAATAAAAATATCTACAGATGTAAGTCTATTTCATGGTATGTTACATTTACTGTAATGATAACTGTTAGGATACCTGTACCTTTTTTTTTTTTTTTTTTTTTTTTTTTTTTTTTTAAATGATCCCCACCAGACATGCTTGAAGTCGTATACAAATACACTGCTTTGAATAATAGTTTGTGTTTATTATGATTCATATGTCTGAGCAATACGACTAAAAGATATTGTAAGACGATTAAAAGCTGTAAGTTCTAAGAGAAGAGAGAACCAGAGTGTTAGGCTTTTTTTCTGATAAATGAATAGATGGATCGAGAAATAGATTAGTTTTCATGGCATGTAAATGGTTAATTAACGTCTGACTTTGCTGGACCTCTGCACTGTGGGCTGATTGGCTGGTTTTTCTACTGTGTTGCAGCTCTTATCAATATGAACACAGATTGAAAGATTCACATCTTGTTTTAAACTTCCACAGGTTGAAGACCAGTGGAGTCCCAGACAGCCGTACAGTGAAGGCCTCAGACTTCAGACTGGATCCCTCGGGTCCTCCATATGTCCAGCTGATGGCATGCCGATCTCCATCCCACCAGAGAGGGCGAGTCTGAATGGCGCCCTAGACCTTCCCCTGTGCTTCTTGTCTGCAACGCTGCTCGCCTCTCTGTCCTCTCTAGCTCTTCTCTGATCCCACATCCACTGTCTATCTCAACATGGATATACTCACCGATGACATCGAGGGATGCTACTACAACCAGTCCGTTGATTTTTTCTATGAGAAGAGTGGCAAGAACATCAGCGACCACTGGCGCAGCCGTGACTATGTGATTGTCAGCCTGGGCATGACGGTCTGCTTCATTGTCATCTTTTCCAACCTTTTGGTCATGGGCGCCATTTTTAAAAACAGACGCTTTCACTATCCCATCTATTACCTGCTGGGTAACCTGGCTATGGCTGACCTCTTCTCAGGTACAATTGTTTTACTTTATGTGCTTCTATGTTCTTGTTGTAACTACTAGTACTACAACTTATTTAAATATATAGTACAGCATATACATACAACATATATACAGGCCTAATTTAAACTGCTTTTGTCACATCTGATATTTTTATTTTTTTGTATCAAGCTTCAGTGCTGCTACAGTTCAGTCAGAAAGCACAGCAGTGGGACAGTGACACACCTTTAGGGTATATGCAGGTTCTAAAACATGGAGTTCCTCAAAGAAATGGCCTTGGAAAATTAAAAAGACAGTGGATTGTGCTGCAGGAGGCTGTTAAATGCTTTTATGTGATGTTTCAGTACCATCAGACCTACAGCAAACACTGTCACTACTGTTCGCTACAGTAGAACAGTAGTAATCGGGAGTTGTAAGGTACTGGAAAAATACGACATAATAAATAATTCTAAGGCCATATCATCCTTCCTGGGTTTTCATCATACATTTTCCAGTATGATTGTTGACCAAGTACTAATTTAACTTGGTAGAAACTCAGATTTTTCATTGTGTTGGTTCAGTACTCTAGCACGCTGGATTGGGGTATGAGGTTTGCTGCAGACCGTAGCCTTTGAATAGAGGAAAAAAGAAATTGTAGCTGTTTTATACATATTCTACAATTAACTGTCCTAAGTGCTATCTGACTTTCGCCACTGTGCATGCTGTCTATTAACACGTTTTAAAGTGTTACAACTTGTCAGGTAGCCAGGCTGCCTTCTTCACAAGGTTTTAATAGAAAAGGTGGTGAGCGCTATAAGACCCGAACGCTCTACATTTTAACACATTTAGCCACACCACAAATGCGACTCTCTTCTCTGCTATAATCTGTGTTCACATTAAAGGACAATTCTGGCGCAAAATGAACCTAGGGGTTAATAACACATAGCACATGTTTCCCACACAGACTAATTATTCTTTTTAAAATTGTTTTAAAAAGAAAGGTTTGTTTTAAGGGAAATTTACTTTTTCCATTTACTACTCCATGCATATTGTGAGTTGAAAGGGGTGATAGAATGCAAAAACGATTTTACCTTGTCATAGTTGAATAACGACAGTTTGGTGGGTATCTAGGACATGCATAGAACCTCAAAATCCCATTGACACCTCTTTCCTCTGCAAATCTCATGATTTGAAACTGCCTCTGAAAACGGGCAAATCTCAACGAACTTCCTTATTTGGCTCTAGTCTCTCTTTGTCACGCCCCAATATTTACATAGGCTACACCACTGATCTGAGGTCAGGTAGTCTTCTAAATAGGTCGCGCAGATCTCAGAAATTGTATACGTTGTCCGTCTGCTTTTTTCGTCACTAAATTCACTTCTGAGACTATTTTATGCGAGAAATCAACTATGTAGAGGTCAAATATAGGCCTTTTTACAAAAATTGATGGCTAATTGCAAATTTTGTCTGACTGTGTGGAGTTCAGTAGCTGGGCAGGCTAACGTGACAGCGGCCGGTGCTGCCTGTGTTGCTGCCTCGCCGCCCGGCCTGTCCTCCTTCACAGACCCCGGCCCGCTGTGAGCTAGATGGAGCTCCGTCACGGCTGGCAGCCCACGGCACTCCATACCTGCGCAAAGTCACCGTTTCTGGGTTAATGGACTACCAAATGCCGAGGCCCTGATAGAGCTCCAGGGCCCGCAGCTCGCTGCTCTCCTTCCCCTCTTCCTGCTAAATGGCCGGTGTGTGTGTGTGAGTGAGCGCGGTCACCGAGCTTGTTACGCCCGCAATCTCTTACCACAGGTTCCAGTTAATCTTATAATGGATATGTGTTTTGAGTTATTTAAACAATCATGGAAATAAACGCCACTTGTCCTCTCATTGATAGTGCCCGCGGTGAGCTCGATGGAGCTCTATCAATGAGAGCTAGCTAGCCTCCTCCTAACGAGACCTCTGAAATTCACAAAAATGCATTAAATTAAAATTGGACAAAAGTGTTAGCTAAGCTTTGTAAGACCTTAGGGTAGCAGTGATATACATTCCGTGACGAAATTTAAAGTGTAAATATACTCTAGTTATGCCGAAAGTGTAGCGCAATCTTTTCCCATATGATTGAATGGGACACATAGCCTAGCTACCAGCTCCTCCTAACGAGACCCTCAAATTCACAAAAATGACGAAATTCAAACTGTAAATATACTATACTTATGCCGAAAGTGTACCCAGGGTTTGTGAAAGGACAGGTCGGGCAGCAACCCAGGCAGCACCGGCCGCTGTCACTGAGCTCATGAACTCCGACACACAGTCGGACAAAATTTGCATTTAGCCATCAATTTTCGTTAAACGGCACATATTTGACCTTAACATAGTTGATTTCTCATATAAAAGTCTCAGAAGTGAATTTAGTAATTTAGTAGTAACGAACAATGTATAACATTGCAGTGTCTGAAATATGAGACCTGCTGTCTCGTCTCCACTGTATGTGTATGTGGTTCGCTTAACCAGTCAGCGCGCAGCTCATCTAAATATTCATGAGCATGCCATATTTGGGGAAAAAAAGCTCTTGTTCCAAATAGGTCCAAAACACAGGGATGCATTGGGACCCATAGAATAGCAACCGGGCCATTTTCCGCCCAACCAATGTTACATACCCTATTAGGAGACCTTAAGGAACAGTGTGAAATATCCTATATAATCATTATATCACCCCTTTAACCCTATCTTGGCTTAGATATTTGATGTACTACAACACACTCAGGCTCCGTCATGCACGGTCGCATCTGTGCAACAAATGTGAAAAAAAAAAAAAGTTATTTTTTATAGAGTTGATGAGTGTAGATGCTGGGAAAGAGCACAGTAGTGTTTCTTCACACAGTGATGCTGATAAATCTACAAAGATGCTGCAGATGCACGGATTACATAAGAAATGATGGCTGTGGGTGTTTAACTCGCATCATATGCCTTCAAGACATCAGGACCTACTTATCTCTTTAGTAAGAAAATTCACCTTTTTTTTATGCTGAAGGTTACTTTTTCTTCAGACACTATGCTTGTGTTTGCTTAAATATTTTCATAACTATATATGATATCCTAATACCAATACTGTCACTTGGAATGCTATTGTTTCTGCAGCCATAGCTGTGGGTGCATGACAATGGAAACTGAATGGGACATTTAGAATGGTTTTGTCTCGGCCTTGGTAGGTAGGAAAACAATCCTAAATGCAAACTACGCCTTGAATACAACCCAGTATATAATAGTGTGGATTATCCTGTAGTTCTTTTTTTATTTGTTAAACCCCCACTTTCCTCTTCCAGGTGTCTCCTACCTCCACTTGATGTTTCATACCGGTCCGTGGACCATTAAGCTGTCTAAGTATCAGTGGTTTGTGCGACAGGGGCTGATCGACACCAGCCTGACAGCTTCCGTCCTCAACCTCCTGGCTGTGGCTGTGGAGCGTCACCAAACCATCTTCAACATGCAGCTGCACAGTAAGATGAGCACCCGGCGTGTTTTCATCATCATGCTGTGCATCTGGCTGGTGGCCATCGTCATGGGACTGGTTCCCACCATGGGCTGGCACTGCCTGTGCGACCTGGAGAACTGCTCCACCATGGCGCCGATGTACAGCCGCAGCTACCTGGTGTTCTGGGGGGTTCTTAACCTGCTGACCTTCTTCATCATGGTGGCTGTCTACACCCGGATCTTTGTCTACGTGAGACGCAAGAGCAAGCAAATGTCACAGCACACCACCCAGATGAGACACAAAGAGACAGTGTTCAACCTGATGAAGACTGTCTCCATGATCCTGGGTGAGGAAGCACACACACCAGTTATACACGTCAAGGGCTGAAAACTAACTTAGACCTACATTATGAATCTCGGTAAATTAATTCCTTTACATCAACATTTGTAGCCTGACCCTGGAAAGCTCCTCAAAGTGAACAACTGAGCGTGTGCTTGTGTCCTTAGTGTGGATTAACTCTTAACCGGAAAAAATCAACCAGCGTTGCGTCATCTGGTTCAGGAACCAAACGTCTTTTTGGCATCAGTAAACCCAACATAGAACAATGTAGTTAAAACCGGTGTAATGACAGAAAACGGCACATTTGAGCAGTTTAGATACAGCCATCTAATTCAAAAGTGTTTGCTAATATTACAACACATAGCAAAATAAATCATGCAGATGAGATGAAAAGTAATGGAAGCCATAAATGTGCCCCAACACTATTTGTATTCTTGAGAATTAAAGTTTGATGAAAAAAAGTAACTAGGCCAGCCTTTTCTGGTGCTTTAAACTGCAACTTTCAGTTATCATGAATGCATGGATATACTGAATAGTATCATTTATTTTGATAATCCTAAAGAATGTTAAGCAACTGCCTGGAAGGGTTAAATATTATTTAGAGTCCTACTTGGGTATCTTGTGCACCCATGTATTTAATAAGATGTCATTTTATTTTGATTAACTGAGGCAGTATCATTTTCAGGCCATATAGCCCATCTCTATACACAAATACATTGTACTCAGGGCACATTATTGTCTTTCTTTAATGTTTTTTTTAAATAGCAATTTATGTGTTTAGTTCATCATTCTTTGAGGTAATCTGGTGAACATTCTTTATCCCGATTCATGTTTTTTTACTTTCTATTACTGAAGAAAACCAAGCCTCCCACACATTTCTAGCCAATCTATGCTGCTTTCCGTAAGACTTTGTGGTGACCTGTTCTCTGTTTACGGTAAACGGTGGTGGCTTATGTTTCCTGACTGCAGGAAACACAGCAACCTTTGGGTGTTTAGGGTCATAAAATTCAATGACTTGTGTGACTTCAGTGGAAAAATACCACTGCACTATATACCACATGCACCTTACTCATTTTGCTTGTTGTACAAAAGATACAGTTTTCAGGAAAACCCCTCACCTGAAACTTCACTGACCTAACACGCAGGCTGCCATGCAGGCTCCCATGCAGGCTCCTCTTTTAGCTTGTATGTACTTGTTAAACCAGCTTTACTCCCCCCACACATTCACTCCTTCCCTCCTACCGCCGATTCCTCTTGTTTTCTTCTGAACTGGCTGTGCTCCCTCGCCCCTCTGCTCTCTTTCCCAGCCTCCCCCTGTTCCTGCTCTCGCATTTTGAATTTTCGATTTAAAGTCCTCAAAGTTTTTTTTAAAAGTTACACTTCTCTCTGCCGTCGCTCAGCAGCCTGGATTCAGCATCTCTGGCATGTGACGAGGGCGAGGAAAACCATGAGCATGCCCTGACAGGGAGCTGCATAGTTTAGTTACTGTGACAGAAAACATCTTCTCCCCTGGCCTTCACATATGACACCACTAAGAGTGTGTGAGATGCGTAATCTTGTACTTCTATGTTTGTGAGGACTAACTTGAGCTTTTGGGATTGAGGGCATTTTAGTTCACTGTGTCTTCAAATTGCCATTTGAGGTTTTGTAGATGTAGATTGGAGGGTAAAGCATGTAGTTGTGACAGTTATGGTTAATACTGAGGAAAGCATTACACAGTGTGAGTTACCACATCTTCACATTTCCGTCTGTATCCTTTACGTGTGCATATATTAGTACTGAGAATGTGTGCACAAAAGGAATTCCTGAGCTGCCTAATCGAGTATTATGATAATGAAATCTGATCATACAGAGTAAACCGTCGTGTGTGTGGCCTACAGAGGAATTTACAGTACATTCCCTTTCTCCCTTAGCTTGCCCCCCCCCCCCCCCCAATTTCTTCACATTCTTTACAGCTATATCTGTATATAATTGTCTTTCCTCCTATTTTATCTGCCACCAGCCACGCCTTTTATTTTGTATTTCTAATGACCTTATGTACACATGATCTCCCTCCAGGCTGTTTTGTGTTCTGCTGGACGCCGGGCCTGGTCATTCTGCTGCTCGATGGTCTGGGCTGTGAAGCGTGTGAGGTGCTGCGCTTCGAGAAGTACTTCTTGGTCCTGGCTGAGTGCAACTCCTTCTTCAACCCCATCATCTACTCCTTCAGGGACACTGACATGAGAAGGACCTTCAAGGAGATCCTGTGCTGCCTGTGCCGGCGGGGCAGCCACGGCAAGGGCACCTCTGGCGTTTACTTTAACACCCTGGAGCAAGAGGTACTGTCCGAGAGCAACGGAGCCGACGACAGCAGTCACAAACACAACAACCACTTGTCTAAACGCACACTGACTGTAAACTGATCTGATGACCATGATTATCTGTTTAGCACATACAGTACGACCGTGACAACCACCACTCAAACGGTTTGAGAGCTGTGACAACTTGGCTGACTTGACATCTTAAAAAAAAAAGAAAAATTTTTAATTTAAAAAGTGTAATTTGAAATAATCATATAAAAAAAAAATGTATATATATAAAAACCGCTATAATTCATTATTATATTTGGTTATTAAATATTATAATTGGTTATCACAGTAACAATGTAGCAAATGAAATTATGAAAACAAAAGTGTTGCTGATAGTGATGAACCTTATCACCCAAATCTGTAGCTCCCCTCGGTTGTACAAAGCTTTATAGTGAGTTTCAGCTCATTGTTAGCTTTGACCCACAACTTCACTGTTTTGGTTCACTCTAACCGCTCTTGTAGCGCCTTTTTTTCGGCAACTGCAGGCAGCTGTTTTCTGTAAAGATGCTCCTAAACTCAATGTACGTAGCCGTTCAGCACCAACAGCAGACAGACACAGTTAGCGACTATCTGGTGAACACAGTGGAGCATTTGTGTGAATATTGGACTTGCGTTGCTAGGTGGCCAGAAACACTTAGTCGCTAACAGAAACTCTAAATGACCGATGAGGTCGCTCTGTAACTCCAGTCCAAAAAAATCCAGTTAAAAATCAGTTTAAACTCCACACTTTTCCTGCGAAAATCGTTAAAAAAAAACAAAAATTAGATGAGCCTTGTATATCAGAAAGGATTGCACCTGATAGGTATTATTGTATTCTATTGTAAGGAGATTCACTAATAGCATCATCATTAGATGCAAATGTGGTAGTTTATGATTTGAAAGTATACTAAAGTCATAAGCAAAAAAACTGTATAGTGATACACCTTTTGTCTGTCCTGCTTTAACTTGCGGTTTTGACCAAATATAAACGAACAAGCTTATGCTTTTTAGGCGCTCTGTAGGTGTACATGATTGCAAAGAGTAACAAACACTATGGGTACATCCTATGTTCTTAAATTGCATCCATGTTTCCTTCAGTTGCTTCCCTTCCTCGCGTCTTAGTCCGTCCCACCAAGGAAGCATGGGAGAGACTCGCGGAAATAGAAAACGAGGATTTAGCAACGGCTTTTAGCTGCACGGCTTACGGGAATGCTGCCCTCGTGTATCCTCGCTCATTGCTCCTCGGATATCCCTCCTCGATTCCTCGGCAGGAATAAAAGCTTTGAGACGGCCTTCACGATGGAGGGCCAGAACAACTTCCGGTTCGTGCGGGGAGCTATCGAATAAGAGACTTGAGAAGCAGCCTATGTTGAATATAGAACTTCCAACTGTTGACTCTATTGTCCTGCGGTATAACTGTGTTGACTTGTTTTAGTAAGAGAATATGTAACTGTTGATTATTTGTTGCAGTGCTTCAGCCTGCTATAGTATGAATACACATTGTTGAGCTTGGTGTAGCCCAATAAATCACAATATTATTTCTTTAAGCACTGTCCATTACAAAAAGCAACATACTGTGCATGAATATAATGATCCAACAAGAGCAGAGAACATACACGGCTCTTACAGAGGTCCTAAAATATCCCGGCACATTCAATACACTGAGCCTGTGGTTACCTTGTGGCTGAAGTGACGGCAGATGTTATAAATTGCTGCTCTGTCACATACCGTGTAACTATTGTCTGATCATATATATATATATATATATATATATATATATATATATATATATATATATATATTAGTAGCAAAAATTATTTGATTAAGAAAACTGCGACACCATTGAGAAGTAGTTAGTAACGCTACTGTCCACTACTGCTTGCAACACAAGTTGGATTTAGTGCTGTGACGCTGTCGGCACAGGTTGCTGATGCAGACTACTTTTTTTAATTTGCCAAAAGTTGTCGTAGTGACAAATGCCGGTTCAACTGGTTTGCACAAAATCCAACCTGGTTAGCCCTCAATACTGGACCGGGGTAACCAGAAATCGTCCCAACTCTACTGGACAATAGCTTAAATTGACTGTGTTACAGTGTCACATTTTCAGCCAATTTAGAAAATTTGAGTACGTAAATTCTGATACGCTTTTTTTGTCACTATTGGTCTTTGTTTGATAATATCTCAACAAAATATAATTTTTGTGCGTGCAAATAATCTCAAAATGTGTCCCGTCATGCACTCATTTTAGACACAAATCTAATTCCATACATATGTGCATCTATCCTGCCAAGATGTCAAACTTTAGCGAAACATCTAGGAGTAACCTCGATCAAACTCCTCAGATATCATAAAATGAGGCTGTAATAGTCACTCTGCCTGGTATTATAAACAGATTTCTATTGGGGAATTACCCTGCTGTCTTATGCAATCGTTACTTAGTTTATAGGGCCCACAACATTTCCGTGTGTGTGTGTGTGTGTGTGTGTGTGTGTGTGTGTGTGTGTGTGTGTGTGTGTGTGTGTGTGTGTGTGTGTGTGTGTGTGTGTGTGTGTGTGTGTGTGTGTGTGTGTGTGTGTGTGTGTGTGTGTGTGTGTGTGTGTGTGTGTGTGTGTGTGTGTGTGTGTGTGTGTGTGTGTGTGTGTGTGTGTGTGTGTGTGTGTGTGTGCTCGTGTTGTACAGTCTTAAACCAGTCCAGATGTGTGCTGGTGGTTAGTGTGTCATGCTCCTTGCCACATTTCCTCTGACTTGTTACTCTGGTATGTGTGTATGTTGGAGACATGCACTCTGTGTGTGTCTCTCTCTCACACACACACACACAGCCTGTTATTGCTGCTGGCAGGAAGCGCAGTCATGAGCGTGCGTGTGCTTGCACATGCATATTTGTGTGTACACTGACTCACTAAAACATTGTTTTACATATTTTTGTTATAGTAAAATATGCAGTGACACACACACACACACACAATTAAAACTTAGACATTTATGGAAAATAGCAAGTCGTCAACTATAAATTACGCTTAAAGGGAATGCCATTACACAAAGCTATTAAAGGGATAACGGTATATGCAAACTATTATTTGTCTTCAGATTTCAAATAAATCAACATGTTGTAGGGCTGGGTATCGTTTGAAAAATGTTATACTGTGATTTCGATACCGATTTGTAAACAATGTTTTAAATGACTATTTAAAAAAAAAAAAAAAAAAAAAAAAGAATCCACTTTAACAAAAAGAAATTACAGGTAGTCAGCCCTAACGTGTTGACACTTGTTTTCATCTTGGAGGCCTGCTATTGGTATTATTTTGACAGTTCAGAAACCTTTTCATATTGCTTTGGGTTTATTTTTGTACCAACATTGTTAAAACTAATGAATAAATGCCTACATCTGTAATTTGTTTGGTCATGGGTGTCTTTCTGCTTTGTCTTTTTCAGCGTGACTGCTTCTTTGGGATAACCAGTGAAATTTAAGTTTGGATTCATGTCAAACTGTGTGGAAACAGCATCACATGTTTTGTTTTGTTCTCTCAGCTCGTTTTGCAAGTTTGGACGTGACTAACCCAATTTCTCTTTCTTTTTTCACTTTCTGATACTTTCTGCTGCACCTAGTCCCCCTTCATTATTTTCTTTTTGTTTCCTCTTCCGATTCCTTTGACCTCATTTCAACTCTTGCCTCATATTCATACCTGTGTTTTCACCTCTGTCTTTAGAAATATAAGTCTCGTGCTGCCGAGCCAACAGGGAAGACCAACGGGATCCCTCTTATCCGTGCAGGCTCAGAAGACATCCCTGCCCATTCAGAAACCTGACATTAACTCAAACAAGGACAACATACGTTCAAGACATGCAGACACACACTTGACGCTGAAATCTAGGTATGCACACATAAACAAGCCTTAAGACCCGTTTCCTCAGCAAGCAGACTGTTGTGTGAGGCTCAAAAGCTGTCTATTCTTTTAAGAAACATTGGATTTATACCTCTGCTGCTTTAAAGCCAGTTGGGACAAGAAGAATGGACTTCTTCTATCAGTTGGCCAACATGATGGTCAATGTCTTCTAATTGAATCGGCAGCAAGTGGCTCGTCATCATCGACCTTCAGCAGACAATGGGAGGCTAACCCTTCGTTACTGGGCCATTAAAACAACATGGGGGTGACATTGGAGAGCTAATTTCCTGTTGTGACATAAATGAGAACTGCCAGTTCTCCCTAAACAGATGGGGCACAAGAAGGAGCACTGATAGCTGCTGAACAACTGGAACGTGCTGGCAAAGCATGGAAGAAATGAAGGAAAGTGTGTGTGGACATTTGCAAAGCAGAAACATGTACTCTGAGTGCCGTGAAGTTGTATAAAGCAATACAAATTATTTTCTCCATACCCTCATGGTGGATTCATGTGTATTTGAGTTGAAGTGCTCATTTTTAGGTTCGTACTTGTATTTAGAGGTTATATCAGAATAAGTTTACATAGTTTATTTAAAAAAAAAAAAAACTATTTTTGTCATACTGCACATTGCCGCTGCTCCTCTTTTCGCCCAGCTCTCTGTTTTAGCTACAGATTGAGACATCACACTTCTGTTTCATCTTTGTTGGGAGTGGCACATGCGTAGTAGCTAGGTAAGGACTACTAGCCAGTCAGAAGCAGAGTATGAGGGAGTGTCACGCTAGCAGCTAGCCTAGGCGAGCATTATAATGTGTTACAAAGTGAGGCACGTTCATCACGGAAGTAAAGGCTGGACTACAACAGAGCTGTTTGGAGCAGTTTTGTGAACAGTGTTTTCTGTTGGAGATGGTAAGTCCCTTTGGGTGGACTTTGGGATTTTTCACTTTGTAAACCTATAACATGCACAAAAATATATATAACACAATAAAGGAAAGGGGAAAAGCCAAAAAGCATAAAATGAGCACTTTAAGCTAAAACAATGCAGTCAAATACAACAGTCCTGCAGTAAGTCCTTCATGAAGGCTGTAATGTTATATAAACCCTTTCTCCATTTGTTCTTGTTGAGTTTATGATTTTTATGCTTCTGATTTTATCTGGATATGTTATGTATGTGACACACGTTATATAACTTTTACCCTTCCCGAAGTGGAAGAGACACAAATTCTCTGATGTGCATGTTACGATGCACATTTTATTCTAGATTTTACCTTTCTTTTTTTTTTTTTTTTAAATATCAACGTGAACACACTGACTTGCAATTTATTGGATAAGCTCCTGTTTTTATTTTTGTTGCGGTTGAATGCTGTAAGCCATTTTTTTCCTCCAAGTTTGTTTTCATTTATTTAAAATGTATTTATTTCACAGCATACAGTTGTTTTTTTGGGGGGGTTTTTTCACTGTATGCTACGAACCCTGTGGTGTTTGCATCATGTGCGTGTTCTCTGTGCTGGAATGACAATATTCTTTTTGTAAATTGATTGTGATATAAAACTTTAGTTATGATCACATTGTAATTGTAGATATTATGCACAGTATTTAGTGTACTTAAGCAGATTTGCCGTCAGTGACAACTCACAAAAATACTATACTATAAGGGGAAATCAAGCTTGTCATTTATCATTAATCTCCAGAAATGTTTTGAATTTTAAATAAACCCTTTTGTTCAACTTGACAGAGCAAACAGGATAAGATGTGAAGTGTGAGATGTGAAGCTTTAAGGTGAATATGTGATGTTAAAATTGAGTCAAACTGATAAGATGTTCAAAGGAAAAAGCCTTTATGTAATGCTGTCATTCAGTGTTCAGCCATGATAGTCTGCCCTCTGTGACGACATTAAAAACTTTTTGACTCATGTGGCCTGTTTACTGACAGCTTTTATCTTCCTGCCAAATTCAAGGTTAATTCTTGCTAATTTGGCTTTCCTGTTGGAAAGTCATGAATCTCATTGAGTCTCTTTTTAGACACATGCTTCATTTTACAGTCCATTTTTCTTCCGTCACAGAGGGAGAGAAAACTTCTTCTTTATCTGCTCTGTGTTCCCCAGCCCTCCTCCGGCCTTCTCCTTCCTTTCCAGTGAAGTAGTCTGTGTCGACTCCTTCCTTGTGTTACCAAGAGAGTATTTTCAGTGATATTGGCTCTTTCTTGTCTTTTGACAGTGAAAACTTTAGGGAATGCTTCTGCTCTTTCTTGTCTTTTGACAGTGAAAACTTTAGGGAAGGCTTCTGCTCTTTCTTGTCTTTTGACAGTGAAAATGTCTTCTGGGAACGCTTCTCCCTCATTTTATTCAGGTTCAGATTATCCAGTGACAGTTTACTCTTCTTCTTGCGCTTCTTATTAGGTAGGGCCTCTGTCAGCTGACTCCAGACATTGTTCAGAGGCAACTTCTTCTTCTTCTTCTTCTTCTGCCAAATAAAGGTTTTCTTGGAGGAGGAGCCACCCATAGCTAGTTGACCTGCAGGAGGAAGAAAAACATCATCAACCTGAATATAAAAATTGTATTCTACAGAAGTATTGAAGCAAAGAAAGACCGTGTGGATTTAAATTTCTTCCAGAAAGGATTATAAGTAGACTGTTCTAAATGAAAATGTAAACAAAGTAAATAGGACTTCCCTCTGCTACTAGCAGGTATCTGTTTAATGTGGACTGATGAAAATATTGTACCACAAAACTGCAAAGCAAATGTGCCAAATTTGATGTAGATATAGCTACCAGTTGACATTAGCAATATGATAAAACACTTTTGTTTATTATATTACCTTTTATACAGACAGAATGTGATGTGTTTCCGCGGTAGAATGTAACTAAGTAGATTATATTTACTCAAGTATCTTACGTACACATTTGAGGTTCTTGTACTTTACTTGAATGATCCTATTTTTAGCTACTTTATACTTTTACTCCATTACATCTCAAAGGTAAATATTGTACTTTTTTAACTTGCATTACATTTGACTGACGGCTTTAATTGCTTTTCAGATGACAGTTTTTCATGCCCTTCCCTTCCTTTTTTTATGTGTTAAGAAAATTGTCCTACATCTTAAGGTAAACAACGTATTTAAACCCCTCTTGGGTCAGCTGTAAAATGCATCTTCACAAAGCTGCAAATGGTTTTCTGCAACCTGTTCTCACTCCATTCTTCCCGCGTGTCACGGAAACGTAAGCCCACCCACGAGCTTTTCCTAAACATAACTGCGTCAAAAGGGACGTCATTAGTCCCGACCAAGCGCGTTTAGTTAAAGCGCGTTATATGACGCTTAAAGGAGAGTTTTAGCGTCAATAACAACGACGCAGGCACCTGACCAAGCCTCGGGGGTTTTTATGAGATGGGAGTGAGAATCTGTTTTCTGACACCATAAAAAGTTGATATGCAATTTAGACATGCATGGTTATCACAGGACAGCAACGCTACAAACATGATCTTATAGAATGTGACGCATTGCTGTATTGAACTACCCAAAAGTATCTAAAGAAGTTCAAATGAGCACAACCTTAAACATTTACATCAGCAAAATGCAACATAGGCTACACATTACTGCAGCAGTAATATCAATACAGAAACCTGACTAACAGGGAACATTTTACTGCACAATGAGTACTTTTATTTTACATAGGCTACTGTAAGTCAAAAGTACTTTTACTAAAGTAAGGTTTTGAATGCAGGTCCTAAATACTTGTAGTGCATGTCATTTCCAGTACTTGTACGTAAGTAAAAGATCTGAATACTTTCACCACTGATTACACAAGAGATTATTAACAAGAAAATAAGAGACGTCTGACATTTAGAAATAAATTAGGCCTACTGAAAAAGACAATTAGGTTTGTGTACGTTCCAAAGTTCTTATTTAAACCAATATTGCATCGTAATGGTTCTCTGATTGGAGAGTTAAAGACTATTGTTTACATTTACAAACACATGACAATGTCCGTACAAACCTTATTTCTCCTCCGCACTCAGTCAGAACAACTGGTGTCACAGTCAAGCCAGCTTTCACTTCGAGCAGAAGGCGCCTGTTCTTGTACTTTGTTGTAAAAGGATCTGATGGACCACATCAGATAGTAGGCCTGACTGCACTGACTCTGAGAGGAAAGTCAACTACCAAAAACATTGTTCATTTCCGTGATGTTTGGAATATGGAGCAGCCGAACAGGAGAACAAACTGGTTCTGTGACATCTTTACTGACTGACGGAACTTCTGCTGATTTAGAGACGACTAAAAAGTACGCCCTTAAAGGTCCATGGTAACACACAGTGTGTAATAGTCTATGTACTACGTGCATGGACATGTATTTCAAAGACTCCCCTTGTTGATCTAATAAAAGCTTCATGTGTGTTTAACTCTCTTATCTTCATCATGTGTGCATGACACACAGGCTATATATTCTTGGATTCCACTTTTCTTGCATCTTTAAACTGAAAGACAAGAGCAACAGTTTCCTCCCCATTTTATTCTGTTGTTCTGTTTTGCAGATTTGACTCTGACTCTCACAGTCGGAGCCCAATCAAGTGGCAGTATCTCACTACAGGTTCAGTTTAACAGGTTCCATTTAACGCTGAATCAAGGCCTATCGATCATTGATGCGGAAGGTAACTCACACACACACACACACACACACACACACACACACACACACACACACACACACACACACATAGTGCGTCTCACTATCTTTGTGGGGACCCGTCATTGACAGTGCATTCCCTAGCCCCTTAACCTAACCTTAACCATCACAACTAAATGCCTAACCTTAACCCTTACCCTCACCCTAACCATAACCTAATTATATCCCTAATCCTAAAACCAAGTCTTAACCCTCAAACAGCCCTTTAACCTTGTGGGGTCCAGCATTTTGGGCCCACAAAGCTGGTCGGACCCCACAAGTATACTGTATTCCCGGTTTTTGGACCCCACTAATGTAGTTAAACAAGAACACACACACACACACACACACACACCTTAAGACTATCTGCACCTCTTCTCTTCTTCATCTCCATCTTGTTTAATCGTCATGATTCAGTGATAGGCTACCCCCCCCCCCCCCCCCCCCCCCCCCCCTCTCGCTGTGGTTGCAGATACCCCTTTAATAAAAGGAGGATAAGGATTGTTTTTTAACCTAGAATTTAGGCGTTGTTACTTCGGAATCGAATTTTCTTTCTGCAATATGCAATAGGCTACAAAATAGAAAGTTTCTGCTCAGCTGGCTGGGGGTGAAGTCGGTGCCTTGCCCAAGGGCACCCCCATGTGGAAGAAGGGGACACTGTTACTCACATTTGTATTCCCTGCCCGAAAACTCTAATCTGCTCTCACAGGCAAAAACAGCGAGGCTGTTACTCAGCAGAACATCAGGCCTGGTACTGCTGCTGCTTTTACGTGAGTCGAAAATATGAAACCTTTTTCTGTGGCATCCCCATTGGCAGAGATGTGACGTTTACGGGGGGCTTGGAGCCGGTAGGCATATGCTATTCAAATGTGAGTCATTTTATTCTCCATATAGGCCTATTTGATTTGTTTTATTCAGGCCTATGATAATATGATGACACATATTTCTATTATGTCTGTTTGACGTCTTGTTGTCATTCTTGTTTCAGTGTGTGTCTGCATCACAGGGTCCTCCTCCCTCCCTCCCTCCCTCCCTCCCTCCCTCCCTACCCCTCCCATTTCCCCGGTGTGTGCTGCTCTTGCTGCCTCCGCTCCGTGTCTCCTCCGTGCGGCGCAGCGCAGCGCGGCCATGGTGGACTCTCCCAGGGCGATGAAGAAGACCTTCTCGGTGCCGGAGATCAAGCCGCTGGACCAGTACGACTTCAACCGGGCCAAGATCTGCGCCAGCGTCCGGTGGCTGCTCTCTAAATCGTACGGCTCTGCAGGTAGACTCCAGTCTTTTCCCCGCCGCTGTTCTCATCACTGAGGCGCTGCTTGGGTGGGGCGCTTAATAATTGATCCAGCTAGCCTATATAGCCTACGTATATATGGAGCTCTGAGTTAGACTAGTCGTTTTATTTCAAGTGTGCCTCCAGCATCCATCTGCCCAGCAGCATCCATGCATCCATCCTTTACCAACCGCTGCACTGATGCTTATAACCTGTGCGTGCCTCCCAGGCTGTGCAGCCTAAACACTGCATGTAGGTTATCTTCATTTTATACTGAAGGGGTTTCATCCAATTATTGATATGTATATGAAGCTTGTCGGGAGGGATCTCCTCAATGGTGCGTTATGCATGAAGGTACTGGAGGATGTCATCGCTGCAGTGCAACAAAGCCTTTTGTCAGGCTCCATCAGGCCTGTGGAGGGGTTCACCAGCCTAAATATAACCTGCAGAACAAAACCTATAGCATACAACCTAAAACGATTACAAAAGATGTATAGATGTGTGGGCCGGCTGTAACTGGGTCAGGACCGCATAATATTTGTGTCAGTGTTACTCACGCACGCTGTGCTATAGCGCGTGGCAGTAGCTATACTAAAGGTGACTTAGTGGGTCTTATAAGACAATGGAGTGTCTTTGGTGATAACTGCTGCACAGAGAAGTTGTTGGCTATATAAATATAGGCTATTTTGAGAAATATGCTAGCAATGGAAAAGCTGATTTGTACCTCTCAGCATTGTAATGTCTATTGTGAGTGGCCAAACATTACAGTAAGGTACACTAATGTAACACTTGTACAGTATAATGCAATTCAATGTATGAAATAACACCCTTATAAGGCTTACAGTATAATGTGAAAGTTTTGTTTTATGTTGGATGACATCCTACAGGGTGCTCCTTTTTAGGGCAGCAACTAATGATTATTTTCACTATAGCTGTCAGGACTATGATGATGCTGTAACTTTAAATTTTTTTTAAAAAGTATGTAAATACACTTACATAAATAAATAGCCTAGTGAAAATGTGTGTCCGACTAACCTTAATATATATTGCAAACAAACGATACAAAACAGAGAAAATCAGTTAACCTTCACATTTGAGATGCTGAAACAGTGAATAATTGGCGATTTTGTTTGATCATTGATCTAAATGATGAACCTTTTATTGTATTCTATCAACTTATTGTTTCAATGCTTAGTGTTTCTGTTATTTCACACCAGTTTCTGTATGAATGACATGTTCCAATGAAAGATCAGTTCTGTACGTGGGTTCAGGCTCTGCTGACTAACACACTGATGTCACACTGGGCTAATTCTGCAATCTTATACTGCAATAGTTAAGTTGTAGTTTCTCTTTATGTAATAATCCTGTTTTTTTTTTGTTGCTAGTATTAGATATTATTTCATGTTACATTTGTGTCCGGTCTACCAGTCCGTGTGACAGGAGGAGAGATGAGCTGAAAGCCTCTCAGCAGGGGAGGCTTCATTGTTGTCTGTCAACTGGAAAATGCCCACTGGGTGCCTCATACAATTTTAATAAAGGCCCTTAAAATTTGCCACTAATAATAATAATAATAATAATAATAATAATAATTTATACTTCATATCCACTCCTGATTCAGCTGAGATTCATTGTGACTACTCTAAACAATATATTTGTCAGTGACATTTCTTCCTGGTTTATTGTTGTTATTTTTAAGAACATGTTAGTTTTCTCCAAGTTATTTATTGACAAGGTGAAAATGAATGAAGCTTGTGTCTTTTTATGGTAACATTAATATTCATTTAGCCAGTCAAGTGAAGTATAAAACTCAATGACCTGCCCTGACTATGCCTTTTTTGAAACCTCCACTGATCCATTGAACTGTTTATATGTTTATACAGGTTATACTGTTAACCTGAGTTTGGCATTGCATATACATATTGTATAGGCTATACTTTGGATTTGAACCTTATTGTTATTCTTGTCTTAGACTTTTATATTTGCACTCTTCCCACTTTGTATTACAACTGCTACACAACAATTTCCCTCATGATAAGGTTTTATCTTTATCTTATCTTAACCAGGAAATGACCTCACTGAGTGTCCTGGGTGATCAAGATACTGTAGAAGTACAGATATAAAATAAGATAAAACATATCAGAAATACTCAAATATGTAGAGAATAATGGATTACACAACAGATATTGTGACAAGGATAATCTACAACTGACAAAATAACCGCAATAAATATACCAGAATAAAAAATGTATACTTCACTCCTTAGAAACAAACTGAACAAACTGATTGTTAAACAAGCCTAAAAAAAGACAACACAGATTACCAAATATTGTCCGTCTCTCGAGATGGACTCCCCCCCCCGAATTAATTAGTCGTTTCTTTTCCAGCAAAAGTACTAAACATTCTACAATTTTAACTTCTCACTAATGAAGATTTGCTGCT
Source organism: Zingel zingel (assembly GCA_023566125.1). Classification (NCBI taxonomy): domain Eukaryota; kingdom Metazoa; phylum Chordata; class Actinopteri; order Perciformes; family Percidae; genus Zingel; species Zingel zingel. The sequence goes on along the minus strand of CM042317.1, from coordinate 35,312,559 downwards.
TTTCTTTATGAAAGTAAACCCAATATCTTTAAGTATGGGGCTGATGGGCATTATAATGGGCATTTCTAACACTTTCCTGACATTCTATAGATACAACCATGAATCAATTAATGAAGAAAACAGCTGGCAGGGGTTTTCACCCCCAAACATAGGTTTGTATATGTGTGAGGACGTTGCGGAAACGTGACTTGAAAGGGGTCATAGTGTTATTTGGTGATTTCTAACTGATCATACAAGCCATACAATGTTACACTGTTGGTCTGATTTAGCTGCACTGCACAGGCCTGTTTCTGTTTTTGTCCCTGATTGAATTAGTATTATGTTAAATGGGTTAGCTGGTTCCTACTCTGCAGTCCAGTCTCATCGCCTCTGCTGTGATCGGGACAGAATGGCCACTTTCCATTTCCACCATTCCCATGGTGACGGCAGTCCTATTTCCTCCCAGTGCTGCAGAGTGTGAAAGGCAGAGGGTTTAACCCCAAACAGTGTGTGTAACACTGCAGTGGAGTGACACAGATAGAGTCTTCTATTCAAATTCATTGTGGTTATGCAGTCATTTCTGGATGGGAAGGAGTTACAGTTACACAAGAGAGCCTCACAACAGCAGGTTGAGAGTGAAAGAAGAGCAGCTGTAGCCCTTATAATGAATCATAGTTATATGTGTAAGGACAGATAAAGAAATAGAAAGGAGTTGATAATTTGTTGGCTTCAACGGAAAGAGGATTGACTGTAGAATTAAATGGGAGAGATGTAGACTCTGATATTTCCTTTAAGAAGTCCACTCCAATCTTCAGGATTATCCCGACTCCTTGGACATCCTTCCAGAGCGGGAATATGGGTCAGCCAGGGAAGTGTGTGTTTTTGTGTCCACAGCGTGTATGTGTCTATGAAATCACACACTCATAATGGTCTGAGCTTCTTACCATGTACACCATAGATTACTCGGCATGCATGCACGCACGCGCGCACGCACGCACGCACGCACGCACGCACGCACGCACACACACACACACACACACACACACACACACACACACACACACTTGTCTGGGGAACCTAGCCGAGCTGTTCATGCAGATGATGACATTATCTTCTCCTGCAGGCTCCCCGCAGTCAGACGCTTTCACTAACTGTCACCTAATCTCCATAGTGGGAAAACTTCTTCATTTTTATTCAGTGGTTATTTAGTTTTCTCTTCCAGAACAGATAAGAGATAGTGGAGCTGCATTCGCTTGGCAGCAGCCTGCGTTAACTTTGCAAGCTTTTCCACATGGGACAATGCGTCGACAAAGCAATTCTCTGCATTAGAGTAGAACAATGCAGGCAAGCTGACTCATTTTTCACCATCTCTTGTATCTGCAAGCAATATCTTATCTGCACCATAAACTTCATGATTATGTTCCACCTCACATGCAGTTTAGAGAATGTCCTACAGTAGATGACTGAGCACCTCCATTCTCTTAACAATTATCTCCACTTGTATAATGATTGAGTGGACTCTTTTAGCTTCCCCAATCCACTGAAATATTAATTCTGAGCTCTTTTGCATTCATTAGCAAGGTTGTTTCTTTCCTCTTAGAAGCTCTCTGAGGCTGCACAGAGGTGCTTTGAGCTAAATGCTAACTTCAGCTTGATAACCGCATCCATGATGCTAACATGCTGACGTTTAGCAGGTATAATGCTTTTTCATGTTCACCATCTTAGTTCAGCATGTTAACATGCAAACATTTGCTAACTAGCACTAAAGTCAGTACAGCTGAAGCAGGTGGTAATGTCATTAGTTTTGCAGGTATTATAAAACAAAGCGTTGGACAAAATGAATTTTTTAACCTGATCCTTGAGCTGCAGATAAAAAGTCAGAGGATCACCAAAGTCATTAAGATTAATCCTCTGGGAACCATGAATGTCTGTACCAATCTTTGTTTAAATCCATGAAGATGTTGAAATAGTTCTCTAAAAAGTGAAAACATTGACTTGCAAATGTGCAAGAAGAAGAGGATCACAAAAGTTATTAGGATTTATCCTCTGGGCACCGTGTATATCTGTGTTGTAATGTAATTGTATTTAAACAGGAACAATGCACAATTAAAGGTTGACCTTGTATAAGAACAAGGAGAGATGCATTGCACCAGGTTGTAGCACAATTGCTATTTTCCTCCCGTAGTCCCTGGGCAGGAGCTGTCTTATAACAATTCATCCAAAAGTTGTCATAGTTTCACTAAAGTCACAAAATGTCAACCTGCTGGTGGTGCTAGAGGAAAAGGCAGTAGGAATTATAGTCTCTAGACCATTATGTTTGTACAATCATCAGTTTTTTAGATAATTCTAGACCAAAGTGGTGGACCAACCGACAGACCAACATTACCACCCCTAGAGCCATGATGCTAGTGTGACTAAAAAGCTCAACGAAGCTCTCCTCTTTCCTTTTTCAGAAAATGTTCCTGTGGAGTTGCGAGAGCCGTTTTACAAAGACCAGTATGAGCAAGAGCACCTCAAGCCATCCGTCTCCAAGCTGCTTCTCTCCCCGGAGATCTACTGCAGAGCCCAGGCGCTGCTGGCCCAGGCACAAGGGGTTTCTCTGCCAGCAGCGCAGGGGTCCCCGGCCGACAACTCTGCCCTGCTGCAGTTCCTCATTAAGAAAGGTTACACTCCAAAGGTCCAGGATGCAGACGTCACTGAGGAGGACCTCAGCTTCGTCCCCATCAAGACAGTAGGTGTTTGGCCTGATGTGTTTGTGTGTAGCTGTTTATGAGTATGGTCATTAGTTTTAATGTTCATTTTGCCCTATTTGATTTCCACTGGTTATGTGCCCATTATTTAGGTATTTATGAAAAGTAAATACCACAGTGCAAAATGCTATATACTAAGTAGATAAGTATTTAGCAGTAATTAGCATTTTCCAAAGGGAAGAAAAGTTTGTTGGATGAAATATTTCTTTCTTTTAATGCTTTTCTGTCAGTTGAAGTACATGAGTAGCAGTAAGGACAAGAACCGATGGAAGTAAAGTAGGAAGGGAACAAAGGAAGGAGAAAGGACAACAGAATGAAGAGAAGGAGAAAGAAGAACAATGGGATGAAGAAAGGACATAAGGATGAAAAGGAGAAAGAGCAGAGGGATGATGAGAAGGACAAAGGGTAGAAGAAAAGTAGGCAGGAAGGAGAGACAAAGAAAGAGGGAATGAAATAAAGTGATATTTAGCAGTCTTACTTTGTGTGGAATGAAAAAGTTAATATGCAAAGTAGAAAATACAAGTGTCACAAAATATAGAAGATTAGTAGTTGAATATGTAGAAAGGCTTCTTGTACCTACAGAGTCAGTACAAGTAAATTGGATTTTCAGCTCTTCTAATTTTACACTAATCTTGTGATTGGTGCAGAAGGCCCACCTCGCCCTGATTGACTCTCTGATGACGCTGGTTGCTAAAGAGGCGGTGGGCAGGGTGAAGATGGCAGTGGAGGCGGAGCAGATGGGTGTCGGGGCTCCGTGGGAGAACGCTCTGCTCTTCTGGGTCAACAGGGTGAGACCACAAAATCACTTTCAAATGCTGTCATCCTTTTTATATTTATATAGTTATTTGATTATAGGACAGGTGTGCTGTTTTTCCATTTGAGACCTATTTTAAATGTGGTTTACCATCATTTACTAATGCAAAATCATCAACATTCACTGGCAGCTTCAGCCTTGAGAACCAGTCTGCTGCAGCTGCTCACTTGGATTGTTTGGGCTTTCAAAAACCAGACTGTACAGGTGTCGATTTCTTTCATTGTTTTTTTAAAGACCTAAACCTTATGTCTTCATTGGAATGTGAAATAAGCCTATTGAATAAATGCAGACGTATAGGCCTAGTGAATTTCACAAAAGATATTGGTATATATGCATGATTATTAGTGATGAAAAACAACATTTCAACAAGAAAAACAATGGGGTAAGCATTGTGGACCTGGACCTGGACAATTATCTATCATATGTTTTGTATTTATATTTTCCTTACATGCTGATATACTATATATATATATATATATATATATATATATATATATATATATATATATATATATATATATATATATATATATATATATAAAGAAAAAACTTATATATATATATATATATATATATATCAGTTTTTTCTCTGGTGTTAATTTATTTTGTCGTATCAGGTTCAACAAGTGTGGTGTGGGACATAGTTGTACACATGGTTATGTTTTGGATTTTTTATAGAATTCACTTGCCTGTGTGTGATTCTGACTCTGAAGATGACAATACACATTGGTTTTCACGTATTATGTGATCTTCTTAATTTGTTTTGTACATTAACAAAGCAGTGTGCCTTAAATGTTTTGGTTGTTGTCTCTCGTGGACAACATCTTAATAAAGTTTTGGATGAAACGCGGTGAACTTATCCTTTTAACTTCCTACAGCTGAACCAGAAGTTGAGAGAAATCACAGAAGAAGAAGAGCCCACCAAGTCGCAGACATGCACAGACCTGCAGACTGCTCAGGACTCGGTAGAAAACACACACACACACACACACACACACACACACACACACACACACACACACACACACACACACACACATGCATGATGTTTTGCTGTGAAGCAGCTGTCTCTCACACTAGCTGTGTTGCTGAAGCTTCTAACATCGATGTTGCTCTGCTTCTCTGTTCTCTCCCCCCTGGTTTTGTCTCTGTCATGCCTTGCTCTCTGGCAGTGTCAATCCAACCGTTGGTACTGGAAACTAGTCCCCGTAAGTGTACTCTTCTCCTGTCTATCTTCCTCTCTGAGTCCGTCCATCTGCTGTGGCTGACGTTATGGTGCCTGCTGGAAAATGCCTCAAATAACTCTTATTTGTCCCGTTACGAAAGTGCCTTAGTGTATGATGTCATTTACATAACTGCTGACCTTTTCAACTGACCAATTACAAATGTCCTGTAACTGCTTATTATTATTAACTGATGATGTTTTGGACACTGGCGTGTTTATGACTTTGTTACATTCAATCATCAATTTTCATCTCAAACTGCCCAGATTATCAGAGCAGAGGGGCAGGGGGGGATGTTGGAGAGGATGGAGGGAGGAGGCATTACTCCCTTGCTGATTATTGAAGCACCTCTGCGCCCCCTTTGTTTGTCCCTTTTCTCCCCTTCCTCTCCTCCTCCCCTCCGCTCTTTTCTCCCTGAGCAGTGCCAGGTTGTGGCGGTTCCCACGATGAGCGGCCCCATGTCATTTATGCTTGTTTCCCTCTCTCTGCCATCCCCCCATCCAGCATGCTATCGCTTTTTGTTTGAAGGAGTCGGGGAATAAGCCGCCAGTGGTAACGTATAACACCTCACTCTTTTCTCACCCTCATCCTCCACGTCTCCCGTAGCAACGCACGCGACTTGAGTGACAGACTGACCAATCGCCACACCTGTCCCACGCTGTCCACCAATGACTGACTGACAGGGGCGGGTCTAGAGGGGGGGACCGGGGTGGCATCGGCCCACCCTCCCTGAAATGTGATTGGCCCCCCCTGGTGCTCCCCTCAATCCATTGTGCTAGAGTGCTGTCAATCTGACAAATTTGATTTCCATTCGATCAGAGTAGGCCTGCCAATCGCTGCCTTTCCATTTGGTTAGTGGATATATACTTTAAACACACATTGTATGGCAACTGTGTACTTTGTTGAAATTTTAAGGCCAGTTGAGAAGTAGAAACATATTGAACTCACTGTAGAGCACTTGTTGCTGTAAGAAATAAATTGTGTATTGCACTTCATTTCTGTTTTGTTTCCTATTACCTGAAAACTGTGTACAGCAAGGTTTTCTTTGTTGAAGTTTGAGGCAAGTTTATTGTAAGTGTATTGCACTTTATTTTTATACGGTTCTGTGCAAAAAAAATCTTCCCAGCCCTTTTCACATGACCAATTAATGTTTACATGATGACTATCTAAATGTTTGCCTTAAGAGCCCATAGACAATTTGTATTGTATTTGGATACATCATTTGTTGAAAATAAAAACAAGTGAAATACAGTATTTCCTATATTTCTAAGCATATTTTCTATGCTGTATTCTGATATAATCCCCCCGCCTGACGGATTTTTGGTCCTCCCCTGTGCCACCCCACTTAAAAAATCCTGGAATGGCCCCTGCTGGCTGACTGGCTGACTGACTGACTGACTGACTGCAAACTAATCACTATTCCAATCCCGAGGTTGGATGGATCAATTCAAACTCATTAGCTATTAACAGTATTTATCCATATTCAATTCATGTTTTACTGCTTTTCTTTATAGTGTGTGTTACTAAGCCATGTTATAGGAGGCATATTACTGTAAGATGTTACTCTTTGATGTTGAACATTTCACCTTTGCCCTCCTCCAACAAGGCTGCGTAACATCATTCAGCATAAGTTTCAGCTGATGCACATGCAGCGTTTGTTTTGTGTTGGATTCTTTTGGGTGTATTTTTTTTAATCTCTTGTGCACATTAAAAGAGTGATACAGTATACAAGCTTTTCATTTTGATAAAATTCACTTTTTTCTTATCTGATTATGTATTTCCTACATGATCAAGGCTCACAGTGACGTCAGTGCCTGTTTCTGCTGCATGGACACCAGAGGACAAACATCCTCATCTTCACTTATAATCACTGACATTTTTCTACCCATAGTTTTCTTTTAATTTAAATTTTCTTTTTTTTCACTTTCTTTTTGCAATGTTTTTTTTTAACCTTTGCACTGCACCTTCTGGTTGGTGTGTGTGTGTGTGTGTGTGTGTGTGTGTGTGCAAATGTTTCTTAATTAAGGCATCACTGGTCTTGCGCTTTGTTTCTGTGGGTTTACTTCTCTGCAATTTTCCTGGAGTTTGGCTGCCTTTATAGTTTAAGTTAATGGTTTTATTTATTGTCTGTAGTGTAAAAAGGATATTTCCTGGCTGATTGTACACTAACTCTCTTAAACATAATGTAAACTTTATTTTCAAATCTGTAATTTTGTCTGTATCTGCCTTACAATCCGCCCTCTCTTCTCTTCACTGGCCCTTTTGCTTTTCTGTTTCCTACTTGTCTTTACACAACACTTCCTGTTTTTACCCTCTTTTCCCTCCTCATCCTTCTGCTCATTCCCTCTCTTTTCTTTCCTAGATTCGCTATAGGAAGGACAAAGTGCAGTCTAAGCTGACTCCTACGTTCCCTCTGGTCTCTGCGGTCAAAGATCTGTCTAATGGCTGCGCTATAGCTGCTGTGTTGCACTACTACTGCTCCAGCTTGCTGCCTCTAGAGGGTACAGACATGTACTCAGACGCAACCACACACGCATACATGTACACATTGGATGATTAAATATTTATTTTTAGCTAATGTATGCTTCCCGAGACTAAACAGCTGAAACCACGGACCCTTTGTTTAAAAAAAGGTTTCTAAAAAATGTGGTTATGTTCAATGAGAGAGCATTTCTTATTACTACATCTGTACAACAACTATGACTCTTACTAGTAGTATACATGATATTTTGGAATGTACATTTCATGTTTCATTTTTATATTTTCTTGCTGTAATTCAGTGAACTTTGTGAAAGCATTCTTACATTGAAATAGCATCTGTTGTAAATGATCTACAGTGGATCAAAAAGTATTTGATAGCCACCTCTGACAGACACGTACATACTAAATGTTTATGTATGATTTGTCTGCTCCTTCCAGATGTGTGTCTGAAGGACACCATGTCAGTCACAGACAGTCTCTACAACCTGCAGCTGATCAAAGATTTTTGTGAAAGCAGTTTACAGAGCTGCTGCCCCCTTGCTGTGGAGGACCTGCTCTACGCTCCCCCGGTCCTGCATGTAAGCATTACGTTACCTTTTACATTTACGCTATTAATGAATACACTGTAGATTCATCAGTGCAGTTGAAGTGAGGAGCAAAAGAGTGTGGATTGAAAAAAGAAGGCATACACATAAGCATTAAAAAAAGGCAACTCCACAGAAAAAAAAATTCTCTATGGAGAAAAAGTATCATGCAGTGCAAGCAGGATTTCAGCTTGGGTGTAGTCACTCATTGGGATGATGTCATCCTGCCATGTTTTTATCTCTACTGACACTCAGTGAAATTAACCCTTTGAACTCTGCAATAGAAATAATCTGCCAGGATAACCGGTTATGTAAGTCAATAAACTATAATAATTACTAAAAGTATTGACATTGTGTCATAAATAATAAATAAATAAATAAATGGGACATGTGTTTTCATCACATTTTACTAAATAAACACACAAAACATATTGATCCAAAATATTTCCACTCCATAAGTTATTTGAACTATGTACATGGTTTAGTTTTTGGGAGTGTAAAGGTGTTCTGATAGTTGCATCTGCAATAGATAAATGGTACGGCTGCATTGCACTGGACATCCCCTAACGTGACGACATTATCACGAGCATACAACGTTATAACCCGAAAGACTCACGAGAATGAATGCTCTATGCTTTTTATTTTAGATCGATTTAAACAGGATCATGTAAACAACGACATTCCACGGCTGCCGGCGGGAGGTCTGTTCTTTAAGCGTTAAGTCACAAAGATTCTTTGCTTATTCCGCCCTCTCCCCACGTGTTTGTCACCTCCACATAGAGCTGGGCGATATGGAGAAAATCAAATATCACAATATTTTTGACCAAATATATTAATATAATAAACAAAATATTAACACAATGAGATTTTTGATAAATAATCATCAATAACATGGATATATTTACTAAGTTGGTAAAGGCAAATAAAAGAACAGCTAGAACAGACTGGTGAGTTCAGGAAATGACATCGCTTTACTGTAATGCAGCCTTTAAACCAGGAAATGACAACACTGTCACTGTCATATATTACGATATCCAAAATTTAAGACGATATCTAACCTATATCGTTATCGATATAATATCGATATATTGCCCAGCCCTATACCTCCACGGTAACCTAATATGCTCTTTTCCTCAGTTGAACATCATGAGCTTCATAGCTGAGCTGTTGGAGTGGTTTGAGGTTACGAAGCCTGATTTTGTCCAGCCCATGCAACCCATCGACCTCTCAGGTCTGTAACTTCCAGTACGTTGTTGACAACATTTCTGTAACATTGTTATATTGGCCAATGGCGATCGGCCTGTGAAACTGCAATGTTTCTCCGTCTTTCAGATGTATCAGGGTTACTCGACTGTACAAGTCCTGTCAGCGGGAACAGCAACAGGTAGAAGCATCCCACGAATACCACCCACACAAAGATGTTCAGGGTAGAAAAAGCAGGCATGACTTTATTCAGTCTGATGTGGAATCTGTCTTCAACCAATTTGAACCTAAACTACTACAGCATTTATTGAGCCAAAACTAGACTAAAACAAAATAAACCTGAGAAATGTAATATCGGACCTGGTCCAGGCTTAGAATCAAAGCTGTAACATATTATGAACAATTAGTATCCTAAATAAACAAACAAAGCAAATAAAAAATGTAACATATTTTTCATTTGCTTTAAAAAAAAAGAGTTGAATGAACAGCATTTTACTGTATTTTTCTGTTTCAGTGGTTCTCCGTCCTTCATCTTCAAACAACCTTTTGTGCCCATCTGCTCCCCAGTGTCACCTGGTAAAAAAAATAGAAAGAAATGCACAGAATGTTTTTATTCAACCTTTCTTTTTGACTTTAGTTTTTTTTTTCTCTCTTTGCAGAAAACAAAAGTTGGACAAAGAAACAAATCAGGTAGTCATACTTCAAAGCTTCATGGGATTTCTATAGTAAATGTTAGGGCTGGGTTTAAAAAAAAAATCGATTTTCCGATTTAAATCGATTTTCATTTGAATTTTCCAATATCGGTTCATAAAATCCAGAATTGATCTCTAACTATGCCAACTATGCCATGCTAGCTTGTCAAGAAGGGGGTTAAATAATGCACCAAAGATAAGCTACATTTTGGCGAGGGAAAAACTGGAATGGCCATTTTGAAAAGGGTCCCTTGATCTCGCACCTCAAGATATCTGAATAGAAAATGTTGCTCAATACTCACTGACTGTAGAGTCGGTATAGCTGCACTTTATTGTGTTGACTGCTGTAGTGTTTTCATGTTAAATAAAATGTACATTAATGTAACTGCTTTGGGATCAGTTCTTAATGTAAACACTTTTAATAAAGCAGCAGGTTAGATGGAACCTTGTTCAATTGTAGAATCTCTTTCATATCTAAGCAAAAATTTTTTGTACGTGAAATATCCCAAATCGACACTAAATCGTAATCATATCGGAAATGTCATCATATTGGGACCTTGTGAAACAGAATTGAATCGATTCCCGGGAAATCAGTGGCGATACCCAGCCCAAGTAAATGTGTTGCATTCATATTTTATCTTAATTTAAAAAAAAAATCTTCTTACTTTGGCTTCTGTGGTCTCTGCTTTACCGTTTTTGTTGGCCCAACCCATCCATTTGTCCATTTGTCCATCCTTCCATCATCATCCACCTCTCTGCAGTCGTCCTCTGTCAGCAGTGACTTTCAGCATCCCATTTGGGCTGGACAGTGATGTTGACATTGTCATGGGAAACCCAATAGATTCTGTCTTTCGCTCTGTCAGCACTGACAGCCTCACCAACGGCCTCCCTGCAATGACTTCATCGGTGACATCAGCAGGGATGAATTGTGTCCCGTACAGCCCTCCGGAGGAACTCAGCCACCTGGTCAGTGCTTCTGTGCCATCGCAGCGCTCTTCCTGGGGCCCTTACGCACACACAACACCACTGGGAGAACTGCCGACCATCGAGGAGGCGCTACAGGTGGTTCATATTCCTGGCAGCAAAGATCGGAGGAAGGAAAGGATAGCGGAGAAAGGTGGAAGAGGAGTGTTGGGAGGAAGGCCAGAGCCCAGGTTACGTCCCGAAGGAGCCCCTGCTGGTTTCTTCCTACACTCCCCTGAGAAGGATAATTCGCAGCTCAGTAGCTCTGCTCCCTGTAGCTCTGGAGTCCTCCACCGGCCTGTCGTTGGAGTAGTGGGTGACACTGAAAGGCAAGGAACAGGAGAGAGGAGGGAGAGATCAGGACGCACCTCTGAGATGTCGCGTGATGACGACTCTGTTCTACGAGATGGCAGCGTTGACTCCTCCGAAGCATCGGATGAAACTCCTAGAAATGCCCCTGGTAATATTCGACCCGGTAACAACAGCACCAGAAACGGTCCACACATGACGAGCTTTGCTGAGCGACGAGATAGCAGAAGAAGACATCCCGCTGCTCCCGGGGAGGAGTCAGCCTCTGCTCTGACACCAACCACCCCAGGAACTCCACATACACCCTCCACCCCAGTAGGGGCACCGGGCCACCAGGACAGCCCAGGTCCCAGGTGCCCTGAACCAAGCTCTGAGGCCTGGGAGTTGGGGGCTCGTCTGGAGGAAAAGCGCAAAAGCATTGAAGCCCAAAAGAAACGCATTGAGGCCATCTTTACCAGGCACAGACAGAGGCTTGGAAAAACTGCTTTCCTTCAACTGAAAAGACAGCAAGGAGAGGGAGGAGGGAAGGGAGCAGAGGAGGATAATCTCACCCTGGAGGAACGCCTCACTTGCATGGAGGAGCAACTGAAACAGGAGGAGGAGAGGGAAGAGAAGGAAAAAAAAGAGAAAGAAAAGGATGGAGAGAAGGAGAAAGAGATGCCATCTGTTTCCAATCCTCCTCGGTTAGAGAAGCAGGTCACATTCTCTATTGAAAGTAAACAAGGGGCAGAGAAAGAAAAAGGAGCAGAGAAAGAAAAAGGAGCAGAGAAAGAGAAAGGAGGTGAAGCTGTCATACTGGAGTGCAATGAAGTGGTGAAGAAACTTAGTGAAGCTCTGCAGTCATTACAAAAGGACATGCAGAAACTTACAGAACAGCAACAGCAGCTCATGAGCAACCAAAGACCTAAAAATACACCCCAAAAGAAATCAACACCTAGAAGTACCGCCAAAACGCCTCCTCACACCCCAACAAAAACGCCACCAAGAACCCCGACAAATACTTCTACGAAGAGTACCAGTAAAGCTTGGGTGATTCCAGGTCCCAGTGCTGCCGCCTCCCCGTCACGGCGTTCTCACCTTCCTTCCTCTTCCACCTCCCCAAAGACTATTGTCTCCTCCTCCTGCCCAGCTCCTCGCACTAAGATCCTCTCCTCCTCCACTCCCCGCAGCCCCAAGCACCACCCGCGTGTCCAACATCAGCCTCACCCACGGCCTTCCGAACTCAAGTTTCCCCAGTTCAACCGCGCCTTGGCACCAACCCATAATGTGGACACTCTCCCCCACTTGCGACGTGTGTCCCCCAGCAAGTGTCAGGTTCAGACCTCCTCTTCCTTCCGTATTGGTGGGCAGCGGACTACTCCAGAGTCTCTTCAGCCTACCCAGCAGCCACAGCCTGACGAGAACACCTCAGACACAGCCTCTAGCGAGACGCCGACTCAGTTCAGCCTGGAGCTGGAGCAGGAGGACATGGAGGCTGTAGGAGGGCTGCCGGTCTTAACACAGCCCAGACACGATCGTCCAAGGGCTACTGGTGGAAGCAGCTCTGGCGCTCCTTCCGAGTGTTCATTTGAGAGCGAGACTTTATCCATTTCTGCTGCGTTCAGCGCAATAGGTGAAGGCAGAAGAGATGGAGGTGCAGACAAGCACTGTAGCATGATTGAGGTCTCACTGTCATCTCTCGGAGGGCCAGAGGGGGGCAGTGATGAACCAACTGACGAAGGGCAGGACTTTTCCTCTGATTCTATGAGTGACCATGCAGAATTTGCAGTGGATCATGATAGAGTCCTTGCTGCACAACCTCTAGACCCCATAGAGCAGCTAGGTCTGGCCACAGGAGCCAGCAATTTGCCAGAACAACAAACTGAATCCGAACGAGAACAGACAAAAGAGACTGAAACTTTGGAACCAAGTGGACAACAGAATGAGTCCGAGGCAAGAGGAGGAATTGGATTATTCTTTCAGGTGAGTGTTTGCAAAACAAAATGAAAGGGAATGATTACATTAATTCTGTCATGACAGTTGGGTATATGATTTTGTGCTTGTGTGGTTGTAGGGGGATGTACATAGTGAGGAGGAGATGGCCCAGCGTCGAGCTTTGCTGTTTGAAAAACAGCAGAAGAGAACTGAGGAGCTGAAGAAGAGGAGACAGTGGAATGATCAAGAAAGGGAAAACAGGTAACACACAAACACATTTATGAACGCTTACAAAGTTCTTTGCATCGCTTTATACGTTTGTCAGTTAATTAGTCCTGAGCTGATATGCACCCATTTAAAAGGAACCTACTTCCTCTTGGTTTCAGACCAGCATTCTCAGACAAAAGAGTGGCATCTCCCTCCAATACACCTCCTGCAGGCACAACCTCACCTTCCCCCACACCTCCTGCTACACCAGGCCGGCGGGGAAATTTCACGCAAGAGGAGTACGCACGGCGGAATCAACTCAGGATCATGGAGGACTTGGGCAAAGTGCTTCAGCAGAAATCAACCAATCAAGGACGATCTTCCGCTAAGAAAACCCGCTCCCGTCCTCGCAGCATGACCAGGGAGGAAACAAAGCTGTCTCTGAGCCCAGCCAAGGGAACAAATGGTACAATCAAAAGTGGAAAAAGGTTATCAACACATTAAAGGTGCTTTAGGTAGGATTGTAAAGGTCCAGGACTTAGCCAAAGAATTTGAACATCTACAACTTCTCAGTCCCTCCCCCCCTTTCTGCTAATGCCCAAACCGGTCTCCTAAGCCCCTCCCCCCATAATGGAGAATGAATGTGTGCATGAGCAGTGATTGACACACAGTGAAACGTGAATTATACTAGACGCATCCAAGATGGCGTGCGCCATCGTGACGTCAAAATGACCTAATATCCTGCCGGCGCGCCCAATCTATGGTGCGCGAGCAGTGGTCGCGCACGGCTCTTTTTTTTCAGCGCCGCGCAACAAAGCGGAAACGGGATGAGTTCTTTTATGGTGAATGAAAGGCTTGATCCGACGAAGTAGTTCATCCAATCAAATCCAAGCATTGGCGGCAATGCTGCTGCCTGTTCTGCAGTTTTTTTCTTCTTCTTCTAGTCCGTAGAAAGAGCAACATCTGTAGCCTTTGCTCATTAGTGCCACTGCTGTTCAGGAGAAGACTGCAACTAGTGTCGCAAGCACCAGCGCGGGTATAAATAGTCACAGCAATCCCATGACGTCACATTTGTGCGCGCCAGCTGGGCTGCGTCCAGTATATATCAACCTTTAGACACCCCCTCTGGCCATGATTGGAGCATCTGAACAGGGAGCGGAGTATTTTTGCAAATCGCACTACAGGTTGTATGTGGTGACAGAGGAGCCAAATTTTTGTATTTTTATTACCAGCTTCATGTAGTTCTACTGGAACATAGTCAGTTTCAGCAAATATGACAGAAAGTTAGTTTTATAAGTCTTACCTACTATATCTTTAAGATTGTGTGCAGATGATTTCAATGACTAAACTAATAATGTTTCTCCAGGCTCTAGGTTGACCAAGGTCTACTCTAACTCCTCCCTCAACCTGGCAGCCACAGACGAGCCAGGAAACAGATGTGGTGACCCCACTAAGAAACCCCACAGGTACTCCGCTGGCATAGGTCATTTATATGCATCTTTACTCTCATTTATACAGTTTTCAGCCACAATAGTAGCATGGCTTGAGAGATGGCAGTGCTGGTCAGTCAGATTCGTTTGTTTTGTCTTTTTAGCCCAATCGTATGTATCCAAATGACTTTGAATTTTTGTTTGTAAAACCAAAATGTCTTTTCGGGGAAACACTTCGCACATCCAACAATTCTTCTGTGCAGGTGCTTTGGAAAATATCACAAATTTTGAAAAAAAGAAAATCACGCACTCTGTTCTTGCTTATAGCATCACCACTTATTAAAGAAAACTGACGTTTCGGTCCCTCTGGACCTTTATCAATCCAGAGGGAGTGAAACATTAATTTTCTTTAATAAATGGTGAAGCTATAAGCAAGAACAGGAGTGCAGGATTTTCCTTTTTTCCAAAACCAAAATGTCAACATTTCCACTTCCACATGAACCTCCTGGGTTCATAGCAGGGTACCTCGATGTATGAATGGATGTATGACCAAATTACTTTGAAATGAATGCTAAAATGCTAAATGTTATCAAATTACAATAACATCCTAAATGTTAGTATGATGCTTATTATAGATTTTACCAATGCTACATGCTAAATGTACGTAAGAATGCTAGATGTTGCAGGTTAACCTTAGTTCTATTGCTATTTTTAATAAAGATGTTAGGTTGTGGCCTGTTGGTTCATTGATTGACATTTCTCCAACAGCCGTCCTGACTCACCTTCAGGATGTGTGACACCAAGTAAACTGGCAAATCAGAACGGAGAGAAAGACTGGGAGACTGGTTCCAATGGGACCTCGCCTGCCCCTGAATACACAGGTACAGTACTGCACAGTACAGTATCTCTCAATTCTTGAGTACTTAAATGCACATCCAAAATGCTTACAATTGTACACACGGGTTAGCATATCTGAGTGTACCTGTGTTTGTATTTGCAGGTCCAAAGCTCTTCAAAGAACCAAGCTTCAAGTCCAACAAATTCATCATCCACAACGCTCTCTCTCGCTGCTGCCTCGCTGGAAAGGTCAACGAGACCCAAAAAAACAAGATAGTTGAGGTAGATGATTAATGTATACTTTACTATGAGCCACTTTGCTAGTCTAGTAAAATACATTACAATAATCCTCATCTAGCTCTTAATTCTGTTGTTACCAAACTATGGTACTTGCATACAGTGTTGGAAGTAGTACTCAGATCTTTTACTTAAATAAAAGTACCAATACTACAATGTTTATATACTCCATTACAAGTCATGCATTTAAAATCCTACTTAAGTAAAAGTACAGAAGTAATATCAGTGAAATGTACTTAAAGTATCAAAAGTAAAAAGTACTCGCTAATACTGATGCATTAACACAAAAGTAGAATTTCACAATTATAGCTGGTCGAGGTGGAGCTAGTTTGAACTACTTTATACACTGTTAGCTAGTTTGGTACAGTGGTTCTCAACCTAAGGGTCGGGCTCATCCAAAGGGTCACAAGATAAATTTAAAGGGTTTGTGAAATGCTTAAAGCTTTAGTGAGTAACTTTTTGATATTAATGAACGTCCGTTACATTCAAGCCATTGCCAAATGAGTTGCTACCAAGCTAATTAAGACTATCAGCTCCACACAACTCTCTCTGTATTTCTCAGTATGACTTGTTCAGAAGATAGTGTCGTCCGGTGACTTTCCCACGCAGAAGCTTGAGTGAAGATAATCACCTCTTCTGAAGAGTCCATCATGTTTTTTTAATCCTCCGGGTCCTCTGTGGCTACTAGCAACTGCGTGGAGGAGGGGTGGGGGGCGCGTGCGCGATCAAGGAAGGCTTGTATCATGGGGACGCGCCGACAGTGTTAAAATTCCTCATGGGGGAGACAGAAACTACGCACTATAGCTTTAATGGTAGAGGACAGAAGAATAAACAAAGTTCTGATACACTTACATTCTTTTATGGTTTTTGGACTTTTCTCTAACTGCTTTTTTGTGAAATATTTTACCACTTTAGGCCTCAACAACAATAAATAAATGAATATAGAGGGGAAATGTCTCTTTTGTGAAACTCAAACATGACAAAGGGCCCCAAATAGACACTGCTGTTTTGTAACGGGTCATGTTTGAAGATCATTGAAGCCGATGAAAACTAAACATACACAGCCAATATGACTTTTTGCACTCTTTTTTTCTCTTACGTCCAACCTCAGGAGATGGAGAAGAGTCCTGCCAACCACTTCCTCATCCTCTTCCGCGATTCCAACTGCCAGTTCAGGGGCGTTTATACCATGAACACCGACTCCCAGGAGCTCGTACGACTGGCTGGTGTGGGCCCGCGTACAATTGGCTCCACCCAGGTGGAATCCATCTACAAATACAGTTCAGATAGGAAGCAGTTTAGTGCCATCCCCTCTAAAACTATGGGCATGACTGTGGACGCCTTCACCATCCCCAGCCATGTTTGGCACGGAGGAGGTGCAGCAGGAGGAGGAGGAAGCAGGAGAGCAAGTGTTACTAAGAAGGCGGCCATTTCCAAGTGAGCAACATAATAAAAACATCACAGTGACAGATCTTTAAAGAAAACACAAATTATTGTGAAAACTGTAGTCAAATATGAAAAACAGTTATTTATATGCACACAGATTAGCCTTTAGCCATGTGTGTGCATACATACAGTTTACCTCTCTTGCCCTTGAATTTACTAAAAATACAAAATGTAAAAAAAAAAAAAAGAAGAAAGTTGTACTCCCCCTAATGTGCATGAAAACAGCACAATTTTCTTTTCCTAAACAGTAAACGGAGACACTCATTTCCAAAGTGTACCGAGGAATGTTTTGTAAAATGTTAAGTTAATTGCCAAAGGAAGATGTACTTTTAAAAAGTCTCATTACTTGGACTTTCAAAGTACAAACTCAAAAATGTTAATTAAGTTGTTTATTGAAAAACACTGACTGTCCTCAAGTCGATCACCAGTTTTATACATTAAGTCAAACCACAGAGAAAATGCCTTCTTGTGTTAGAGTGACTGAAAGGACTTCTATTGTGTACGACTTTTATGTTTAACCAACAATTGCCCATAGGTGGATCGAAGCACATTTGTTTAGCAAAATGAAAGACAGCCATAACTGTATGATGCATAGAGCAGAAGTCAAATGAAAGAACGATCTGTAAATGTGTCCGTGGTTTTCAGAGATGATTACCACAGCATAAATGGTTTATTACTGTATGTGGTATAAGCTTATTTCAAAATAATATCACAGTGAAAATGTGTGGTTAGATGAAACTATGATGATAATGGGTATACGTATGAGCATCAGATGCCAATTAAACACCACTGAACTATTAGCATATTGAGGATGATATGTGTCATGCCAAGCTTACATTTAGAAGTACCGGCATTGTTGCGCTCTCGGTTAGGGATCGGTTCCAATAGCCGGTACCATTTTTTGATCCGGTTTCAAGTTGGAGAAATACCTAGATTTGTAAATCTCTGCAACCAACAAATCCATTATTGAATCCTTCATCCACAATCTCTCTTAGATCGCCCTTTTTTACCTCTTTCGGACACCACAGCTATCTGCAAATCTCTGTGGTACTGAGTGAAAAAAAGTGTACATATGTATTTTTTAACTAAGAGACATCTTCATTTCCCACCAAACAAACTACGTATCAAGATTCAATAAGTGTATTCGGAACTGGATTCAGATTCACTAAAATGCTATTGAAACCCATCCCTACACTTGGTAGAGTGCACACAATTAAATTGGTGTAACTCAGACCAGCATTCATGTATGAAATAACAAACTGGAATAAACTCCACTGATCAAGCCGTTTATCTGTCATATCTCTGTATTTCTGTATATCTGTCGGTCTCTGTCTCTCTCTCTCCCTCCCCCACCCGGTCGAGGCAGATGGCCGCACACCAAGAGCCAGGGTCTGCCTGACATATTATACTATGACATTTTTAACAATGACTTTTTATGACATACAATACTTTGAGTTTTTATGACTTTTATGACATACTATACAATGACTTTTTTATGACCTACTATACTATCACTTTTTTTTAATATTATGACATACTGTATTATGACTTTTTTCTACTTTTTATGACATACTATACTATTACTTTCTGGACTTTTTTATGACATACTATGAAAAATTATGTCATACTATACAATAACTTTTTATGACATACTATACTTTGACTTTTTATGACTTGTTATGACATACTATACTATAACTTTTTATGACAACTTCATGACATACTATGCTATGACATTTTATGACTTTTAATGGTATACTATACTATGACTGTTTATGATTTTTATGACATACTATACTATTACTTTTGTTTAACTTTTTAAAGGTCTCATGGCATGAAAATTTCACTTTATGAGTTTTTTTAACGTTAATATGCGTTCCCCCAGCCTGCCTATGGTCCCCAATTGGCTTGAAATGGTGATAGGTGTAAACCGAGCCCTGGGTATCCTGTTCTACCTTTGAGTAAAAGTAAGCTCAGATGAGCCATTCTGGAATCTTGCTTGTTATGAGGTCAACAAGCAAGGTTACCTCCCCTTTATCTGCTTTGCCCGTCCAGAGAATTTGGCCAACCCATGAGAGAGAGACATCATGGCTTTCAAATGAGCAAAGTGGCAGTTTGTCAAGGCCACACCCCCACCCTCCACCTTGCCCCCCCCCCCCCCCTCTCTCCTCCTCAATAGCATTTAAAGCTACAGACACAGAAATGGCACATCCTAAGGAAAGCTCATTGTGGGACTGGCTCTAGTGGCTGTAATTCTGCACCAAGGTTGAATTTTGGGAAAGAGACTTCAGATACAGTATTAGGGGACCACTAAGGTCTATATAAAAGAGACTTCAGATACAGTATTAGGGGACCACTAAGGTCTATATAAAAGAGACTTCACATACAGTATTAGGGGACCACTAAGGTCTATATAAAAGAGACTTCAGATACAGTATTAGGGGACCACTAAGGTCTATATAAAAGAGACTTCAGATACAGTATTAGGGGACCACTAAGGGCTATATAAAAGAGACTTCAGATACAGTATTAGGGGACCACTAAGGTCTATATAAAAGAGACTTCAGATACAGTATTAGGGGACCACTAAGGTCTATATAAAAGAGACTTCAGATACAGTATTAGGGGACCACTAAGGGCTATATAAAAGAGACTTCAGATACAGTATTAGGGGACCACTAAGGCCTATATAAAAGAGACTTCAGATACAGTATTAGGGGACCACTAAGGGCTATATAAAAGAGACTTCAGATACAGTATTAGGGGACCACTAAGGCCTATATAAAAGAGACTTCAGATACAGTATTAGGGGACCACTAAGGTCTATATAAAAGAGACTTCAGATACAGTATTAGGGGACCACTAAGGCCTATATAAAAGAGACTTCAGATACAGTATTAGGGGACCACTAAGGTCTATATAAAAGAGACTTCAGATACAGTATTAGGGGACCACTAAGGGCTATATAAAAGCATCCAAAGAGCACCATGTCATGGGACCTTTTATAACGTATTATAATATGACTTTTTTACTTTATTATGACATACTATACTATGACATTTTTATGACATTTTTTATGACATACTATACTATGACTTTTGTTTAACTTTTTAATGGCATACTATACAGTTACTTTTTATGACTTTTTATGACATACTATAATATGACTTTTTTACTTTATTATGACATACTATGACATTTCTATAACTTTTTTATGACATACTATACTATGACTTTTTTCAACTTTTGTATGACATACTAAATTATGACTTTTCTATTTTTTATGACATACATTACGACATATTTACTATGAAAAATTATGGCTTACTATACTATGACTTTTTTAGATTTTTGCTATTACTTTTCTCAACTTTTCATGACATTCTAAACTATGACTTTTTCTGACATACTATACTTAGTATTTTTAACATTTTTCTGACACTGTACTATGACTTTTATGCCTTTTATAACATACTATACTTTGTATTTTTAACATTTTTCTGACAGTACTATGACTTTTTAAGACATTTTATGACTTTTTTAATAATGACAAAAAGCAGATGGATATGTAGGTTATTCATTTTGAAATTATTTTTATTCCACAAGAATTGCATCATTAAAGGGTTTCCAACAATAACAAACAACAACATGATACTAGCCTACTATGAACAAGAATAAAACCCTTTAGCTGTATAAAAAATGCTGTTTCTTATGTCATGTTTTGACATTTTGTGACAAAAAATGTCAAAAAAGTTGTAGAATGTGATAAAAAGGCATACAAATGTAAAGAAAATGGGTACCACATCAACGGGAGTATTATTTGTATGTGCATCAGAAATACATTTGTGAATCCTTCTGTGCGAATCCAAAAGACACACTCCTGTTAAAGGCTACTAATTTAATATAAAACATATTAATCATCTAAACTATCTTTTCCTATCTAATGCATTGGATCCCAGCTGAACCGCTGTGTTCCAGCTACTGTCCCTGCCAGTACAGAGGTATCTGAAAACTGAAAAGGGCTGGCCATGGGGAATCAAATCCATATACAAACAATTCCTTGCCTCTATTTTTAAACTGAGAAATCAAATGCTAAATTGCCTTTGTAGAGATGTCACTGCATGGATGTTCTGAGACTCGTCATCCTTTTTAAATCTGCTCTACAGAAGTCTTGATCACATCTATTGTCATAAACCAATCTTGAACTTATAAATGCTTTCGTTTTATATGAATGTTTGTATAATATACTGTAAAACTTTTCTCTGTAGTCTTAGTGTTTATTTAAAAAAGTATTTGGCTGTCATAAAATTGTAATAGATCATAAAAAGTCATAGTATGTCACAAAAATATAGTATAGTATGTCAATTTAAAAAAAAAATGTATAGTATGTCATAAAAGTGTCAAAGTCATAGTTTAGTACTTTGTATTAGTAGAGTAGATAAGCTATACTATTATAAAAATTGTGCATTTTAGGAGAATAGCATGACATTCATAACATAGTTATTTCATACCATAAGGTTTATTTTCAGAAGTGGAGGAAGGTCAGATTTGACCTCTGAGGAGCGTTAGAGGTCATATCCACTACATTCTATGACTTTTTTTGACGTACTATACTATGACATTTTTCGACAGTATACTGACTTTTTTTCGACATACTATATTCTATGACTTTTAATGACTTTTTTCAACACACTATACGATGACTTTTTTTTTTACATACTATACTATGACTTTTTTTCGACATACTATATTCTATGACTTTTTCAGACTTTTTTCGACATACTACACTATGACTTTTCATGAATTTTTTTAGCATACTATAGTATGCCTTTTTATTACTTTTTAGACATACTATACTATGATTTTTTTAACTTTTTAATGACATACTCATACTATGTTTTTTCTACTTTTTCTATTATTACTTGTTTGCCATTTTATGACAACATCTACTATGACCTTTTTATTACTTTATATGAAATACTATGAATTTTTATGGCATACTATACTATGACATTTTTTATGACAAACTAAAATATAAAAATTGTCAGATTTTATTGAAATTCTATACTATGAGATTTTAATGACATACTATATGACCTTTTATGACATACACAGCCCAGCTCTTGAACTGGTACAAAAATGGGAGACACAGACTCGTACACTAGTGAATAAAGTTACCATGAAATATTCAAAACAAGTCCAACAAAAATCAAAACAAAACTTTATTACAGAATCAGACTCCAGATAAAAGAGACGAGTACATAGAATACATTACATACAAAAGCACAAGAAGAAATCCTGGTCGAGATTATCAGACAATTTAAAGTCAGGACATTTTAGACATTTGTACTCTTTGGTTCTCTTACTGTAATACATGGGTTCTACAGATAATGACAACACATTTCCTGGCATTGCATTTTATATCATGTTCCCCACCATACACAGAACATATAGTAAGGAGCTACCGCGCTACATGGACTAAGGACCACAAGATAACTTATTTTACTATTTATTTACATTTATTTTATCATTATTAATACACACTGTGTGTATATGTTTATACTTATATTGTTTATATTCTTTTTATCCTTCTTATATTTGAATGTGTGACATGCACCAACAACACCATGACAAATTCCTTGTATGTGCAACGTACTTGGCAATTAAGCCCTTTCTGATTCTGATTCTGATCCTCTGCATACATGATATGATTCACAGGCTTTTAATTGCTTAGACAAATCATCAATATATGTACAAATGAAAAACAACTGGGGACAAAATCCCCCCTTGTCCAGCACCATTGATAACTTCAAATGGGGCTGAGACCCTATTACCCCATTTTATTTGCATAGTCAAATAGATGGGAGGAATCTGTAGTCAGTAGAGTAGAGAGTAGAATATGCTGCATGGGTGCTGCGCTATAAAAACAAGGAACCAAAAGCCACAATGCAAAGATGTGTGGTGGGGGCAGCTCCGCCCACAAAGGACTGGCGGCTGCTCTGGTGTATACACATGAAGCACACTGGGCCCAGTTGTGTGCCAACGTCGCTTGTCTTTTTATGATTTATTATTATAGATAATATTGAAGCTGAGGATTATGTATATTATATTGGGGGGAATGGTATAAAGTTTGAAACAAGTTTCAACTGCAAACACAGTCCTTGAATCTGCCATAATATTTCTTTTTGGCCACTTGGGGTTGGCGCAACAAGCTAAAAATCTACATATACCTTATCAACTTGTTTACAAAGTGCCTACCCGGAGCATGTGCAAATTCTGTAGCCACTAATCAAGGACTGGAGAGGAAACTGACAAGAATCACTAACAAGATCATTAAACAAGACTGGACAAAGTTTGTTGTGAAGATGTTCTTAACGAGCAGATTATCATCTGCACTATTATATAAGTGTGGTGTTCTGTCTAACAGCATTATTCTTGATACTACCTGATCACGACAGAGTAAGGAATTTTCTAATTCTAAACATTAGGGCAAAACAATCAGAATAAGTAAATCATTCTCTTGGTTAATCAGGTCCAAAGACACCAATAATACAATCAGTCCAAAAAGAGTTTATGGTTTTTTATTGCACCTTCTTCAGAAAACACAGCTTGTAGCTCAGAGACAGATAGATATATTTATTAACTGATGTAACCTGTATTGCATTGGCTTATCAGGTGTGATTCTTTGGGATCTTTGGGGCAGTCATTCCTGCCTAGATTAAGCTATGGGATTGTTGTGGGCTGATTTTCTAGGTATAGATACACAGAAAAGTGTTTTGGGCAGAATTGAGTAAGGGCCTTACTTTGTACTGTGTGCAAAAACTAGGTTAAAGGTACCCTGTGGGATTTCCTTTGGAAACTAACACGTTTTGTTAACAGTCAACATATCTTACCAAAAACCTTTGTTTACATCCTTGAAGCCTGACAAACATGTTGAACGTATTTCCTACCTCGTAACATTCGGAAAGTGTATGAATCCAGTCAACCCCAACTTAATTCATGAGACATTTTGGTCTAAATTAGCAGGACTAAAAATCGATCTCAGTAAATATTACATTTTTACACATAGGTTTAGAACTGTCTTGTGTGGATTAGACTGATATTTAAAGATGCTGAAACATGTATTGCTGTTTTGTTTTTTGCTGAACTTTTGACAGTGAAATTAAGGGAAGATCTAACAACAAGCAACTTTCTGGTACATAGCATACTCTGTTATTAATAACCATGTCATAATCCAAGTTTTTATTCTTGTAAATATGTTCATTGAATTCTAGTAGCCCAAAAAAAGTCTAATCAAATTGGTTGTAATCATTTAAAAATACTGAGATGGTAAATTTGCAAAACATAAGGCCATTAGTTTTACAGACACCTTTGAGCTTTAATACTTGGAAAAAAGGTGTGATCCCAAAAACTTCATAAACTACTATTATATATAGCTATAAAGTATAAGCACTTAGGTTTAAGGCCACACCAAAGATCCCAATGCATGTGCACACTGAATTTATAATGATTCACCAATATGTTGTCACAAATATCATGAAATTAACTGACATGAATCTAAACAGAGAGTAGAATTTTGTAGGATGTTATGGCTGGAATATAATGGCACAAAAAGAAAAATCGCTAATTACAGCATCATACTAACACACTATGATTGTTAAATTTCCTCAGTTATTTTTCAGATTAAACTGATCGGCATTTAAACGGCATCTATCCCTGCCTTCCGCTTTAACTGGGTCAATCAACACAATAACCTTGAATTCTAACTTTCTAACTAATACATACATTTACTTAATTCAACGATGCAGCTGTATGATAAGCTCAGAACGACAAAGTGGACAGGCATGTGTTTGCTGACACAGAAAGCTGCAGGTGCAAAGCTGTGATCGAACATATAGCTAAACACTAAGTGCCATAAGAAGGAGTAAGTGTAATACACAGAGATAGAGAGATTAAGGAGGACGATAACAGCTTGTCCGTCTATCGCACACTTTCACTCATTTTTCTGCAACACCTCCACTGCTTCTTTTCTATTTAACTTCCATGTTAGTATACCTGGAATAGCTGCTCAAATCAAATGTGACTGTTGCTAATGAGCGTTGTCTGGCTCGGTCACAGGGTTACTGTCAGCTTGTGTATCCAGAGAGCTGTGGGCTGTGCTGTTCCACAGGGCGGCATTAGATTGGGGCTCCAGGGACGGGTTCACAGCGGCCGGGGTGGAAGAGTTGGTTGTCGGGTCCAGCAGGATCTGGGAGGAGGTGGGGGGATGGCTGAATGTGGCGTCGGCGGGCAGGTTGGATGAAGGACTAGGTGGAGCATTAGATGGGGGGGGAGATGATGTGTCAGAGGGCGTTTGTGAAGAAGAGTTGGATTTGGCATATGAGGATAGGTTGGAGGAAGGGAGTGCGGGAGAATCAGAGAGCATGTGTGGGAGAGGGTCAGATGGAGAGTCTGGGGGGGAGTCGGTCTGAGTCGGCCTGGGTGTGTGCGCAGGGGTTGGCTCCCGTGGATCTGTGCAAACTAGCTCCCCCTCGGCCACATACCACACCTCATTGTGCCTGTTCAACAGCTTCAAGGGACTACACGCACACACAAACACAAACACAAACACACAGGTTACTTTAATCATAGAAATTTGTAATTTCAAAATACACATAGCGACAGTTATGCTGATTGGCTGATGGCAATTCTAGGAATATAAATCAATCCTGCCCTGGAATATGAGCTCCCTGAATGACAGTATTACAAGTTAACTCAGTTGTGTTAAATTTTACAGGAATGCTCAGAGTAGGTTTGTGCACTTGTCATTTAAACATGGTTGCAACTCTGCAATGAGTTTAAGAGTTATGGCCCTTTATGTCAATTAGGCCACACCTAACCTAAAATAATTTGGTAGGCAATTATAAGAAAATTATTCAAAATGTTAAAAATAAAAATAAAAATTGGTAGGGGGATTTCCAAATATATGTTCAAAACTTGGAGGACAATATTAAAGAAATAGAACGTGAAATAGTGGTAAGTGATTCCCATTAATCACTTACCACTTAATGTTACAAATGGTAACGTATTGGTGGACGCGTGTGATACCTGTCATAGCCGACTCCATAGTGGTAACTGTGGTTGTAGGAAGCTCGAACTCTCCCCAGTTCTTTAGTCAGCAGGTGAGCGTGAAGCCTGGAGGTGACTGACAGCATCCAGCCTCCATAACTCCTCACATAGACATCCATCTCTGGCATCTCGGTGAAATACAGCTGTGCAGGAGACACAGATGCAACATTAGCACTCAAACATTGAACCATGATGTATCACGATCAAATTTTTCAGATTGTATATAATATATGACATATGAAACATATGAAAATATAATTCTAAATGTTATTTGTGATAATTGTATAGAGAGAAGGTGATAAGAGTTTGAACATAAGCAAACATACTGATCAAAACCATTATCTTGAACAAAAACTCTGGATGAAAAAACTATTTCCTTAAATTTTGTCAAGATGTGTGATGACTTAACGACTTAAAAGAAATATAAGATACATCAAATGAATGTCAGTTGTTGAGCTGAAACATGTTATGACATACTGGCTTAATTATTAGTCTATAATTACGGCTAATCAAGACAATATGTTCTGTTCTGTAAAAGTTAGTCTGTCATAGCCAGTACAGGAGGCACAATACAGAAACATGACTAGACAATAAGTAAGAATTAATTGATTTTGTAGATATATACAGCCAATTTCAGATGACTCAAATGTACACAGTAGACAGATAAAG
Source organism: Zingel zingel (assembly GCA_023566125.1). Classification (NCBI taxonomy): domain Eukaryota; kingdom Metazoa; phylum Chordata; class Actinopteri; order Perciformes; family Percidae; genus Zingel; species Zingel zingel. The sequence continues at coordinate 35,285,653 of CM042317.1, read as the reverse complement.
GACAGCAGCGCTGATGCCATCATGAGCCAGCATCATCTATTTCTATTCTGCTGAGTGAGTGAAAGCTGCACTAAATACTGCACATCCATCCATCTATCGATCTTAAATCAACGGTCAAATTACACGCAGATACTGAGAGGATAAAAGCATTTCACCGCATGACTCACCAACACCGGAAAAGAAAAACTGCCTCACCCTGCACCTAAAGGCTCTTTCCTCCCACAGCCCTCACCATGTGTCAGCTCACCTTTTCATTGGTGGGCGCAGGTGGCTTCTCCTGATAGGCTGCCGGCAGCGGGAAGTTGAGCGAGTAGATAGCCGGCTCCCACATCTTGGTTTCTTCTGGGATCTTGACCAGGACAGGGGCGGTCATCTCCATCTGGATGCCTGCCGGCCCACACACACACACACACACACACAGATAAACAAACACACGATGAACACACTTTTGAATGCTGATGCCTCTGTCCTGTCCTTACCTCCTTCATTGGCTCCAGTGATGTACTGGAACAGTCTCCTGAAGGCCATGGCTGCACCCACGCCCATGAAATAGGCTTCAGCATCTGTTGTAACCCAGCGAGTGGGGCTGTAGTGTCGCACCTGAACACACACACACACACACACACACACACACACACACACACACACACACACACACACACACACACACACACACACACACACACACACACACACACACACACACACACACACACACACACACACACATCATGCAACTGTCTCAGAAGTGACAGCTTGATGGGAAGGTATATGTGCGGTTTAACTGGAGGTTCTCTTACCTCATATTCATCTGTTTTGCAGACCAGCTGATATTCCAGACATTCCTTTGACTCGGTGCAAAAGCTGGTGTTGGTACTCGGTCTGCAACAGAGTGTTAGAAAAATTATGCTTACTAGCAAACTGTTATGCTTCATTTTAGTGTTAAACTATATACTTCATACTATATATGAAGACTGTCTGCAACTATTTCTGTTTTTCATGTGATAATCATGAGAGCCACGACCTTGCAAAAGCACAGGATGCATGCAGAGGAGACGCCGAGCCTGACCAGAGATAAGAAGAAAGCTACTGATTGTGTGAACTGTATAACTAACTTGACTACCTACTCCTTTAAAAAGCCACTGTTGAGACAACTCGTCAGTCATTTTCTGTACTTACACTGAGTGCTGTAAACTGACTGACAAGTACAATGAGCGTAAAGAAACAATTCCAGTGAGTTTGTCAATTCTTTGGTAACTAATTCCAGTGACACAGAGTGTTAATATAATTAATTGTATTATCTTTCTATATTATATGGCCAAAAGTATGTGGACAGGGTTGTTTGGTCTGAGGCTGATTTTCATGGTTTGGGGATTTAAACTTTGTGGCAAACAGTTTGGTGGGGAAGACCCTCTTCTGTTTCAAAATGACAGTACCCTCGTGCACAAAGCGAGGTCCATAAAGAAAGGTTTTTATAAGTTTGGTGTGGAACAACATGAATGGCCTGCACAGAGCTCTGACCTCAAACCTCTGGAGCCAGGCCGTATCACCCAGCATCAGCGACAAGCAAGCAAACTTTATTCACATAGCACTTTTCAAAGCAGACGAATGAATGGGACAGAAAAGACTATACATTAAAACACAGAGAATGAAGTGTCTAACCCACAAAATAAAATCTATAAAATAAAGAAAACCCACACAAAAAAAAAACACACTTTTAAGCGTTATGCTTTTTTAAGAATGAGCATTGATTTGGCTTGTCTGTTGGAAGATGTTCCAGAGTTGTGGAGCAACAACAAAAGCACAATCACTTTTAGTTTTCAGCCCCTTGAGCTTGGAACAGCCAGAAGTCCCTGCTCTGAAGACTTTCTCACCATTGGTCAGACGACACAACAACTCATTTAATAGAGAGCGGCATGACAATGTAACGCCTTGTTTGTTAAAAGTAACATCTAGGTAACTGTATTAGTGCCCGACCCGACTAATGCTCTTGTGGCCGAATGAGAAAAATGTCACTGCAGGTTGTAAAATCTTGTTAAAAGCCTTCCTAGAAGAGTGGAGGCTGTCATAGCAGCAGATTGAAGCGTGGCTGTAACTCAGCTGTTAGGAGTAATCAGAGATCATAGGATTAATGGCCAACCCACTCTGTTTACATGTCAAACTGTTTCTTAAGCAAGATAATGAAGTCCAAATTCCTCCCAATGTGGCAAGGGAAAATATGTATGTCACTTTGGACAAAAGTGTCTGCCAAATGAATTTGTAATAGTTTTAATTCAAGTCAATTTCATTTATAGCCCATCATCACAGATTTTCCTCAAGGGGCTTTGCAATCTGTACAGCATAGGACAGCATGTATCCTTAGACCCTTGATTTGGATAATTAGTCACTTTTGGCCATGTATAGGTTACAATTATCTAAAACTATCCACTTACCCAACACTTCCTTCAGCAGAGACCACTAGAGCCAAAACCGCCAAGGCTGAGATGAAAGCCCTGAGGAAGGACACAAGTACACATTATACATAATTTAAAATGCTTCTATAGTATAATAGAGAATCGACCAGGGGTGGATTATTTCCATTGTATGCTACTTTATACTTTGACTGCACAACATTTGGGATGAAAATTTTGTACTTTTTACTTCACATTTATTTAATAACTGTAGTTGCTTTGCATATTCAGATTATTACAAACTTTACATCAACTAATACATTATGATGTATGATTATTGATTAAGCTACAGTCTATAAAGTAGCTGAAATTAGCTACACCTTTACCAGCGACAACATTAATCATGTTTACACATTAATGCATCAATAATTCTAATCCAATAATAGGCCATAATCTATTAGCCAGAAGTGGGCCATTCTGCATAATGAGTACTTTTACTATTGGTACTTTAAGTATGTTTTTATGTTAATATGTGTTGATATTTTTCAATGAAGAACGGGATAGACATCGTCTAAAAAATAAATGAAAATGTCAGAGGATAATTTTCCATTAGCAGATTTTAAAAGGCTTTGTGAGTGTATTTAGGCTGCGTGACAGTCGGTGTGCTGCATTCCGGCGTTTGCACTGCAGATGAAATAGGACACGTTTTCCTGCTCTGAGCGACGCAAAGAGGAGAGAGAGGGAGAGATCTGCTGCATCATCAGGCTCTGCTTTCTCAGAACCAAAGGCGTTTTGAGGTCATGGACGAACAGCCTTCAGTAGTTCTTATACCACTTTATCATAACCCCTTTTCACTGTTAAATGTAACCAAACACCGGATTTAAAAGCCAAGACAGTTTGAGAAATGAAATAAGGTTATTTAAGGTCGGGGTGGATTATCTCAAAATACAATCACCGGTTCACTTTTATTTATGCCTATCTACTGCTGCATGTATGTTACAGCAGCATGTTCAATATTAAGCAAAAATAATTTTTCATGCACGCACAACCGACTAGCAATGACGCAAACATCAACTTTACTTGTGCATGACGCTGCAGAAAAGTCGCTCATACAGACATCAGCTATGGACAAACATTCCTGGGGAAATTTCTCCAAATCTACCTGAGTGAATTTTATTTCAAACTAGAAAAAAATCTGAAGGCTGATACTCACATTGTCCCGGCCCCGTGTGTGTCCTTTCTACCTGCCATGGGAGCGCGCGGAAGAAGGTGGAATGTGATGGAGTCTGCAGTCTGCTGCACTCTGAAGGCTCCGGTGAGTTTACTGCGGACTGCAGTGAGGACCAGCGTCCGCCTGAAGCTCGCAGGAAGGGAGGGGCTGAGCTGGCACCAGCCTGCAAACTACTGGACCAACACTAGACACGTGCTATGTGCCCGTTTATTACCGCGAGTTCACCTCCAGCGCTGCAGCAGTGGGGCATTAGGAGGTCTGCTCAAGAATCCGCCATCATTAATCCTTCATATGTTCAAACATGAGAGGATGGAGATGAGCAAGTCCTGATGTGGGCTGTTTAGGGTCTGCAGTATTTTTGCATAGTTTAGACAATACAGCCAAATTGAGCTACATTTTGAGTTATAATGGGAGATGCACTGCCTTTAAAGGGCCAAGCCACCGTTGGCACATTCTACTTCTGAAGTAAAACGTTATGCATATTTGAAAGTTTTGTCTGAAAGATTTTCGTATTACCATTCCAGGTAGCCAAGGGTTTCCATTTATTTAGAAATTAATTAGTAAACTTTGGTGTAGGGCTAATACTAAATATTTAATGAACACATTTCATTCATACATCTTTGGGGATTTCGTCATCCTAATTGTCTACTGTAATTTGATTATATTGGTCCATTCTACATGCAGCTATCAACATGTCTGTCCTGGGAGAAGGATCCCTCCTCAAGGAAAAAAATGAAGAATAAATCTTCAGGAAAACAACTGTTAAATTGTTGTTTTTTGGGAGGTTTTCCTTTTCTTAATCGAGGGTCTCAAATGCTGTAAAGTTAGTTAGGGATTTGTGATATTGGACTATAAAAACAAGGTGTGAAAAAGGTGTGAACTTAGACATACTGTCTCTTTAAGGGGTACTCAAGTCTACCGTTTTTACACACCAAAATTAGTTGACTTATTTTGGGAAGTACCACCTGTGAAGACATAACTGGTTTTGAGACGGATTCTTTAATGAAAAGTCGGTGTTGAGCTTGAATAACAAGGACATACACCAGGCAGAGTGGGTTGAACAAAAAGTCGTTATCAAGATGCATTATGGGATATAGGAATCTGTTTTTGTTTTTTTTTTAAATTTTGAGCCATATTAGTGACTAAAACTAGAATGTATTGGCCTTTGTTGCATTGATTGACTGCTCTTCTTTAATACATTCCACATATTTATGGAAATGAAACATTAAATTGCTAGTTTTCCGGAAACATGGCTTAAAGAACATTGCTTAAAGACATACACATAACAGCTTTGTTTGAGACCTTTCCAGGACACCAGCTTTATTGTGACAGTTCACACAACCATCAAACAGCCCTCTGTAATAAGCACAAAACCTTTTCTCCTCAGCTGATTACGAACTGTTAACGCCAGTCCTCCCGGGTACACGACGCGAGAGCCTGGAGACGCATTCGGTAAACCCTGTGTAGCTCTGCCATACGTGTACAGGAGTGTCTGTGGTTACATCTCAGTAGTCTTTCCTTCATTCCTCATATTTACTCCTCCCCTCCGTCTAATAAGGGAATACAAAACATCTCATTCAACCTGAACCTTTGTCATTACTGTCTGAATCACTGTCTATAAAACCTCTATGCAGTTCTTATATCATGTCTTGTGCCTCCTTTTGTAGCAACAGTCTGTAAATTATTTACAAATGGCCGTATACCTTGCCCGGCCGCACACGTTTTCTGATCTTTCACCAATAGGTCATTAATAATTAATAAAATAAACTTCACATCAAGAGCAAGAAGGTAAAACCAAAAGCAGACAAATTCAAAAATGATCAGTTGGGTCACTCCTCTGCCCAGATCGGCACAGCGTGGCCCAAAAAACAAACAAAAACAAGGCCGTCATTGAACACAAATGGGACCACTGCTCTGGCTATATGAATAGAGACTGAACCAACAACCTCTTTATTCATTAAGAGACCCACGTGTCACCATCCGGGCTTAATTCACAGAGATGGGAGTTGACCTCAACCACTAAAGCACTAAATTACAGCAGCGGTCCATGTGACGGACTGGGAAGAACTCTTACCTCTCCAACATAAACAATTTCAATATGCAATAAGTGAATATATTGAAATATACAACCTCTTCCATATATTTCAATATACAAATCATACATATGGGGAAAATAGTAACATATACCGTACAGTGTGTGGTGATGAATATGTAATTTGTAACGACTGATGTGCCATTACTGACTCCTTTAATAGTGGGAAGAAGAAACAACATGTTAAGATTGTTGCTTAAATTTTATACCGATTAGCCTTTTACCTGAGTACGGGCTATTGTCTCCAAAGGGAAGTAAACTTTTGAAAAAGTTGTGTCTAAACCTTGTGTTGTTTCAAACTCACGTGTGTATTCACACCACACACAAAAAGGTAAAACTAAAAGGCTCGCAGAAGTACCTTTTTAAATAATAGCAGATATAAACACACCCAAAAGCAAGTCATATTCTCTAAAATGATAATTATCTTTGGGGAGAGAGAGAGAGAGAGAGAGAGAGAGAGAGAGAGAGAAAGAGAGCGAGAGAGAGAGAGAGAGAGAGAGAGAGAGAGAAAGAGAGAGAGAGAAAGAGAGAGAGAGAAAGAGAGAGAGCGAGAGAGAGAGAGAAAGAGAGAGAGAGAGAGAGAGAAAGAAAGAGAGATGAAAACTAAAGAACATCAGAGCTCCTTTCCATGTCTCCACCCATCCATGTGATAGGAGCTTGTCTCCTTCTGAAACCTTTCAGAGTTTCTGGGTGGAGTGTTCCGAGGGAATGGAGAGCGTCCAACAAAGACAGTCTTTTTTTCATTTTTTTTTTTTGCATAGCCAGACAGTGGACACGACCACTGCAACCACTCTAAGAGTTTCAAAAGGAAAGCAGTCACTGGAGGTGGGGAGCCTTGGTCCGTGTGCACCCCTTTGTACCAGCTGGCCTGGGGATGTTTAGTGGGTCCTCCCCGCCCCCCAAAGATGCAGCTTCCCACTCACAAGGTGGACTCTTTCTGGCGCTCGCGTCCGTTACAGGTTTTCTTGACTTTGGAAATGCCCTCCAGTGCACCTGACTCAGTCATTCTGGACACAGGGAGAAACAGAGAGGAGCAACAGCACTTCAAATAAAGAACCTTTTAACTTTTATCAATCCTTTGTACCTCAAGTTTGTAAACAAAAAAAGCCTGCCTTATTCTCAGAGTGAAAACTGTTACATATAGTTATACGCTGCTATATAAAAGGAAGCCATTTCACTTTCACTACAGCCTGTGTAGACAATGTTTAAGTCATGTAGTGCCATAAGCCTTAAAACATGCCATAAACGGGGCAAACAGTGTAGGGCGTGTGCTTACACTTCATCCATCTCGACGTCCTCCTCGTCCTGGGGAAGCTGAAGGTAGGGGTTGTTGGACGCTGGTCTGAACTTGTAGCCCGTCAGCACAAAGAAGATCAGAGTAGACACCTCCACCAGAAACTGAAGAAACATGAGAGGGTGTGTGTGTGTGTGTTTAATGACGGATGGTAGACAAATATTAAAACATGTGCATCAACGATAGAGAAGAATACTGCACACAGTTAACCTGAAGTTCCACAGATGCCAATAGCTTCTAGCTTTCTCCCTATAGCTATAACAGACCATTTAAACATAAATTCCCTCTGCAGTTACTTAATCTTAAGTTGATATACAAAAGGTTGCATGATTTCTTTTATCATTTGCATTATTTTATCTAGAGCAATTCCTTTCATTACATGTATTTTATTTCATAATAGGGCATGTGCAATACTCAACTATATCAGGGCCTCTGCAATCTCTTCTCAACCAAGTGGACAATAGGGGTGAGGGGGAAAAAATCGATACAGCATAGTATCGCAATATTTTCCGTGGCAATATTGTATCGATACACAGACGCCAAGTATCGATCTTTAATTATAAATGTGTTGGTCAGTTTGTCTGCTTGACAATCCCATTTTGCAGCAATACAATTGAAGTGAGATGAACAAACAGAGAAATGTATCTTTTTAGGTAAAACAGATGTTGACCAAGTTTCCTTTTGGGAACATAATTTGAAATTGGGAAAAATTTGAAGTTGGGAAAAAGGTAATGAATTGCAATATATCGCAGAATATTGCAATATGTTTAAAATCGCAATAATATCGTATCGTGACATAAGTATTGTGATGATATCGTGAGACCTCTGGTGATTCCCACCCCTAGTGGACAATCTAGATTTCATTTTTCCTGTCCTAAAGTACATTGTTGTCTTGTTAGGTTATGTCATGTATTGTATTGTCTACTGTTACAAACTGTTGTCAGCACTTTTTACACAAGACAAATTTCCTTCGGGACAATAAAGTTTATCTTAATCAGTGAAGCCTGAAACATTTCCTCCCTCCAATAATGCCAACATCCTATCATCTGGTGTTCCTAATTATTTGCTGATTAATAAAGGGCTCTGAACACGTAATGTGTTTGCAAACATCGTCCTGGCATACATCCAAGTAAAACGTCCAGCTAATTATGCTCAGTCATTGTTGAGTCAGCGTAAGGTACAGGTCGTCTTTGACCTTACAAGCACTCATTAAAGTAATAAAGTCAGATTGTTATTGTAGATTGTGGGTGTTTTCTTACCTCATAGCACCACTGCCACTGGAAAGGCATAGTGACCTTAAGCAGAATGGCTATGATCCTTGTAAAGTAGATATAACACACAATCTAAAAAGAAGAAAACAGAATTAAAAAGAAATTCCACTAAGTTGATAGTTGGATGCTTGAACTAACGCTGTTTTTAATCTAAACTGAATCTTCCACTTACTATCTTGCTCAAGCTTTGTAAAACTTGCTTTGTGTCAAAGTACAATGGTATACATTGTGAAAAAGGCCAAACAGTATGGGGTTGTTTGCAAAGACTTTTTGTTCCGGCTCTGCTACAATGACTCTGCTGAATGAGAAGCCTAGAGTGGCCATACATCGTGACTCAGTATAATTCATTGGAAGAAGAATGCTCGACAACAGATAATAAAAACATGTTTGATAGAAGAAAACATTCAAGCAATATCAACAACAACAACTTCAGTATTAAATGTTTGCTATCAATGTTGTGGTTGGCAATTTCATTTTCTCTGGCAATCTAATAATGGTCAGCTCTTGTAGATGGTCAAGGACAGAAGAAAAATACTGCTGAGCTGAACTCCTTCTTACCATGACATAATAATGCCGGAAGAGCTTGAGCTTCTCCAAATTCATGGCAGCTGAAAAAGATATGGACCAAATTCAATTAAAAAATAAAATACAATCTCTACAAGTTATAAAACATTTTGTCTGTTACTGATCAGTATTCTCACCTTTGCCGTCGGTGCTAGAAGCCTCCTGTAGATGACGGATAGACCTATAAAGACAGGTATGTTTGAGAACTACAATTACATCTGCACATAGACGCATTATGTTTTTTACTATTATGGGTAAACTTGCATGCATGGTCCATGTAATACTTGTTAGATGAATGTTTCATTGCAAAAAAAAAAAAAAAAAAAAATCAACCTATTTGTTATTTTATACTTGGGAGATATTGGACTGCAGTTGTTGTTATTGCTATTAATGGTGTGGGTTGGCTGCTAAGAGGGGAACCTACGCCATGGCTTAGCTTAGCTATGACTGGTGGTACAGACATTAAGCAAGGTGCAGCTCTGACCGCCTATTTTCAAGCATTACTTTTGGTCTCCAGGCAACCTTAATGCTTTCCTACTGCTGTCAGTAAGTTAAATTTATTCTTTTTCCTACAAACTGCATTTAAAAAGGTGCTCTAAGCAATGTCACACATTTTTTAGGCTACAACATTTTGTGTCACATACAGCAAACAGCTCCTCACTATCCGCTAGCTGCCTGTCCCCCTAAAAAAAACGAGGTCTCTGTAGACAGCCCAGGCTCCAAAAATGCCAACAAAAACAAACTGGGCCAACCTGCACCACGAAACATAAACAGTGTTCCAGCCAATAACTGACAAGAAGAATTTGGGGGTGGGGGTTGGGGGGTTAGTGCGCGGAAGGGAGGGGACGGGATGAGGAGGGAGGGGCGAGCTTGTTTGTCAATACTACAACAACGCTTAGAGCACCTTTAAAATGAGGCTCTTTGGATGCTATATGGTTCCCCAAGTGCCCAATTTTACAATAAAGATTATCTTATCTCAACTCGCCTGTGTGGAAACAGCTTATACATCACTCTCAAAACTAGTCTTAATTCAAACTTTCAAAGGATTTTTAAAATGGAAAATGTAACTGATACAAACTAGACAGACCACACACACATACTGACCAGACAACAGGGAAAAGGATGGCTCCGCAGCAGATGAGATCGACCAGAAAGAGGATCTCCTTCCACAGATAATATTCACTGGAGCCTTCCTCCGTAGACTCGATGATGATAAAGGCGACATTAGCCAGGACCTGGAGGATAAAGGGTGAGTGGGTCACCAAAACAAATTCACTGAGTGTAAATAATCCCACACAACTACCGTTTCCTCATGCACACACACCTGCAGAGGGATGACAATCATGAAGATCTTCTTTTCCTTGTCAGAAAGGATATATTTAACAAAAGCCCAGCCGGTGCCAATCAGTGCCAGTGTGATGAACAGGAGTGCCCCCTTGAGCCTGGAAAGTACATACAATACAAACTGTAAAAACAACAACAAAGTAGTCTTCAATTATATTACACTTCAAATCCCGGAGAATGTATACTTACAGGTGTGTGATATAATACATGACGGCCCAGCCTTCAATAGGATGCCCCTTAGTATTGATGAAGTGATAGTTGATCTGAGAGAGACAGAAAGAGAGAGGCTCCATAAAAGACAAAGAATCAAGGTGTGCTGTAAGCACAGCGAGCAGTACAGACAGAATAAACGGACATAACAATAAAAGTCAAATACAAACTGAGATGTATTGAAATGAGATAGAAGACAATAGTCTGCTCAGTGGTGATGGTGTACTTACACTATGGAAAACCAATGATGTGGCCTTGGTGAAGGCCAGTGCTGCCATCAGCCAATGGATTTTAAACACGCTGTACCTGTAAAAAAAAAGGACACAGGGGAAGATGTTTAAACATGTTATATAGTATTAAAATGGTACCATTACAGTGATTAATGAGATGTCATGTCATAGCCGGGAACATCGGGTGTAATTTATATTTAAAAACGACTGCATTCCATTTAGGTGAGGCTAGTTCCAGGCTCCTGGCGTTGTGCATGTATGGTTTACTGGGACACTTAATGGAACTGAGCCGTTGTTAACTTAAATGACGAGTCAAAACATCCTTCCCGTGAACAAGGTCTACAGGTTGAAAATGGATGGAAACGGACATTGTTACCTTCAGAGTAAATTTTAATAATTTTGGGGATCCATTAACTTTTCATCTAGTGTCATCATCAGTTCACATTTTTAAATTTGTCCAATACTTTGGTTAAAGCTACATTGTATGAGAACTTATCCCATCTAGCGGAGAAATTGTATATGACAACCAACTGAATATTACTTTCTAGCCCTTCCTCCTACGGTGGCCGAACCCGAAATTAGCTCTCCCCATCGTTTACACGCAGCTGTTCTAGCCACTCCAATATTAACTTTGGTCTTGTTGCTTTGCCTGTCGCGTTGTCGTTTTAATTCTCTTTTTCGCGTCCCTGGCGAGTAATCTCCCCCTGGCATTCGTCACGGTGCCAATAGGTGTAAGAGAGCAAAAGGCGGAGGTATGTCCCTCTTTGGCTGATGTATTTTAAAGATGGAGGCGCTACATGGCTGCCGTCATTCGAGCGAGTCGCTCCTATGTATTCTGAATGATTCTGAATGTCAGATTCTATGCTTACGAGAATACTTAGTTGGTGGAAGTAATTACACATGAATGAGCACATATTTGTGAAAGAACAAAGGGGGTTTTGCTTAGAATCAACTCAAAAAATTACATAATGTAGGTTTAAGGACCAAACACCTTCAAAACTAATCAGCCTCAGCTCTACTTTCAGTTTAGTGCTGATTAGCCAATATTAGCATGTTAACAAGCTAAACTAAGACAGTGAACATGATAAACATTATATACACACTACATTGGCATGTTAGCATTGTCATTGTGAGCATGTTAACATGCTGCTGTTAGCATATAGGTCAAAGCAACACTGTGCTACAGTACAGCCTCACAGAGCCACTAGAATGTGGTTATAATGAGGGTGTTGTAACAACTTCACAGGACATTAAAAACATGACCTTGCAAAGTGATTCGGCATCTTTAAATAAGGAAGCTGCAAGATTCTGCTACACAATACTGTATTTGTGTCAGTGCACTTGCATGCATGTGTACCTGTGCTTCATGAGTGTGTACACCCAAACCATGGCAGCAGTGAAGAAGACTCCAGCCATACAAATGTAAAGGCGAGACAGAGGAATTTCTGCTGCAGACAGGTAGCCGTCGGGATTCACCTCTGTCACTTCCACCTGCAGAGGATATATTCAGGTTAACACGTGCACACACCGGAGTATGCATGCATGCTAACACAAACGCACTCAACTTACAGAGAACGAGTAGGGGAATTTGATTCCAGGCACCCTGTTCTGACAGTAGTGGAACTTGAGGCTGTACAGACCCTCTGCCAGCAAGCCGACCACCATGTGGAACTGTGGAAGAGGGACGGAGATTAAAAAAAAAAAAAAAAGAAAGAAAAAAAAAGTCATGCTAACCGTAAAGCACATCAAACATGTTCACATCACATATAATGGTTAAGAAAGGTGTTCTTACCGAGAAGTTGTAGGAGCCGTTAACTTTGTCCAGAGCCAAAGTCAGCTGTTTGTTCTTCCCAAGCTAGACGCAAATACAGATTAGAAATTGATTTTATGAATAGATGACACAAACAGAAGCAGGCACACAAACACTTTTTACCTGGAATTCAGTTTCTTCCACTTCCGGCTTTTCTTCTTTCTGAACTTCTTTATTTGGTTCCACAGACTTATCATCCTTTTCGTCTGGGTCACCTGCTTTTTCGTCCCTATTTGTTGATGGTTTACTCCCATCTGGTATATTGGCAGCGTTAGCAGGTTCCTGCCTGGTTTTCCTCATACCTACAGGAAAGAAATGCAGGTACAGGACACACCAAACTAACCCGTCATATTCCTTGGGTTTCACAAAATGCTGGTAGAATTCAGCCGTTTTTAAATTATCACATGATAGTTCAAAGTAAAGTCTGTTTAAAATTATTTTATCATTCATTATGATGCTTAAATATTAAAGTGAAGCAAAACACTGTTTGATTTTGTAAAGTGTGAGCGGCACTGACCTTTAGGTGCTTCAGCCTTTGGCTTTGCTCTCAAGAGGTTGTCTTGGTCACCCATAGCTCTCACATTGACTCTACACAAACACACATTACATAGTCATTAGAGCTGTCAGTCTTCCTCTATAATACCATTTGAATTTCATGTTTTTTTTAAATATTCGAATAATATATAATAATATACATATGCAGCTTGTATAAATATGTATTACACTATTACACTGTCCACTAGACGGACTTCCAACATCAGCTTGGCCTTGAAGGGGATCTACGTCATGGCACATTGCATTTCTGGCACGCCGCTCTCTGTTTACATTATTTTCCACCACGCACACAGCGACAAACACAAATCAACAGAGAACTCTGTAATGAAACATTATCTATTGAAGTGGCTCTGTTGTAAAGGCTAACGTTGCTCGGTTAGCACAATGAAATCATGTTAGAAAGCACAGCCGAAAACGATATGTCATAAACTAAGTAACAATAGTGTTAGCCACGATGCTAACTGCATTAATAACTAAGCCAAACGGTGCTGTCACTACTATTTTAGTGATTTAAAAGCAACCTGTTTCTTGCAGATTGTCACGTTACTGAGAATACAGCTGTTAGAAGATAATATATGAAGTCAAAGCTAACTCTGACAGCTGTAGGGCAGCTAACATTAATTTCTTTTTTTAAAAAGATTATTTTACTGGCCTTTATTGACAGGACAGCTGAAGAAATGAAAGAGGAGAGAGAGAGAGGGGGAATGACATGCAGCAAAGAGCCGCGGGTCGGAGTTGAAGCCGGGCCCTCTGCGTCGAGGAGTAAACCTCTACATATGGGCGCCCGCTCTACCCACTGGGCTATCCGGGCACCCTAACATAATCTTTAGCTGTCTCCATGAAGCTCCCAGCTAAGCTCCTTTAACTCGCAACGCAGTTAGGAAACCAGAATGAGCAAACTAATGATAAAATAAGCATTTTGGCTCGGTGGACGTCGATTTTAAAGTCATGTTAAAACTATTTCCTGTCCATCTTCCGATTTCCAGTCGGAGCCTGTCACTCCCCCCTGTAGTAACGTTACTCGGTACGCAACGTTAGCTCACAATGCCTCGCGTTTCTCACTCCCGTAACTTTTTGTTCATTAGATGTGACATGAGAAGAGGGAAATTAGCTAACGTTAGCCAACCTATTTATTTAAAAAAAACAACAACATTTGAACAGTAATTTCAGCATTCAAATAGTATTGATTTTTTTTTACTATTCGAATTATATTAGACTTTTGGAATTCGTTCTAACAGCCCTAATAGTCATCTATGAGATTAGGCTGCCAGGGCACAGTACACTGATCCCAAAACATACACACCTGAGTGTTTTGATATCAATAAGGAAAAGAATGAGAGGCTCGCTGCTGGTCAACTTTGTGAGAGTTAGTGGGCATGTCTCTGTCTCCTCTGCCTGTGGAAAAATAAATAAAATCACAAAAAAACAGTTAAATCACATTTGAACAGCCAACCTCACATTTCACCACTAAACTTACCCTGAAATATCATTAATGTGATACATCAGTATCTTAAATTAGTTCAATTTATAACATAGGACATTAGACAAAAGCTTTCCTTGACAGCATAATAGTGTGACTATTTAAAACAAGTATGATGAACTGATGATGAATGAAATGTCCTTTTCTACAGAAATATTTACAATTGATGTACTCACTGTGTAGGAAAGGACTCCATTCACACGTGACCTGGAGAGGCTGAAACCAACCTAAAGAGAGATAATAAAATAAATGAGTAGTTCCAGTATAAATACAATATTTCACTGTGTCATCGTTCAACACCCCCATATATTATAACACTGGTTTCATTTTATAGCTCCCAATTTTGCCCACCAGCTTCCAATGGTCAAAAAAAAATAAGCAGTCAAAAAGCTGCAGGTGAAACCATTCATGGCACAAGCTACAATGCAAATTAGTAAGTAGTTGTGATTCTTGTGTTAGATGGCCTGGCATTTCACTGCTGCTGGAAACACTTAAATCACTCCAATAAATTGACCGCCCACGGTGCACTTTGACTACTCGAGACAAAAACTTTCTAAATATAAAATGCAGTTTATCTCAATTCTCCAACTTATAAACGGCTAAGTGATAACTGACATGTGCTTTTTGATGTTTATATTTGATGAATAATGCAATGTTCATAAGGGTTAGTATAAAAGTTAAGGATGAGGATCCAAAAAGCTCTTTATTCTAAGTAGACAGCCCATTATCACTGCCATTGTAAAAAAAAAATACACATTTATTTGTAATTTTTAAATTAATTTGACTGGTATAGATAAGCCAATGTATTCATATCAAATACTCATTAATATTCTTCACTTATCAAAAGAAGCAATGTTGCTACATTGTTCTAATACTTTCTCAACCATTCAGTTCTCTCAAGTCATGCCTTGATCCCCCATGTTGGGTGAACCAATCCATAAATGATGTGATGAGGCTTAACATTGATGAGTTCTTGACATCTGAAGACATAAGGTACTGCATATCAAACTGCAGACTACCTTACTGTCACTTTTTTTTTTTACACGGTTTATGATCTTCATGTGACAACTTGTTAAGAGATTTGTTTTCCTATCACATTCCATGTTTTCCATATCACATAAGTTACATGGCCTGATGACATTATCAGCATGTTGATTGATTGGCCAGTTGGCTTTATCCCTCTGTAAATACAGCGCACGTGCTGTTTAATAATCAGATAATTAGGAGGATAAACTGTGGAATTATGTAAATGATAAGGCTGGCCTTGTTGTATATTTCACTTATGCTCATGCTTGAACACAAATATAAATTGATCTCAGCTTGCAATTCTTCCTTTTCATTTATTCAATAATTACCATTTTGAGAACACGATTCCACCTGTTGTGAAATCAACTCTCACAAACATACACACGTACAAAAAACAATAACTTCTTACAGGGTAATTACTGTAGTTCACCAGCTGCTCTTGAAGCCGCAGAGAAACCAGGTTGACATCCAGAGTCCCATTAGCATAGAAACCGAAGGTGTTGAGGTCGACGGCAAACCGAGTTTCATTCTGGGAAGAAGATCAAATAAAAAGTGGGAGAGCTGAGCGGTTGTGGTGAACTGTTAAGTCACCGAACAGTTGCAGCTCACGTTCACTAGCAAACAGTGGTGGAAAAAGTATTCAGATATTTTAGTGAAGTAAAAGGAGCAATACCACACTGTAGCAATACTACTAAAAAAGTATTAGCATAATATCCTCAAGGCAACCAAAGTAAAAGTACCCAATATCCAGAATAATATATGTTATATTACTGGATTATAATTAATTATGCATTAATGAGTACTTTTTAATTCAGCCACAATCAGTCGCAGAATGGACATTAGAAGACGCTGCTGAGGTCCCTCTGGACTCATTCACTAACTGGAACTGTACTCGCATTCACAGATACATTATCATCTGCAACTTTGGCAAAGTGCAATTGATATATTTTTGTACATATAATTTATACTCACTTAACTCTTATATTACATTAGTACTAACTTGATATTAGATTTTTGATTTGTTTGACCCATGCACTATTCTATCTATCTATCTATCTATCTATCTATCACTTTCACGTTGCAGCTGGTAAAGGTGGGGATCATTTTAATTACTTAATATACTGCTGGGTAGCTTAACACTGTCATTAATAATACTTTAGAATGTATGATTCATATTTTGTATTAATATCCAAATCTAAATAAACCTACAACTGCAAAGTAACTTTAGTTGTCAAATACATATAGTGGAGTGAAAAAAGCACAACATGTGCCTCTAAAATGTAGCTATAGTGGAGTAACGTCAGAATTGTAAAGTAACATAAAAGTCTGGAAAGAAATACTCGAGTAAAGTACAACATTTTAACGTTACTACTGTAGGTTACATTCCAATACTGCTAGCACATGAGCTATCATCCTCATAAGTTATGTTCTATTACTGTTATTGACACAACACTACACCACATTTGGATCACCGTCTGTCAAAGCTAATTAAAGCATACTAGCTAGCTAATAAAATGCCCAACCAGCGTAGCTACTACTCTACGTTAGCTCCCTAGCTAACATACCTCTTATTTGAGATAGTCGCCTTACCTTCAGGGTGAGCGAGTGTATTCTCGCCTTGCACCCAGCCAGCAGTAGTAGGAGTAAATATCCAGCCAAAACACAACCTCTGTGCGCCACAGCCATTGCCAACTTGCTAACGGTAACCAACTGCTTACGTTAGCAAGCGACAATCTTGCCAGATGGCTAAAGAGCAAGCTAGCAAGCAGTCTAAACGGTATAACGGAGGTAAATTACAGTTATGTTAATCGTTAAATCCAGTGCATCGGTTCTTTAATTGCGTCGTTTATAAACAAATTATAACCATTTATGTAATGTTTTCCGGTTCTTTTGTGCTTTCATAGCATAGCTAGCTCTGTAGGTGGCAATCTGGCTTCCGGGTCTCGAATCAAACACCAAACATTAAGCAAGGTGCAGACAAATACGTCAGCTGCTGTAAACTTACATCCGGTAACAGACAGTGGCATAAATATGATTCAGAAGTCGATACGGCGCAAGAACAGTGATTTATAAAAGCTTTATACACAAACAACACATAATCGTGTGTTATTAATTTGTCACACAATCGAGTTATTCATTTCCCCTTCCACAGAAAGTACTACTCCTTTACTTGTTGGCCTAGGTTTGGTCACGTGGCTCAATTTAGGGAGCTTCCGGCTGAAATTGTTGCATGAATGATCCTCCACGTCAGAAGTCTCATGTTGTCTGCAGAGTGATGTTTGACACGATTGACACGTGGCGACGTGGAAGCAAAATTATTATGCATAAATATACAGTCAAGCCCGAAATTATTCATACCCCTTTCAAATTCTGACTTAAAGTTACTTTTATTCAACCAGCAAGTCTTTTTTTGACCGGAAATGACACAGGCTTCTACCAAAATATAATAAGACGACGTACAAGAGGCATTATTGTGGAAAACAATATTACTCATCTTTTATTTACATTTGAACAAAAAGTGGCATGTTCAAAATTATTCATACCCTTTGCAAACTGTCACAGTCTATGGGAAAATCCAAAGTTCTATACCATTCCAAATAGTCCAAGCTGTTGTAAAGCATCCTAATTACCCTAAATACAAGACGTTCCGCACTATGAAAAATCTCAGAGGACGTGGTCGGAAGCCAAAAGTGACACCTGTGCTGGCCAGGAGGATAGTGAAAGAGGTAAAAAAAAAGAATCCAAGGATCACCACCAAGGCCATCCTGAAGAATCTGGACCCTGCTGGTTGAAACATCTCAAGGCAGACAGTCCAACGGATACTACACACCGCTGGGTTCCATGGACGCAGGCCAAGGAGGACACCACTTCTCCAGATAAAGCACACAAAAGCCTGCTTGGCCTTTGCAAATGCTCATCTGGACAAAGAAGAAGACTTCTGGTCTTCTGTTTTATGGTCAGATGAAACAAAAATTGAATTGTTTGGCCACAATGATGTAGCCTTCATTTGGCGTACAAAAGAAGAAGCCTTCAACCCTAAGAACACCATCCCCACTGTCAAACATGGTGGTGGGAACCTAATGTTTTGGGGGTGTTTTTCAGCCAGTGGACCAGGGAACATAATCACAGTAAACGGCACCGTGAAATAGGAGCAATACATCAAAATTCTCAACAACATCAGGCAGTCAGCAGAGAAACTTGGCCTTGGGCACCAGTGGACATTTCAGCACGACAACGACTCAAAACACACAGCAGTAGTAGTGAAGAAATGGTTAGCAGACAAAAACATTAACGTTTTGCAGTGGCCCAGCCAGAGTCCTGACTTAAATCCAATTGAGAATCTGTGGAGGGAGCTAAAGATCAGGGTGATGGCAAGGAGACCCTCCAACCTGAGAGTTGGAGCTCATCGCTAAAGATGAATGGGCAAAAATACCAGTGGAGATATGCAAAAAGCTGGTCAGCACTTACAGGAAGCGTTTGATTGCTGCAATAGCCAATAAAGGCTTTTCTATTGATTATTGAGAAGGGTATGAATAATTTTGAACATGCCACTTTTTGTTCAAATGTAAATAAAAGATTAGTAATATTTTTTTCCACAATGATGCCTCTTGTACATTGTCTTATCTTTTGGGAGAAGCCTGTGTCATTTCCGGTTTAAAAAAAAAAAAAAAAAGACTTGCTGGTGGAGTAAAAGTAACTTTAAGTCAGAATTTGCCAGGGGTATGAATAATTTTTTTTGTGTGTGTGTACTCTCATTTGTTTGCCATACTTCACATCCAAAACCTAGTTTAAATCATAGCCTTTTTAAAAAACAATTGTGTGTGTAAAAGATTACGGATTTTCTGGAAAGCAGAAGCCAGCTTTAAACAATACTGACATATTACAGCACCACAATGGCTAAAGGTTTTTAGTGAACGGTTGCAAATATTCAAATACAGCAGATTTGGAGCGACTTTAGCATTCATTTGAGTTGTTTCTGAAACTAGTCGCTGACTTTCTCTACCAGCTATAGTGTACAGTGGGTCTTTAGATCTTTTTCACTGAAGAGAGCTGCCTGCTGCAGTTGATCTGATGAGAGCGTTGAGTGAACCAAAACAGTAAAGTTGTGTAACATTCAGTGTGTTTACTTTTTGTTTTACTTTTGTGATTGAAATGTGTAGGCTATATGACAATGCTAAAACAACAGTAGTCAAGTAAGGCTCTAGCAACAAAACCCCTGAGTTTATAACATTGATAAAGGGTGTGTTTTATTGCTTTTGCATTCAGCTTTTCTATTGCAAGACAAATATGTTGTTTATTTTTTTCAAATGTTACATAGTCTAGCTTTAAATTCAGTTCTTTTATGTCTGCAGAAATCAACTTTAATTCAAGAAACCCCTCTGCAGAGGGGTTTCAGCAGGCTTTTCAGCATACACTAAGGGACATGCACAATATGTTTTACAAACATTTTAATGAGGTGTAAAACCATTTAACATCAAAACCAGATTCAGTTATTTATGTTCATATTAATTGATAAACCAGAGCTGGTGCCTGTGATGTTGGGTGCCACGATGACACTTTTACCCTGGGCACAAACTGTGGCACCAGCTGTAGAGATCAAACCCGAGGAAGATGAGGAGGAGGAGGAGGGAGGAGGAGGAGGAGGAGGAGGGGGGGGTTGTCCAGCTGTTGATCCACCTGGTGATGAAAGATAGAAACATACAGGATCATTTCCCACTGAAAATAAGGCTTTTGCAGAATTAAGCTCAAGATGGAAACCTTGACTAATAGATCAGCCTGAGCACTTTCTAGAATCTATCACCTGTTTTCTTTAACTTCTCCGCAGCGTTGTTGTGATTCATCCTCCTCAGGATTTCTACAGCCACCTTCACAGCTGTTTCTTCACCGTAGCGGTCTATCATCATACTGACAGTGTCCTGTCGGTCTGCATTCTCTAGATGACCCTTGCGAATGGGCTGACATCCGTCTAGCACAGGCTGAGTGACGTGCCACTGAAACTTCTTGAAGTCGTCAGCACCCAGCTCATCCAGAGTGTCTAACATCAGAAGAGGAACCTGCATTTCTGATCACTAAAAAGAGGAAAAATAAGCTTTCAGTTTGCAAATAAGCATACAATTTCTTGAATGTTGATGGTGCAGCCCAATCCAGCATAAAAGCTACAGCCTTCAAACATGTCAAGTCTATTTTTTCATTGTTGGATGATTGCTATGAATTTGCCCATAAGGGTTTCAAAGATGTATTTATTTGTTGAGTTCTTTGAAGTACAGGGGACACCATATTGTTAATGTTTCAGTTGTTTTTTACAACAGAGCATTCTTTCTGAGAGTGTAATCTATCAATACATGACATGTTCATATCAGTCTGTAAAATGTCATTCCTGGTTAGCCTATATATCTCATGCCAAATGGCAAAAAGGCCTAAAACAACCAAACAACCATACAGCATCACTGTAGAACAAGAACCTTTTGAGCTTGGTAGGTTAAATGTTCAGTGTCAAATATTCGACAGATCAGGAGGGTCTTTTTTACAAAACATGAATCTCCAATTTGACAAAAAACTAAGAAAAATTATGATAAATGTCTTTAGAATCACAGGAAACACTCACAAAATACAATACATATGCATATGACCAATATTAGAAAACAATCATGTAAATCACCTCAGGACAAACAGGTAAATAATTGTAAACATAATTGTGACAAAGTCATGTTTTAGGATGTTTAAGCATCCTTGTGATAGCTCGAGTCCGGACCAGACGATAAGCAATGACTGTTTTCTTTAATATCTAAGTGAATGTCTTACCGTAATGGCTCCGGTAATTTGACAGGACTGTCCTGATTAATCTACTGAAAATGTAGTAGCATTGAGTAGTAATAGACTACTTTTAGATTCTAATTTAGGCTGTTGGACAGGAAGTTTGACAAATGCAAAACCACAATCACATACAAGTTTAAGTTAATGTTACAGAGAATGAAACTGAAAGAAAGAAAGGCAGAGTTGAACAGTTCCTTTAATAAAAACTCACATGACCGAGAAGCACGTATGCTAACCACAACGAGACATTTCCCACAGCAAAATTACATTTTCACTTATCTGTCTCTCTTTGTCTGAGGAAATCCACTGTAGTTGACCATCGTTACATGTTGTTTATCCCTGTGATAAGTCCATATCAGAGTCACAGTTATATGGACTTTATACAACAGATGCAATATTGCTTTTAGAACAGAGAGAATATTTTGAGAGCTAAGGGTCATGTAGTTCATTTGTTATAGATTCAGTAGCCTATTACAAATTTAATTGAAATACTATAATACAAAAAAATACTTTATAAATATTCATCATAAGAATTTGAAACACACAGGAGAATTAACGAAATAAAGATAATAAGTGTGCTCCTTTTTTAAAAAGAAATAATAAAACCTCATACAAAAACTAATAACTACAAGCTAACAAGAGTCCTTGTCTCTCTGGGTTACTATAGACATAAAAACAGCAATATGTGATGACAATGGCAGCACTAAAGAGAGAGAACAGTTATCAAAAATGTTATCCATCCAAAATGGCAAATGCGGATAATGATGATCTGAAACTATTTCAGCAGGAAAATCCCCGCAGAAGTAACACAGTCATGCTTTAATTCGTAAAAAACGTCATAAAAATCAAATTAAAAAGGAAAAGATACATTCAGCTTCTTATTCACTAATTTCCCAATAGTTAACTGGATTTATTTGACATCAACAATATTAAATGTCTCACATAAGTTCCACTTATACAAGCACCAAACAATTAACTTAATTCATTCATTTGCAGATGTGTTCTTGCGTCTGTTGCACACTTTAACAATAGTAAAGCTGAAGCTTGAGAACTTCCACTTGTGTACTATAGGCTTACTATAGTTGCCAATCACATCAATATTTTTTAAAATGTGTGTAGTTCATTATCCCGGTGAGCTTGTGTTCTGTGAGTTTTATTTATTGTAGGTTATATTAATTGTTCCAGCGGTGCTACTAGTGAATTGTGGGGCGATGATCACACTTCCTTGCTGAGCCATCAGTGTGGCGGGAGCAGCAGGAACAACAGCAGAGGAGGACGCGGAGGGTGCAGCTGTTTTTACTCCTGCAGATGATACAGTTGCAGAAAATCAGACAAAAAAGACATGACAAAGTAACTGATTTTGCTTACTTTGACTCATGAGCTTGCCGGGAGTTAAACATCCACTGTACCTGCGTATTTGTTCTCTAACTTCTCTGCAGCGTAATTGTTATTCATCTTCTTCAGAATTTCAACTGTGACTTTGACAGCCAACTCTTCAGTGTACATCTCTATCATTTTACGGATGGTGACGATCCGGGATGCGTCCTCCAGATGGGACTCAGGTATTGGTTTGCAGCCAGCCAAGACCTCCATCGAGAGGTACCACTGAAGCATTTTGAAGTCTTCTTTACGCAACATCTCCAGAGTCTCAAGAAGCAGCTCCGGAACCTGCATGTCTGCTCACTGAACAGACAGAAGAGAGGAAATCAGTTTCCAGATTAGCCTTCAATGTTATCATTTGACAATAACCTAGATTAGAAGTTTTACAGGAGGTTATGTGTATATGTGCTGAACTAGGGATGCATATAAATAATGTATTAATGTTGATACAGATCCGGTATACGCATTAATACCAAGTTGTTAATAACTTGATTTATGTCCAGATGTTTTGCTGTCAGCAGGACTTTTCCTGAAGGAAAGTCGTCTGAGAGTACACAGGGCCGATGAACTAAAGAGGCACTTTAGCTATTTAATATTACTTTTTTATAAAGTTGGTGACTCACATTTAAAGTGCTCATATTATGCTCATTTTCAGGTTCATAATTGTATAGACCTTTTTCACGGCAGACATGTTGACATGACATAGTAGGAAAAGCCCAGGTGTATTTAAAACCATTAATGATGGCTGCATTCCACTTAGGAGAGGCCCTGGTATTGTGCATGCTGACTCACTGAAATAGCTTACTGGGACACACTGGTGCTTTTCCTACTATGACAAGTCAAAATGTCTGCTGTGAAAAAGGTCCATTTAGAGGTTGTACCAGAATAGGTTTACATGGTTTAATTTTCAAAAAACACCATATATTTGTCATACTGCACATTGCTGCAGCTCCTCTTTTCACCCTGTGTGTTGAGCTCTCTGTTTTAGCTACAGAGTGAGACATCTCACTTCTGTTGTTTTGTTGGGAGTCGCACATGCACAGTAGCAAGGTGAGGACTACTAGCCAGTCAGAAGCAGAGTATGAGGGCGTGTCACGCTAGCAGCTAGGAGAGCATTATAACGTGTGTTACAAAGTGACCACGTTTGTCTCTGAAGTAAAGGCTGGACTACAACAGAGCTGTTTGGAGCAGTTTGTGTTTTCTGTTGGAGACGGTAAGTCCCTTTGGGGTGGACTTTGGGATTTTTCACTTTGTAAACCTATAACCTGCACAAAAAAGATCTATAACACAATAACTATAGCCAAAAAGCATAATATGAGCACCTTAAATAAAAAATAATAACGGTAAAAATTGACGCAGGGCCTGAGCCATCCTGACTTTCAGTCCTTGGTATGAGTCAAGTTCCAAAACCACTCCATTTCCCATAATGCAAGTTGATAGCATCTTTAGTTAGGCAATCAACTGATGACATCATCAGGGTTATTGTTTACATTAGCCTATACAAGAGTTTTAAGTAATATACTCTCTATGATTACGAGTACACTGAGCTTCATGTGTAAAAGCATGGAGTGCTCCTTTAAAAGACAGTAAAGTATCATGCTGAAGGAGGATTTACCACAACCTGGCAACTTACAACTTGGTCTACCAATCTATAAAGAATTAGTAGGCCTAGGCTAAATGCAATTCATTAAGATTAATAAAGCCACTAATCAGCCTATACTTAACAAACCCTTTACACCGAATTAAAAAGCTTTTTTTTTACATTATTGAATTCACATCTGGATCTGAGAGTGACTTGATGGGCCTCTGCTCTAACGGCTATAGAAGTCGGTTTACAGCAGAGAAGAAATGAACAAACGGGACTGAAAACTACTCTTCTGGCGGTGCAATGAAGAAGTGAATAGCCTAAAATAACTTTAACTAAAATTTAAATAAATCAAGCTTAAACAACAACCATTGAAATCCAATATAAAGAACGAAAGACAACACAGTCCGTGTTACAGCACTATCAACAGGCGCCATCGCGTCTTACAAACTTCTGCTGTATCTTGAATTATTGAACTGGACAAAATGTGCAACCAGAACCAAAGAGTCAAACATGATCCTTTTCTTTAATGAGCACTTTAATCAAAAAAGGACTTACCGTGTCACCAACAGCCTACAGATAGGCCTATATGCTACCACCGATAAATGCACTAAAAGGCGCAACTTATTTTACTTTCGGTTTCAACCAGTCTTTCAGGAAGTTGGCACACTTCCAGTGCAGCAGATCACTATACAGTATGAGTATACCGGTGAATGAGACCGACAGAGGCATTAAAGTCACCCACAGTTCATCCATGAATAAATAAATAAATACATAAAAAAAACCACATAAATAAATAAATACATATAGGCTAGATACATGTTTTAAGTGTCTTTTCATCATTTCTTTGCCCCAGTTATCAAATCTGTTGAAGACATGTCGACTTGATGCATTCACTATGGCTAATTTCACTCATAAAGTCAAGTAATATCAGAAAAGACTATAACTTTAACACCAGGAAAAGACAACATTAGATCAGTATTTTGATTTAGGACAAACAAAAGGCAAGAAAATATCTAGCCTCATATCTCATAATCTCATCCCTATGATTTATTTTTTTCTGGAATTGCAAACTAAATTAAGTAAAATAAATAAATAACAAATGGCATCATGAGCTTCAATTCAAATGTCATATATATATATGCTAAAACAGAAACAGAAAAGGTAAAAAAGAAAATTGCAGAAAGAAATAAAAACAAATTACATGCACAAACCAAATTTAGAAAACAAACAATGGTCTCTTGCCAGAAGAATCTCAACTCAAGATCCACTTTGGGTATTGTCGTATATTGTTGCAGTGCTGCGCCGTCGAGGTGTGGAAAGGAATTCTGCTGACACTGATTCTTGATTATAAAAGGTTTTATTCAAATTACAATTCAAGATTTTCAGCATCCTCTTTAACAAACTCCTGCAGAGAGTTTGGAGAACAACCAACCCAATTCTTCCAATAAGTCGTTCTGCCTTTTCTTTGTGTGCATATGGTATATATTCTGTGCATTGCATTAACATGATTGGGGCAGAACTGACCAATGATACCTTCTTTTCTGGCTCATCTCCAAATAAGGACTCTTCTGTCCAAGAGGGCTCTTCTGCTCATGTTAACAGTTTCCAAATATTTCAGTAAAAGTAGGGTAAGGGTCAAAGGAATCCCTTACAAGAAAATCTTAAGTACAAATGTATATAAAGTTAGGAACTGTTCAGATACCACAGTATCTAAAGGCCTGACCATAGAGCTGAGAAAAACTGTCACTGCTACTGACATCCTTCACATCGTTCACATCACACATCAATATGTTCTATTGTTAATATGAACATATTGTCTATAGCAGCTTTAAATGGGCTCTGTACAACATTCAGAACAGTATTGTAGCAGATATGTCAAGACATAGTGGAGTAATGGCGTCCTGAGCAGAATAATGTCACACTCCCTCTGTGTGTCTTGTAAGCTGTGCAGGCAATCATAACCCGGACTTTGAATGTCTTATATAGCAACCTTAAAGGAGATATGGAAAAAATAATGGAGATGACATTTTAACTGGACAGCAATGTAGCAATATGGTGGAAGTGTTATGGTTTCAGTATTTTGCCTTGTATTTTGTTCTATTTCTGTTGCCTGTATTATTATTTTCGGTATGTTCCCTGTTTTTGTTGGTTATTCTGAATTGTGTATGTTTTGGTTATCCTTGTGTTCTGTTCTCCCTTGTGTTGTCTAGCGTTGGTCAAGTTTCTGTGTTTAGGTTATGTCATGTTTCCTGTCTGTTTTTCCGGTTTCCTGTTTTATTTTGATAGTCTGTTTTCTGTCTTGTCATGTCTAGTTTTACTTTCTGTTTTACCACCGTTGTTGATTGGCCTGCCCCGCCCTGATGTGTTTCTCCTGTTGTACCACCTGTCCCTCATTTGTTCATTACCTCTTGTATTTAACCCCCGTGTTCCCTTTGTCTTGTGTCAGATCGTTTTGTTTCTTCGTGTTGTCAATGTGTATCCCTCTGTGTCCTGTCCCTTGGTTTTTCCAGTCTCTGTTCTGCAGTTTTTTGTTACTGCCTTCTCTCTCTCTCTCTCTCTCTCTCTCTCTCTCTCTCTCTCTCTCTCTCTCGCTCTCGCTCTCGCTCTCTCTCTCTCTCTCTCTCTCTCTCTCTATGCTATCCTAAGAAATTAGGCAGCGACCACCGGCTGGTCATAATGACCGTTAAGTGCAGCGGTCTTTACAGTTAAAGTGACTATATGTAACTTTAGGTTTGTGTTGATACTAGCGGCCGCTTGTAGTCTGGCTATCACCAGACCAAGCTCAATCTTTTAAGATTGAACATTAGTCTGGATAAATAAACGTACAGGTTTCCAGCCTTAGTTGCAGGGTGAAATCAAATCGCCGGCAGATCGGGCTGGGTTTACCCGGTCTAGGCCGCTTTGGAAAAAAGAGGTTATAGTGTTATTTACCATACATATTAGGCTACAGAGTTAGCGTTACCAGGAGGTCATCTAGTTGCGATCAATGTTTTGCTCAGACAGAAATTCATTCATTTAAAACAAGAGAATATGTAATTTGTTGTAGCAACCAACTGTCATGATTGTGAGTTTCTGTTATGTTCTGTTTCCTGTTTTATTTTGAAATCTGTTGTCTCCCTTGACTTGTGTAGTTTACTTCCTGTCTTTAGTTTTCCCGCCCTTGTGATTGTCTTATATGTTTCACCTGTTTGCCCAGCCTAGGGTCACCTGTCCTTTGTTAGTCCTGTCTTTGTCTCTTGTCGGTTCATTGTATTCTATTGCTGTGTTTCCTGTTGGTGTGTTTGTGCTTGGCGTCTACCTTTTGTCTCGGAGTTCCAGTTTTGAGATCCTATTCTGTTGTACTGGAATTAGTTTTTGCTTGTTACCTTCTGGACTCTTTTGGTATGTACTTCATTTTTGTTGGTGAAATAAATCCTCAAGCAACAAACTTCCTCCTGCTCTCTGCATTTGAGTCCTCCATTCACCTGCAACTTGTGACACCAACATAATAACTTTGATTTATCTTGCGTATTTTCTGAAACCCAAGGAAGCTTTACACAGGTACAGGGGACATCATCTGGTACGCTGCTGCCACTGCCAAGAATAAGGACAGACTGCAGCGTGTCATTCGGTCTGCAGAGAAGGTGATTGGCTGCAATCTGCCGCCGCTCCAGGACCTATACGCCACCAGGACTCTGAAGCGTGCTGGAAAGATTGTGGCCGACCCCGGACACAAACTCTTTGAGCCACTCCCCTCTGGTCCTTCAGGACCAAAACCTCACGTCACATGAACAGCTTTTCCCCTCCGCCACTAGCCTTATTAACAAGGCCTGGACCCCCCACCCCCGACACTCCACCCCTGGCTCTCCATGCCACTGCTCTCTTTGCTGTAATGCTCTCTGCTCTTTATTTTTTTTTATTTATTCTTTATTTTTAATTTAATACATACTGTGTACATATACTTATGTTTATACTTATATTGTTTAATAGTCCATCTAGAGAATGCGTGACATACACCAACCACACCAAAACAAATTCCTTGTATGTGTTAAACGTACTTGTCAATAAAACCCATTCTGAAAAGAAAATAGGCCAACATGGATTGAAAAGAAATAAAAAAAAATAAACAAAACCAGGTGCTAAATGGAAGGGGGGTGTAATTCAATGTTGGCAACGGATGTAGGCTTCAACCACATCGTGCATTGTAAAGTTATTTTATGAATGAAATAGACATATTTAGGGTCTGTTTTAAATCAGTTACAATCTTGTAATTGACTCCATCTGTTCAAAACCTGACTGATATTGACTCGGGTCTGTCACTCTCCCTTTAGCTTTTGGTTCTTTGTTCCTTTCCTGTGATGGCCCTGCTCTAGTATCAGCCACAACCACAACAAATAACTTCTAAAATTAAATTAAAATACATATAGGCCCTTTACCTGGCTGGATAAAATAACAAAGGCTTTTCCAGCATTACACCAACATCTATGACCCCTTCAGAATGTGTTACCGTAGAGCCAGTCTGCCTGCCGTAAATCATTTTGTGACTTTGTGGGAAAAATCGGACCGGGCAGGGACATTGATTAAAAACCATATGAAAATAGCGTTCTTTTCACTGTTAGTCTTGTTTGCTGTTACATGTCATTTATGATCATGAAAATGATGCAAAATTTGTTTCAGAAACATTTAAAAGTTATACTAGCCTATAGTTACTTCAGATTTAGCCAACAAAAGGTTGCTGTGAGCCGGGTACCGGTCACCAGGAGGTGTCGGTCCTTTCAGGAGCCGTTGCAGTTGACTTTAGCCGACAAAAGGGGGTCTTTATACGACAGTTAAGTTTAGGCACCAAAAGGACTAGTTAAGATCAAGAAAAAAAGAAATTGTGGTTTGGATTACCCCACAAGTATACTGGACTCCCGGTGTTTGGACCCCACGAATACAGTTAAACGAGCACACACACACACACACACACACACACACACACACACACACACACACACACACACCCTCTGTGCTGCAGCACTTCACTGCATTATTCTTGACCCTCCCTTCCTTCCTCTCTTGATTTACTAACAGAGAACGCCCATGGTGGGTTTCAGAGGCCAAAGCAAAGGAATCGCTTGATCATCAGCTACAGACACAAAAAAAAGCATATGCATACACTCCCACACACCCATAAAAACCTAAAGTACCCTGTGTGTTTTCTCAGAAGACGCAGGCCGTGTCACAGCCAGCATCGCACAGTCAGTAACTGGTGTTTGAGAGAGACGTCATATCAGCAGCCAGTTTTTTGAGCCAGGGAACCTGATGAAGGATGTGTGCCTCTGGACAGCCAATCACGCTTCTGCTGTTTTGCCTGTTCGGCTCAGGTGAGTGAAATGACAGCTAGCTAAATGCTACAGGTGCAGGTACAATGACACAATACGCTCAAAGTGAGAACAGTCAGGGTAGAGCAGATGATACAGACTTGTATTTTAAAGTAGTTCTTTTGGTGTGTGAGGGATGTACTTGCGACCCCTCGTCACAGGTTGTGAATGTCCATGAGATGTGAGCAGCTCAATCAAAGAGTGATTTTTTACTATTTTAGACATTTTTAGAGAACTCAAGAGGTTAAACTCTCCAGCTTTTTGTGGCGCAGTCATATGTTTAAACTTCTTTTTCCCTCTGACATCACTTTGTGATCTCTCAGATTTATTGTAGGGGGTCTCGACCGAAATGACATTTTAGGCATTTCATTTGTAGTACATGTACAATATGTGTGTGTCATAACTGATGAATGACAATTCTAGCAATGGTGCAAAGTCACTAAGTACATTTACTGTATATGTACAATTTTGAGGCACTTCTACTTTGTCACTTTATACTTCAAATCCTCTAGTTTCCAGTTGTCCTATAGTTTCTTGTTAGTTTGCGGATTTGAAGAAATTCAAACAAACATATGATCTCATAAAATTGAATCCATTGTTATTAATAAATACAATTATCCAGCACCTCATAGAGTAGATTAAAAGTTTAGAACAGCATTCCAATGCTGGTTGAATATAATAATAATAATTTAAATATATTAACACATAATCAACCACTGAAAGCGTTGATTCTGCACAATTAGTACTTGATTTGATACTTTAGGTATATTTTGCTATTAATACTTCCTTACTTTTACATTAAGTCAAATTTCGCATGCTGGTTCTAACACTGTAATATTGTTATTTTTTACCTAAGTAAAGGATCAGAGTACTTCTTCGATCACGGAATACTAGTGAATTAGATTTTTGACAACATTCAGCTCGAGATGAGACTGTCGGTGAAGACATAACCTAGCTGTTGTCTTATTTCACTCATTTTGACAACACACACACACACACACACACACACACACACACACACACACACACAAACACACACACACACACACACACACACACACACACACACACACACACACACACACACACACACACACACACACACACACACACACACACACACACACACACACACACACACACACACACACACACACACACACACACACACACACACCAGAGAGCTACTGTGGGTGAGATCACCTGATAGGCAGCAGAAAAACCTCAGGATTCAGGGGAACAATTGTCATGAAAAAAGGAACAAGTTCTTTGACTTGGGCAGGGTGTCCTTCCTTCCTCAGAGGAACACACTGGGTGTGTTTCAGCGTGCTATGAAACAATGGTTCACAATAGATCAGCTAAAAAGAGTATTATTTCACGAGATGGCAAAATTCAATTGACCCTCGCCTGTATTATTGAAAGACAGTGAGAATGACTCATAAGGTCACACAGCTTACCGCACCAAAATAAACAATGAGATACAGCAATTTTGTTCCTGTAATTGGATTTAATATAATAATAACTTTATGATATAGCAACTTTTACTGACAATGTCAGAAGTGCTTTAGATGATAAAACTGTTTTAAAAAGACCCAACAGTAAACCGAGCAAGCAAAAAAGAAATAAAATCCCAATCGCAATAAAAAAAATAAAGACTTAAGAACACAAAATTACAAACATGACACAAAAGGCAATTTATAGAAGTACGTCTTCAGCTGTTTGTTAAAAGCATCAGAGATTTAACACTACAGATACTACTAACATATATTACATATTTGGATTCATGTCTCCTCCAATGGACACTTAAATCTTGCATTTTAGGTTAGATTCTGTGATTAAAGAGAATTATTATGGTAGGTATTCTTTGAGAGAAATAACCTTTTCCTGTAGTGTGTATTCTGAGCATTACTGTAGTAAAACTCCCTAATCCACAATGATTTGGAGGGAGCCTTCAAGATACATCAAGTAATTTATTGTGTCTTTCTTCCTCTTCCCACTCTGTGACCACGCCTGTAACCTCAGCCACCTCATCCCCTGTTTCCATGCACAAATGTGCTCCACCTCTTCTGTCACAAATTTCACCTCCCTCTCTAACAACCCTCGCATCTCCACCGTCTCCTTCTCTCAGTACCCCACCACCCATCAGCAACTCTGGAGAGACAACAGAAAAGGTCCGATGCCCTCTGTCGATGTCACCCTCCACTCTGGTGGTCAGGTATGTCGACGCAAGAATAGCTGGTGATTATTTCAGGGTGGTGCAGTGGCTCAATGATTAAAGGGTCTGCTACTCAAACTAATTCCAAATGATGTTTCCTCTCGTGTCTTCCTTTCCTTCCTTTCAAAAGAATAGAGAAACTGAGGTAGTGCCTGAATTGGACAAAGGTGCCAGTACCCTAATTCAGCAGTATGTTCATACGTAGATCTTGTAGGGCCGAACCCCAAATAGTCGAATATTCTACTTGACTGCCAATCTCACAGGGGAATCATCGTAGTGTCTGAAAATGTGATTGTGAAACCAAGAATCATTCCATTCGCATTATGGGGGTGCTGAATGTCTGATTTTACATAGAACTGCTTGTTTTTTTTCTCAATAAACCATGAGTCATAGCCAATTTTAGTGTAAATATCAGCCTACTAATAATAATGCTAATAACAATTAGAAGTAAAGGTACTCAAACTGACAAAAATCTAAAGTGGCCGGCCCATTTCAGGCACTGAACTGAGGAGATTTACATGTCTGTAGATAAATGAGATGCAGTGTATGTGACAAGGTAATGAGACATATATAAAAGTGCTCTTGAGCATTGGGTAGCATTGGTTACAGGGTGTTTGTTTACCAATTATATTCTACTCTACAACTCGGAAGTTATCTGCGCTTGTTTAGCAGCTGATGTCTATTTAAACTAGTGATTAAGAAAAATCATGAAAGCCGTGCAATGCAGAACAAATTGTAGATCTTTACTTTGCCCAATATGTGCACAAATGCAGTCAATAAAAGTCAAGAAAACACAAAAACTGGACTAGCACCTACTTTGAACAGATCACTTTGTTATTGTTTGAGACGCATACTTCCTCCCTGTTGCTGTGTACATTCGAGACAACTAACTGTGTGTAAACTCTCCTGCAACAGGTTCGGAGATCCAGTCACAGCTAACTGCTCTGTATCAAGGATGGATTTTTTTGGTCTTGGTTGGGAAGTCAAACTGGTAAGGGGATCAGTGCTATCTTATACTGTTTATGACTTGAAAAACTTGTTAGCGAAAAGAGATACTTAACACCACCAGATCTTAAACACCTATCAATCTCCCACTCCATCCTACTCTCACTTGTGAACCCTGAGATACTTTTAACTTCTTCATTATGGGCAGTGACTCACTCCTAACGGGAACACTCTGCTATTGCACCAGCAGAGTACAATGGCCTCAGACAACAGGTGCAGACTCTGATCTGAACCATTTCAGCTTTAGCTGCAAGGTGGTTAAGGGCTTGCTCCAAATCTTCCAACTTTGCCTACTCCACAGAGGCTGAATCAGCTCAGGTCCAGTATCCGCACTCTACTCCAGGAGGCCCCTGTGCTAGCCAAGCCCAAAATGATTACTTCTTCAAGGCTTCCTTCCCCCCACGTGCCCACCAAGTTGATGTAGCCACCTACAAAACGGAGGCTTCAGATATGGCCCACTTTGATTCCATGTTCAGGAAGTTGTGGACAGGGGATTCAATCAAAACGTATGTTTGGGTTTACACCGTCTCTGTGGCAGCTGTCCCCGCCACCAGATCCAACCCATCACTACGTGGTGATCAGTTGACAGTTCCTCTCTTCACCAAAGTATCCAAGACCTACGACCTCAGATATTAGGGATTAAAGAAGAGATACTAACCTTGTCTGTTGTTAGTCCTATAAAAGGGCACCATTCAAGCTCAGATCAGGAAAGCTTCTGGCTTTCCAAATCATTGCCCAGGTGAACGTTCAAATGCCTCTATGTCTTAGCAAGACTGAGAAGTACGAAAGTAGTGCGCAGCTCTCTAAACACACTCAGAGACTACAAGAAGGGTCAAAACGCTGAACACCACCTCTGCAAATAGACACAGACAATGCCAAAAAAAAAAATAACGGAACATTATAAGCTTCACAAATATAGTGTTCATTGCAAGGTTACTGTATTTGACTTTGTTGTAGAGGTTTACCTAATAAACAAGCACTCACATTCTATTATATAATCTAAAATTGTGATCTGTAACCTTTTGCAACTTTTAGGGAGCTCCTACATTCAGTATAGGTCCTTTTGTGGTCTGGAGTGTGGACAGGATGACTGAGTGGAATGAAAAGCCTATTTGCTATGCACTATCTGAACAGGGAGGGCCATGTCACATCAATCTCCCTCTAACGGTCTACAGTGAGTTCCTATTTCTGTCTTTCTGACATGGTAGAAAATGAATAATTTTCTGTGTAGTTTATCTGTTGGTCTCTCTCCACAGAGCCTCCAGATAGTGTGTCCTTCAGCTTTGTTAATCACACTGGGCCGATGTTGGAGGGACATGGGTACACTCTGCAGTGTACAGTACAGGACGTTGCTCCTGTTGAACACCTCGTTGTGACGTTCTACAGAGGACAGACAGCGCTGGGTCAACTGCGGTCCAACAACAACACAGAGAAGAAACCAGTGACTGAGATCTTCTCTTTGAACATCACAGCCAGTAAAGAAGATGATGGAGTCCAGTTCTGGTGTGAAGCCAAGCTAGAACTGGGACCTGCAGAAATTAAGCATCCTCCAATGGTGAGGTCAGAAAAACTCACTGCCACAGTCCTCTGTGAGTATAATTTTTAAAACTCTAAAAAAAATTGTATTTCAACCTCCCTCCATTCCCCATTCTCTAGGGTCTCTTTACATGTTTAAGATCCGTTTTTCCTCTTTTCAATATCCCACTTCCTCTCAGTTATTTCCTATTCTATATGCACAACGTTCCACTTTCGGGATTGCTCCGATGTCACTCTTTTTGGCCCGGATGTCCGTTACTTTCTGCTTTCTTTGTGTTGGCGTTCTAAACTCCGGTGGATTTCTGAGGACTATGGTTAACTGCTCCTCAGATCTCTGCAGGGTAAATCCAGACAGCTAGCTAGACTATCTGTCCAATCTGAGTTTTCTGTTGAATGACTAAAACAACCTTTGAACGTACACACCAAAACAAGTTCTTCCTGAGGCTGTTTTGCAGAGGCACCGTGCCTCCGTCCGGCGCTTAGCGCCACCCATGGCGATTGTGATTGGTTTAAAGAAATGCCAATAAACCAGAGCATGATTTTCCATCCCGGAATGCTATTGTGGACTAGCCAGACCCTCCTCTGCAGCGCTGTGAAGGAAAATCTGGCAAAGCGAGACTACCTATTTCCTGATATAAAGCAATCTAATAATAAAACACAACCTTGTTTTTCTATCGGTCTTTCTCAACGGTCTTTTCCTCCTCTCCCTCCCGCTGACTCTCTTTTCTCTCAGTTGGTCCACAGCTCATGTGTCCTACAAAGCTGCGGGTGAGAGAGGGAGAGAGCTTCAAGTGTGAGGTGAGAGGAAACCCTCCACCGTTAGTCACCTGGTTCAGAGATGGGCAGGCGGTTGCCCTGCCCACTAACTTGAGCAGAAAGGATGCTGGGAAATACACAGTCTCAGCAAAAGGACTATTTGGTCATAACAACTTTACAGTGGAGGTGGAGGTCCTTGCTGGCAGTGGTAGGTTTATATTATTTGCATTATAAGAAAAATATTGTTACAATAAAAGAAATCAGTGCAAGCATGAGACCTGCAAAATAGATTTGAAACCCTCATTGTTCTTTGTATTGAATTCTAATTACAAGTGTTTAAACTTGTCCTTGTTCTGTTCCTTCCTGAGAGATTTAGATTTTTTTGGTTCCATTATCTTGCATGATCAAAAGGAGATTAGAGTAAAACAAAGTTTAAAGTCATCCTGTATTGGTGAAATGAATTTCTCTCTTCCTAGGAACTACAATCAGCTGCAATATACATTCCCTGTTGGCTGGCCTGCTTATTCAGATGATTAACGGTCTGTAAAACATCCTAAAAGAACTCAACATGTGCAATTCTTCTTTCCATGCTGTTTGGATGAATGGCTTCTGCCGTGAAAAATAACTCACAAAGACTGGTTTGTGTGTGTCGTTCCTCTGTTAAAATGGATCAGTTTTGCATTAGTGTCTTTTTGTTCCCCTTTTTGAGAGCTTCTGCCCGGGTACATTTCTGTTTACCTGGTCTCCATGTAATCTGCACAAAAGTTAACTTTCATATCTTCCAGATGGAAAGCTGCTCTAGAAAGAAATACACATTGTACAATTTAATAATTCACAATCATACTGCCATAGGTCTGTGACAAATTTTCACCTCGCCGGTTTCTTTTTAGATGAAGAACCCTTTGCCAAACAATGTTAGTGTCTGTCGTGTGTACACGTTTCATTTTCTGTAGTATGAAGAGCTAGCCAACATTGCAAAGCAATGACTGATGATTTCTTCTATTCTTATTTCTCAGAGGTATCCTCGTCTTCTTTCACCGAGGTGACGTTTAGTCTGCTGTACATTAAAATGCTGAACTATCTTGTGTCCAACAGCAGTACTTTCTTGCTTTAGACTTCAACCGCTCATTTAATAACAAAATATCAATGAAAATTAACGTAACTGCAGGTCAATCATTGATACGGTGATGAACAGTGTCAAACTGTTTGATTTTAAAAACTAACATGTGGGACTAACACTTTAACAACTCTGTTGGCCCCAGTTCACAGAAACTAGAACATCCTTCATTTAGCAAGTAGCGCTTCAGTTATAGAGAATAAAAGGTGCAGTCACCAAGCCTTTAAACATTGTTTTCAAATCCAGTAAGGCCACTTGGACTGTACACCACTTCTTTTAATAAAAAAAAAAAATAAATAATCTATTGGGTGTATTACATCAGTACTAAAAGTTAAGACTCAGAATTGCATCAGTTGCTGTACTACATAAGACAATAAAGCTAAAAACAAATGGCTCCACAACATGCATCACAACTTTATTATTTATTAATTCAAAACAATAATTTACATTTCAAACAAAGCCTTTCCAAATCAGTTAAAGGGTTATTTGAGGAGATTATTGCAGTAGATGTCCAGTTTCTCAAAAGAGCAGATAAGTGGTGAGATTTCTTTTTACTGCTCATTAGTAAAACAATAATGAGCAGTTACTGCCTAGCTGTGATCATGTCATCCTAACAAGTAAAGATGAGCACAGAACACATCTTCAGCTAATAAACCACAGCTTATTAACATTTGCTGGGAAGCTCATTTCCACTGTTCATTTAGGCATCTCAAATCCTGTTAGAATCACATCATGTGTCCAGTCCATCTCCAAGGAAACTGCTCCTATCTAGAGGGGGGGGGGGGGGGGGGGGGGGGGAGAGGGAGGAAAAAAAAAAAAAAGTTTTTATCCACATGACAAAATGTCACAGCAATGTCACTGAACTGTACAGCTGTTTGACCAGCATTGAGGAAAATCAAGTCCATGAAACAAGATCTTTGGGTTGTACTTTGGCAAAAATAGTATCCTTCACTTGTCTCATCTTAAAAAGGACTTATTGGTAGTAATTTAGCTGTTCATCAGATGCATGTTGTAAATTATTTTTTTTAAGATACTTTTGGCATTTTAGGCCTTTATTTTATAGGACAGCTGAAAACATGAAGGGGAAAGCGAGGGGGAATGACCTGCAGCAAAGGGCATCATGTCGGAGTTGAACCCGTGGCCACTGTCTCGAGGAGTGAGCCTCTATATATGGGCATGCGCTCTACCAGGCAAGCCACTTAAATATTAATTTAAGATCCCATTGACTAGCTTTTTCCTGAGCTTTCAAACTAATCTCATGGTCCTTCATCAGCAGACGTAGTTTGCCATTGAGAGCTAGTAAGTGACCCTTGACTGAAGGTTGTTTTGTCACGCTGAGGTTGTGGAGTTTGAAGACTAGGGATTTTACCGGCAAGGAGGGTCTAACAAATAAACTATTAGTTGAATTATAGGAAATGAAGGTTTGTGCTTGATCCGTAGCAGAGACTAAAAGTAAGGATGTGTTGCTTTGATTTTTATTGATTCAAGTTTATTTTTTAAAAATCAGTCTCAAAACTAAACCCCTGAGTTCCCTGGAGTACCATTTTAAAACATTCTGCCAATCTCAGTAAATAACTGTAAGGTCACCCAAAGTGAGCAAACAAATAAGTAAATACAACTTACCGTGTGCAAGTCTGCATTGAGAGTCATCATTGCATAATAACGTCTTCGTCATCAGAGATTATCTGCACATGGTCAGCATCCCTGAGCCTGGCGAAATCCCCAACTGGCAGCAGCTGGGGTAAAGCAACATTACACACTCCACTCAGTGGGAAGCCGACTGGGCTGGAGTGAGGAGGCGGAGGAGCAACAGGAGGACTTCTGGTGTCCACCCCAAAGCTGCAGCGCTGAACTGAACGTTTGTATTTGGCCACAGCTGCTGCCAAGAGCTCCTGGGGAACGGAGAGATGTTGCTCTCGAGCCAGCGCTTGTTCGGCGAGGAGATCCAGAAGTGAATGAGTCGGAGCAGATGTGGCGCTGACCCGAGGTTTGTCTGGCACTGT
This sequence comes from Zingel zingel, assembly GCA_023566125.1. Taxonomy (NCBI): domain Eukaryota; kingdom Metazoa; phylum Chordata; class Actinopteri; order Perciformes; family Percidae; genus Zingel; species Zingel zingel. Next base: position 35,247,400 of record CM042317.1, on the reverse strand, counting down.
GGGTGTAGAGGAACCAGCATCCACTGCCACCCTTCCCGTTTCACCCTCCACCTTTCTCAAGGCAGCCGCCTTGCACAAATCTTCCTGCTTATCAAGCGGCAGAGAATTGGAGATATTTGAGCTCTCGATAAAGACATCTGCATCTTGGGGGAGTCCTGCCGGTGGTGAAGACCCCTGAAGAATGCTACAGCCATCTGATGTAGTGGGAGGACCACTGATAGATGGCCACTTCTTCTCAGGCTGGGCCCTCTTTACTCTGAAAACACACGTGAGATATCAAGTGAATTTGAAAATAAAAAAAAAAATAAAAATCTGACTTTCCATAATAACATCTGCAGGAGCTTTTAACTGCCTCTAGAAATCTGTGCTAATAAAAAAAAAAAAAAAAAAAAAAAAAAAAAAAAAAGAAATTGTAGGTGGGGCTCAACTCTTCATTGTACTCACGGTAATGACGCAAAGAGGCCCAACATTTTCCTGCTCTCCCTTATCAGCAATCTGAAACAAAACATTTAGAAGGGGCATGTTTTCATAGACAAATAAGTCCTTTTTAAAAAGTATGAAAAATCTGGCTTTACAGCTGAAGGTATGCACCAGTGTCACACACACACCTAGATTGCATCCACCCTTTTGGCCAAAGTGGTTTGACTTTATTTTCTAACAAGGTCTTCAGATACTCCTCCGTCTCCTGACTACCTTTCCTGTCCTTTTTACATCTCTCCATTTTTACCCTCAACACTTGGCACAAGCTCTCCCTGTATGAGAGAAAAAAAAAAAAAAAAAAAAAAAAAAATAGGATTATGTTAAGTAAAAATAGAATAATGTTTATTACAACCGGTTACTAAACCAACATTTCAAATAATCTAGTGATATTTATCGAATCTGACCTCATCTCTTCATTCCATTTGAACAACTTCTTAGGACCTCCTCTTCTCCCACCTTTCTCCTCCACATTGTCCTCTGGACCAACAGTCACCTTCTGTTTGCCTTCTTTCCCCTCCTCTGCAGCCCTGACATGGACATAGGCAGAGTGCAAGGTGTGAAATAGATGATAATCTCCAATGAGTCCAAACTCTATTCCAAAAGAAGGATAGACTATGTACTGCATCAGATTATTTATGCAGCAATTATTAGACATTTGCTGCACAGACGTGTGCACACACAAGGAAACAAATAAGGCTTTGAAATGCTTCTAATAACCTCAAGAGGGTGTCACGGTTTTGATGCAAGAGAGATCAATAGCTAGATTTTAGTTTAATAGATAGGAAATGTAATGTAATGTTAAATTAAAGCCAAATGCCACCTTTTGTGGATCCTCCGTTGGTCCAGTTATACATAGTTTTGACATTATCAGTGCAGTTATTCCATCAGGTGTTTCTGTGCACCTCAATTCAAGTTAGCGTTTCTATGCATTTAATGTCATGTCAATCAGTATGAAAGAATACATTTCTGGCATTTTAGGTAAAAATGACCACTAGAAATCTAACAGTACAAGTTAAAACAAGTACTATGGTGCTCATAAGTTTATGAACCTATGCTAAAGTTGACTAAAAAAGGAATAAAAAAAAAATCTTTTAATTGATTTGAATGCCTTAATTGAAAGAATTGAGGAAAAATCCAACCTTTAAGGACACCAATTTTCTTTGTGAATGAATAATGTATCGTAAATAAATAAATGTTCATCCTTAAAATACAGGGGGCATAAGTAAGTACACCCCTATGTTAAATTCCCATAGAGGCAGGCAGATTTTAATTTTTAAAGGCCAGTTATTTCATGGATCCAGGATACTAGGCATCCTGATAAAGTTCCCTTGGCCTTTTGAATTAAAATAGCCCCACATCATCACATACCCTTCACCATACCTAGAGATTGGCAGGTGGTACTTTCCATAAAATCATCTCTCAATGCAAATCAAACCAGCTATTAGGCTAACTGAAATAAAACCGTGCCAATCTTCCCAAAGGCCAAGGGAACTTTATCAGGATGCCTAGTATCCTGGATCCATGAAATAACTGGCCTTTAAAAATTAAAATCTGCCTGCCTCTATGGGAATTTAACATAGGGGTGTACTTACTTATGCCCCCTGTATTTTAAAGGAAGAACATTTATTTACGATACATTATTCATTCAAAGAAAATTGGTGTCCTTAAAAAGGTTGGATTTTTCCTCATTTTTTTAATTAAGGCATTAAGATAAATTTCCAAAAGATGATTTTTTATTCCTCTTTTTTAAAAATCAACTTTAGCATGGGTTCATAAACTTATGAGTACCACTGTAAATTAAGTGCTCTTTTTCTATATCGATTGTATAAGATATATGCAGATCAACTTACTTCTTGAGTTGCTCATATACTTGGCAGTTTTCATTGAAACGTGCAATCTGCTCGGGCATAGCTCTGCCGATGGCCTCCTTAAGTTTCTGCATGGGCGCCTCCACATCACGGGGTTCCTCCTTTTCAGTGTCAAATTCAAGAATCAAATCACATGCCCACAACCCACACAATGTAATGAACTCAAAAAACACTCACCGTGATGTGTGCGAGTAACAGTTTCTTCACGCGCTTGAGGAGTGTGTCTCTGCTGCAGGGCAGGAACGACGACAGGTGTGTGTATACCTTGGAGCGCAATTGGCCACCCTGTTCCCGACACTGCAACTCAATACTGAATCAAGACAGTCGAGAGCTGAACTACATACTTAAAATCTATGTACAATATCACGACGGACAACTTAAGCCAGGAACACAGATTTCAGTGTAGTACAAGTAAAGGTTGTAATCACAGGATTGGTAGTTTGAGCCACCTAACTGTTAGTGAAAGTGACCATAAGAAGGGCATTGCACACCAAAGCTGCTCCTAGGAGCAGGGCAGCACCTTGCATGGCAGTTTCACAACCATCAGTGCATCATGTACAATATCTGAGAGATAATGAATTTAAAGCTTTTCCCTTCTCTAATGTTAGAGGCACTAGACATGCAGTCCATTTATCACAATAATTCAGTTTCATGATTGTGGAGAATCTGCATTACTCTGCACAAGAATATGGCAGGCTAGGATGGGGAGTGAGCACACATCATCTTCAAGTTAGGATTTTAATTTGTCTTTCAACTGAACCTCAGACCATGACTGAGCAGTTTGATATGTATTCCTTGGATGTGGGCAAATGTGACCTTAATAGAGGAGACACACCAGCCCAATAATCGGCTGTCGGACCGTCTGGCGAGGTCGGTGACTCGAGTCTGTTCGGTGTGTCCCGTGCGGGCAGCCGTCCAAGGAGCTGTCGGCCTTCATTTGGGCCGACCCGACATGTTCAGTCGGAGACAGGGCAGTCGGGACTCGCCCGGAAATGGGGATCGGATGAGCCTCTCAAAATCTGACGAAAATCTTTTAAACTGACCTTGGTTGATCTGAAATGAAGACAGATTCAGAAACTGCATGGCCTATTTCTCGCTTTAAATATTTTCAGAAACACGTGTCGGTGAACTATTTTAATACAATATGAGATCGTATTGTGAACAAGCCGCCATGACAGTCTGGCTGTGAATTTCCGGAGAAAAAACAACCACGTGACGCGTTCGTTCATCAATCAGCTGTCGGTTTTCATTTCCTGGGAAATAATCAGACTGTTAATGGAAACAATACAGAGCAGCGCCGCCGGCTGCTATGGAGACGTATTACGTTTCGCGCAGAGCGTACGCTCAAGTCGGCGTCGCCTCGGCGTTCTGAGGCTTTTTTTGGACATCGGGGACCCGACTGATCAGTCCAACTGCCTTTTCTGCCAACGGTCGGCCGGGCTGGTTGGTGTGTCAGGGCCTTAAAGCAACACTAAAGCACTTTTCCTCTTCGGTCCCCCTACAGGTTGGAAACGGAATTGTCCATTACCGCTGTCGTAATGTGTCATTCGAACTACAGATCCCCTACCCGATCCGGGAAACTTGCATAGTGTGGTTATAGCCGATAGAGGGCCGCAAAGCGAATGCAGAAGTGCTGTTATGAGTTGATGAACCACTGAAAACTATTTTGGAAATGCTATTTTGAGATACAAAAGAATCTTTGGTGTTGCTTTAAGGTTCCCTGTTGAATTTTTATCACTAGAAGCGCTATGGATTCATGTTTATATGAGTGGCTCCCTGTTTTGTTCATATTTCACACAGGGATTAACACAATGCGTTTAAATGAGAAACACTCAATGTAAAATAAACTCTTGGTCTACAGGAAACTTTTTTTTTTTATTTTTTTTGAATGACCCAAATCTGACGTGCTTTCTTAGTGTGCAATCTGCAACACTTGCCTGGTCATTTTGCAGTTTGTAAGGGTTTAAAAAAGGCTTCCAGTGTATAGTGTAAAATGCAACGAAACTTTGTTTTGTCAGTGTCATCCGATTACTCACTCAAGCAGGATTGAGTTGATTTCTGGGGTGAAGAACTTGAGTTTTGACTCTCCCTCTGAGGTCTTGGCAACCTGAAAAATTAGCGCACGTCATTGGAGCGTCCATCCTGCACTTGTCCACTTACAATTAATGCTATTCACAAAAAGTGTTTCACACATACACATTGAGGCATCTTTACAAATAACAGAAACGTAATCTTACCACCGTGAGTTTTCGAATGCTGTTGTCCAGTTGTGGGGGAAGTCCCTCTGGCAGCGAGACACACTGATGAGGGGAGGTAGAACTGGTTTGTGACAAGCGCTGCATTTGCTCTGAATGAGGCTCCGGCTGCAAGTTAGTCTTTGTATTTAGCGGTTGGACTTGTGGAGCAGCATCAGGCGGGGTCAATTCATCTGCTTTGGGTCTGAAAAGCTGCATCTCCGTTCCAGGTTGAGGAACCATCTTTGGGGAAAAAGTCTCTTCACTGACATCTAATAAAGAGTCTAAATCAATATCAAAATCCACTGTGTTGGCTGCTTGGATGAGAGCGTGGTCATTGGTTGAACCAATTAAACTGACAAGAGGGTCTGTCAATCCCGAACCTCCGCCCCCGCCTGCATCTGCCGGGCACAGAGGGATCGTGACCTCACCCATGATTGCGGCTGGCATCCGATTTCTTTTCTCAATCTTCTGTCGTTCCTTCTCCCTTTGAAACTTTTTCAACATGCTGGTGACGCTTAATGTGCAAACAGCATTTTTCTTCTTTTTCTTCTTCATCTCACCACCCGGCCCAATTTCAGACAAAGGGCTACAAGATAAACATGTTATGCTTACAACAGAATTATTTTGAGAATCTTATTAAATCTAATGCTCTACCATCAGAGTCAAACTGGCTCTAAGGAAGAGGTAATATTGCTTTGATCAGCCTCACCTTGACTTAGAATCCACATTGCTTATCATCTCTCCACCTTCTCTGCAGCGCTTCTTCTTTAGCTTATCCTGTCTGCCATTGACTTTACGTTTCTAAAAATTCATGTTTTGAAGGTGTGCAAAGAACAGTTTTAAGCCTTCAAATCCCATCTGAAATTGAAATATATTCCCCGACACTAACAAAAACATCCATTACAATAAGTTTCTTAGACTTACTTTTGCAGGCTCAAGTGTTTTCTCTTCGGTTGTGAGGTCATCGGTCTCAGAAGCCTGGCGGAAATGCAGCACGCCTGAATTTACATAGAATCCACCAAATTTGGTGGTGATGGAGGCCGGCACAAATTCATCATACTATAGAGACCAACCAGAAGCAAAATTATAATTAGATAAAAATGTTGTCAATTAGAAATTATTAAAACAAGCCAAAGAAGAGGTTGAGATTGATGGGCATCTAAAAGGTCAAAATTAGGAACACATTGACTGTAAACATTTCTTATTTTTGGAATAACATGCGTTTTGATTTTGAGACTTGTTGACCAGAGTGAACTGCCTTCGCAAGGAGTCACTTCTCGAGCAGAGAAGATATCTGGTCAGTGGTGAGTGAAGTAAACTGCTGGAAAGCCAACATTTCCTAATAACATTAGTTAAGACCAAGGCCTAGATATAGTAATATCAAAACTATAAAAAGAATTGTGCAACACAAGAGTGCTTCAAAGATGCTGATATAAGAATTATGTGAACATGTAAATTTATGATTTAACACTGACTTACAGCCTCAGAGTTGTCAATGAAAGAATCCTCTTCATCATAACCGTATCCAATATCAATCAAATCCTGAATACGATCTTTCTTCTTTTTCTTAGGTTTGTCACCCTGCAACGAGAGGAGGCAAAATATTGTGTCATTTGTATAGGATTTTGGAATTTTGATGAATAGATGAGTTTACTCAGATATAAAAAAATAAAAAATTAAAAGATCTGGTCCAATTCAAACTAATTTTACAATTTAGGAGTGACACGTATTCATTTAACTAAAAGGGCGTGATGTGTAAGTAATGTTACATTTACCAATAATTCAGGTTGGCAAAAAAACAAAAAAAAACAAACACCTACTCACATATTTTTCTTCCAACTTCCTTGAAAGAGAAGAGACCTCATCGTTCGCTCTCTTTTCCTCCTCTTGAAATCTGCTCAGTGGGACTTCATCTTTTGTGTGGTTGATCTAAAAATGTAAAGTATCATGTCAATCATACATCTTACACAAAAACTAAATGAAAAGGTGCGAGTCCTAGCCACATTTAGCGCAGTTTTAACATGCACCGATTGTGCAGCAAAACAGCATGGCCAGGTTGTCAAGTCTGTAACAAGACTAACAAAGACAACCATCACTGATTTAGAGTCTATTGTTCTGATTTGTGTATTTTAGAGTAAAAAGCCCTCTGGTGGAAACCCAACACAAACTCTTTACAAAAAAAAAAAAAAGCCAAATAAAATAAAAAAAAAAAAAAAAATTTAAAAAAAAAAGCTAACCATTTGGTTATTTATTTTTAATATAAAAAGTGTTAATTGCAAAAAAGGATTCTCCATGTTTTAATACATCAAAATTAACTAACTGGTGATGTTAAACAATATTCGCACAAACTTTAATTTGGATACATCGCGAAGTAGGCTAATGCAATATACATACAATTAAAGTCTTAAAAATTCCAATAATGACAAACACCAATCAACTTGTCTTGAAATGTCCTATTCAAAGTATTTCCAACATGATCAATCATATTGATGTGACATAAGGAGAAAATCAAATCTTAATGAAACTGAGGTTAAAAGTTAAGACATGTTAGGTATGGATTGATTTTGTTTTTAAGCCCCACAGCTGCAGGACTTGAAGTCTTAGTTCCAACTATCAGTGAACTAATTTTTTTTCAGGATGAATTAAGATAAAAGTCCCACCTTGTTGTCTACGAGCTGACTGTAGCTGAACTCCGGAAAGCTCCCCTCATCAGGCTCAAATAATGTGAGCACCAGTCGGACTGTGTCTGTGTCAGCGGGCCGGTCTGGACCGTTTTCTTTCCCCTGCAGAACACCTGACGGAGACTTTTGGACCGAGGCCGGCGGCTTGTCAGAGGATGAAGGCACTACATCACAGGACAACCTGGTAAACTGAACTCTCCGAGATTCAGCCATCACAACTCACAACGCAAGCAGACTCTGCCGGTGTGTGTTTGAACAAAACATGGAAGGCTTAATTAGGTAGAAACAGATGCAGGTGTGCCCAAGTCTGCTCAGGCGTGTCTGCGCTGAGCTGCTGCCAATCTCCTTCAAAACATGGTTGACTATTCGTTGAAAACTGTTAGTTTATACTTTCGCCATTATGGTTATTATTTAGCCTTCATTAATGAAACCCAAATAGCCTAATGAAATTAAAAATGACTAAAAGGAAAAAAATGTTTTGACATTTTGGGAAATAAGTTAGCTAGCTAGCTAGCTAGCTAGCTAGCTTGTGTTGAAAAGAAGACATTAGCAGCCGGTTAGCTTAGCTCAAACACTGGAAACGGGAAAGTAGCTACTCTGTCAAACAAAATCCGCCTACCTGCACCTCTAAAACAATTTATAATTTAGGCTACATCTCGTTTTTTTAATCCGTAGAAAAATGGCAATTCGCCATATTAAGGAGGTTGTTATTAGCTAGCTAAGTTATTATTATGCAGTGGACTTTTTCTTGGCACCAGTTTACTGTAGTTTGCGCTGGTTGCCTGGCAACTGCTCAGCACCAAAAATTGTCCAGCAGTAGGCTAGTGACTGTAGCCTACAAAAAGGCTAGCTAACTCACCAAAAATGTTGAAGTGTAATTTAAATGAGTAGCCTATCTTTTAAATAAGGACATTTAAAAAGTATTTTACAAATTACATAGGAACATGTAATTAAGAGTAGCCTAAAGAAGCACTGCCCTTTAGGTATTGGGGTCAATGAAGGAGAACCAGCAGATGTTTAACATCAGCACAAAGCTAACAGCTGTCGTGGACTGAACATTTCTTTCTGCATGGTTTATAATAAGAATATTTTTAATGTTGGCAATATTTAAATTATTTAAAATATTTGATCTAGTTTAATATCTTGTGTTTAGAATTGTATACTGTTGTTTTTTTATGTAAAGCACTGTCAACTTTTTTGAAAGGTGGTAGGCTATATAAAGACAGTTATTATTATTAATATTAAAGGTATTATGTTGTACACAGGGAGATGCAGACACAAGACATGCAGTGTAGGTTATTCGCCACACGGGGGCGTTGGAGGTCCATGGGGATGAGCTGTGAGTGATACTGTGAGTGAAAACACAGATATTTTAGGGACATTTTAGGGGTTTGATTTACTATGAAGTCCTCATCATCAAACATGCAGATACTCTGTAGATCCATATCCTGTTTGAGAAAGAAATACAGATATTGTTCAGGAAACTCAGTCTTATAATAAGGATGTCATATCACTCATAATCAGCAGCTTTAGGCTCATAGATTTTCTGGACATTGTTACCCAGTTAATCTTATTAAATCACTACAGCACAAATAGTAGGCCCCCTTTTTGTTTTGTAATGGGTTTAAAAAATATATATACTTTTGCCAGATGCTAAAACAACACAGCCTAGGCACTATGTATTTCATTAGACATAAAATGGACACTTATATAAGCTTATAATAATGAATACAGCCTTCATCGTGTAACGTGTAGCCGGAGGTGATGGCCTAACAGCAGTGTGTTTGTTTAAAGCAGAGACTGTATTAAAACTAGATTGAAAAAAAGGGTCAAACAGACCAAATCTAAGTCGTGTGTAAATCCCAAGTCTGTTTCATGCAGCATGCACTCGGCCTGCAGTGAATTGACTTTGACAATTACAATAACGGGATAATTGCAATCTGTCACCATACATTCTGTGTTAGCATATCACAAAATAACCAATCCGAGCCATTCACTCCACACACACGTGTCCCCGATCTGCATAACACACACAGGACCCCGCTTTGTAATTATAAATGAATTTCACGGTGCGAGGCTTTTAATGCAAATAATATGGATGTTTTTGGGGTTTTTTTTTTTCCCTCTCTGACTAACAGAAGTGTGTGTGTGTGTGTGTGTGTGTGTGTGTGTGTGTGTGTGTGTGTGTGTGTGTGTGTGTGTGTGTGTGTGTGTGTGTGTGTGTGTGTGTGTGTGTGTGTGTGTGTGTGTGTATCAGTTTGCGGCCAAGCTTTGTTTGACTAGCCTCCCCTCTCAAACGAGTTAATGGGATGGAAGTTATTTGTCACCCTGAGCTGACGATGCGAGGTCGAACAGAAGCGTTGCATAAAAAAAAGGCGTCAATAAATGTGCTGGAGACAAAGAACTAAAATACACCAGAGCAGGACAAAGACAGACAGATGGAGACGGCAGGGGTAGTGTGTGTGTGTGTGTGTGTGTGTGTGTGTGTGTGTGTGTGTGTGTGTGTGTGTGTGTGTGTGTGTGTGTGTGTGTGTGTGTGTGTGTGTGTGTGTGTGTGTGTGTGTGTGTGTGTTGTGGTCTGGTTGGTGACAGGGACCCCATCAGTGCAGGATCAGAGTGGGGAAATTGGAGGACAATGTGGAGAGGGGGTTCGGGGGATAATTTAAACCGATTGGGGAGGCGGTGTCCCAGAGGTGTATAATTCACTCGTTCATTAACTAGACCAAACAAGAGCCAATATTAATTAACTCGTTCCTCGTGCCGAGGCGCCCCCGAGAAGCACGTGCTTTGTTGTCAATTGGCCACAACAGTTCTTGGAAGTGAAGGCTTTACAAAAAAAACAGAGCTGGCGGGGCAGAGGGTGAAGGAGTGTGTGTTACACCCCCAGTCGCTGTGTGCCTGAGGGAAGATTTTTTTATTATGGCTTTTGCAAAAAAATAATACCTTTTTAATAATAATCGCCTGCTGTAGGCTGCTTAAGAACACTTTTGAAGAACTTTACTTCAGTGTTCCCATTTTCTGCTACCTTATTCATATAGCCTCTATTACATTTCAGATTTAAATGTATTTCATTTAACAGCTAAATGTAGGCCTACATGTAACTTTGGCGATTGAGATTTTAAATTCAAAGCTATTAATTATCTTTTAAAATATGATGCTTTTGTTTAGGCTTGATACACAACAAAATAAGTTAAAAGAATTATTTTTTATATTTTACTTTTGTACTTTTACTAAAGTTATATTTTGAATGCAGGACATTTTCTTGTAACAGAGTATTTGACACTGTGCTACTACCTTTACTTCAGGAAAGGATCCGAGGACTTCTTACAGTACTACTGTACTACTGAGTTACTTTCCACTAATGATAAAATTTGTGGAAAGTATGTAGTTGAGTACTTTTCTTCTAAACGTACTTGTACTGAAGGCTGGATTACCAGCCAGACAATGGGATCAACTACAGGGTCCCAGACCCTAAGGGGCCCCCAAAAGCCCCAGGTTAATTGTGTGGCAGTTGTTTTTCAGTTACCTTTTATTAGAGTTACTCCAACAACAACAAAACGAAGAAGCAGTTTGAAGCTTTTGTATCAACATATTGTTTTTGTAGGTTTCACACACAAAAATACAAATCACATTAAATAAATATAAAGTGCATGTGCGGGTGTCGTAGAAACCTGTAATTGCTTATACAATAAAGCAATAAAAAATAAAACATACAAAAGGTTATATGTAAACATACTAAATCAAACACATATCAGCACACCCAGAGCTGGGTGTGCTGATATGTGTTAAGTTTAGGCCTGTGACATCACCAGCCTTTACCTGCTCCTGGTGATGGTTTTAAAGTAACACTGAAAGTAGAGTTATGTTTTACATATCAGTGGATCTCCAGATAATATTAACTGTCACTTTTTTTAATTAACATATCAGCTGACAAGATTCATGTGTGTCCTACTTTATCGCCAGACCTTTAGGCCCTGTGTGGATCAGAATCTAGTCTCCAGAACTTCATTATTTCAGATGATATTTTTCTTACAGTTGTACATTTTCCTAAATCAAATTAGTGCAATCTGTTTAGTTTAAGTCCAATTGCCCCACAGCAGACCTTGGGCCATGTAATGTTCCAAGATACACTGTACACATTGCCCTGATAGTGAGGACTGGGGGGGTTAATGCAGGCCGAGCAGCTTTGTTTTTGTTTGTTTGTTTTTGTTAATCTGCTGGGCTTTACTTCACTATTTCCACTTGCTTGAATTACTAAAGGGAAGCAATGTAGCCTAGTTGTTAACCTTCTAAATTTATTTGACAGAATTAGTACATTAATATCTGCGTACCCATTCATAATAATAATAATAATAATAATATATTTTGATAATACTTGGAAAAGCCCAATCTGAGTACTTTTACTTGTAGCAGATCATTTACTTTGTGGTATTTCTACTTTTTCAATAATGGATTAGTAGCCTTCTTTTGCTGATACTACTACTATTACCACCACTACTACTACTACTACTACTACTACTACTACTACTACTACTAATATTAATAATATTACTGATAGAAAATATAAAAGCCATTCATTTTCACCCATTTTTAGAGCAATACAAAATAAATAAATAAAACTGAAACACCCTGAGGGACTCCTTCCCCTCTCCTCCACCGGGCGGCGCTCCTCCACTGATCCTCGCTCTGCTGTCAGGCCCCGGTAACTTTGATTAAGGTTTAAATTGGCTGAATTTAATGAAGGTTGCCTAATTAGGCAGGATAACAGCTTTAATTGATAAGTAATTATCTGCCACAAATTGTTATTAATTCTCCGGCTCTGTCTCATCGTGTACTGACTCTCCTCTACCCCCCTCCTCCCCCCTTCTCCCCCTCCCCTGCAACATTTTGTATTTATGTAAACAAGCACTAGTAAACAATTAGGCATATGTTAGGATGGGATGTTCCAGAGGGGTATCATCAGGCTGTGTTTGGTGGACTGGCAGTTTATCTGAAATTATTTCACTCACTGGCTGACATCTTTGAGCATTAATTGCTTAAACTGTCCTGTCATTCTGGCTGCGTGCCATCGACTGCACGCTGTCATGACAAGAACGAAAAGGGCTGCAAGAAAAAAATGGCTGATTTTACGTGGTTGTGGTTGTTTGATTAATACATTTCAACTGCACTTTAATTTAAAGAGTAAAAGAGAAAGTGCAGTAATGCCAGGATCATTTTATAATCTTGCAACCACATTATTGATGAACACGTTATAGTTTAAGTGATTATCCACAATTAAGTGGCTCAGTTTCATTATGCAATTTTAGTCTGTGTCTTCACTTCTGATATATTGTATAATGACAATGTAGTATGTTTAACTGTATGTGAGTTAATATGACAGCTGTGTAAAAGCGTTTTCACATGTCCCTGAGTGTTTATCAGTTGATGAAGAGAAAAGGTAAAGTACTGACAACATTTCTAAGAATCAATTCCTAATTCCCTTCTGACTTTGAGACTAAATGGAATATTTAAGGATATAAGAAAAACAATCGTAAATGCAAAACCCTTCCCACTCCTAGTAATTTTCTAGTTCCTGTAAAGTAATGCAGAGATACAGAAGGGCCCAAAGGTTACAATATGGACAAACCCATGACTATTTGTGAGTTGGACAGCTGAATGTGTCTGTTTGGCTCAAACAACCTCCATAAAACATCAAAAGTCCCATTGACTGACTAAAGTCCTGCTATACGTATTTAACCTACCAGACGAGTAAAGTGATTCTCATCAGTCTACAGTAATGGGAATATTAACTTTTTCCCTTGAGCAGCCCAATGTACACACTGAAAACTCTCTATATTTTATTGTTTCATTTGGACTGGAATTTTATACTTAGAAAACTAACTAACTAAAAACATTTAGTTAGAGAGTGATTTAGTATTACATGTAAGCAATTGATGAGGATAAGCAAAAGACACTAAATTGTTCGAGGCATACACTAACCTCTTGGCATAGGCTAAACCCTGTAATCTGCTGATAAAATGATGGACAAACAGTGATGAAACTGCTGCCAACACAGTGAAAAGCTTTCTTAGCTTTGTAGACTTCTCATTTCATTATCCCTCACTAATGCTGTAAATTTTAACTTTAACTATAAATTATGTGTCAGAATACAGAGCAGAGTGGATGCATTTTCACATGTCTTTCAGGAATAATTATGCATGAATCCACAGATTACCTCTGAATCAATGGGATGAAGTGCATCCTGCACATACCTGAACCTACTATTGTTTTCTCTTATGCATATGATCATTATACTGTACAGGGTGTTCTGGCTGAATATTCAGGGTGTAATCCAAGTGTCATATGGACACACTTCGGTCCCTAATAGGCAATAGAAACAACATTATTTGTTTTAGATTAAATAATAAAATACTTAGTAAACTGAAATGGTGCTTATACTCTAAATTGAAATTACAAGGGTTAGGAGACATGAGGTTAGCTGAGAAAACAAAACAGGAACCAAAGAAAAGACCATTGTTTCAGCATCAGTCCTTTCATTTCAGTGCACACTCTCACTGAGCTATTCATTAAAGTGATTTAAATAAGATCTGCGTGAACTTGCTTCCTAATTAAAACATCTTTCTTCGTTTACAGAGCGGCTTTAAGCTGAGCTCTTTGGGTGGGTGGGTGTGTGTGTGTGTGTGGGGGGGGGCTTTTCACCCCTCCACCATTTTACTCCCAGCAGATGGTTTTGTTGGGCTCCAGTAGCCAGCCAGTGGCCGAATAGGCTGATCCATTCTTCCTCTGTGCCCATCAGATCTGAGCATTTGTTTTAACACCCACCTTCCCTTACGCGCGTGCGCACACACGCACACACGCACACTTTCCAGATGATGAAGAGATGAGAAGAAAGTATTGACTGGGCTGCTAAAATACTTCGGGCCAGTGCATGAAAAATTGGCGTCACCATTTCTCAAATTATATCATTACTATATTTTGAAAATGTTAATTTGCATAGCGGATTTCCCTGTGGGGTAGGGGGGTTAATTAGGTCTATTTCCGTGCGGCTTGTGCCAAGACAGTCAAGGAAAAAAAAAAGAGGGTGGGGATGGGCAGAAGAAAGGGAAAATCAGGGGGAGATCCGACTCGCTGATAACAATTAAAATTGCATTTTGGACTCTTTCAAGCATAGAACATTTTTGGCATATTAAGCGTGTTTTAGGAAAGGTGATAAGTTACTTTTAATTGAAATGGAAGTATGGCTCCAGAGGAAGTTTGGCTTACACACACACACACACACACACACACACACACACACACACACACACACACACACACACACATACATACACACACACACCCAAACTTGTTATTTCAACATCATGTTTAATCTATCAAACAAGAGGTGAATTAAAGAAAATAACTTTAAATCAATCACATTTTGCATTTCCTCTCAATATTCTGTCAGAGGCACAATTACACTCATTAGAATAGGAAAAGTTTATAATTGTGTGGAGAGAAGGAGCTAAAACACACTCTGGGTTCTTTCCTTTTTTTAAATTATCAAAGCTTCCATTACGTGTCAGGAAAAAGATTTGCGGGAAAAACATCAATACATTAAATCCCTTCACTTTTAATTGGAATGGCATCCTCTCCTGGTTTTACGCTGCACAAAGCGCACTGCAGGATCAAAAACTGCCTCCCAACAATTAATTTAGATTAGACTCTTAATTATCAACCAATCGCCTAAATAATGACTGACCTCATTTCAGATAGTTAAAAATTTACTTGTACGCAGTAATTGAGTAATTAACTCTCCACTGCTTCACCTTAGTCTGCTAATTAAAAAATAAATATGACTTGATCTCTCCTCTCAAGAGGCATATTGAGGGTTTTGTGGCTCAAAAGAGATTTTTTTTATTTCTTCTGTGTAGATGGTCACATTTGATTTTTTTCTAAAAAAAAAAAGAGGTTTCCTGGGCACCAGGGAGTTTCTTCTGAATGTTCAGACTGTTTACATGTCCTTATGGCAATGTGAATGTCACTGAAGGACCTTTATGTGATTGTTGAGGGCATGCATTCCCACAGGACAGGTAACCTCAGATGAAGTATGGGGATGTTACCTGGTTACCTTGGCTACCTTGTTCCTTTCAAATGTATCCTGGACGCATACAGACAGTTTTGCTAAATAACACTGAAATGAAGTCTGAAGTGAGGTTAAAGCATAAATATCATACTCAAATAAATTCTAACCTAAACCCTAAATACTCACAAACCATGTCTCAAATTAACCTCGGTTAGAAATTAGCTGACTAGGATGAGTTTAACATTATTTTGGGAGCTTATTTTCACATGTGGTCACAAGCTTTGATTCTAAAACTCACCCCTCCCTCGGTACCCAAAGTTGAGGTGCTTTTGAGCAAACATTTAAACCCAAAACTCCTTCTGTGGAGCTGCTCAGTGACCAACAGTGTGAGACTGTGGTTGTACTGCACAGACCCTAAGCAAACTGTGTGTCTGTGGCCCATCCTGATGCAGCCCATTACTGGTAAATGACTGATAGCTTGCACTGTAGATAATCTATATACAGCCTACAGCCATGCTAGCAGCTCTGTGAGGCAATGCTAACATGCTGATGTTAAGATACTGTAATTTGCACTAAACGCAGAAAGTTCCTAGTCTCAACACTGCACATGTATGGTTGGCTATTATTAACTGGCAGAATGAAGGATCTAGCTTATACAGTAGTCTAGCTGTTTGCTGATGCAATGGCAGTTTGTTGATAAGCATCACTACTTAACCTAAACCCAGGATACACACAGAGAGCCTTGTTTTAAAGTTTCATAAGACAGCTGCAAATTTCATTGAGGTTAGAGGTTAAAATCACTCACTTCAGAAGGGGGTGTTTAAGTACCAGTTTTTATTTCAGTACTCACTTCAGCTTCACGGTGGATGAAGTCAAGGAAAGACAACAAAATAAGAATTCATTTAAATCTAAAAATTATCGGGAAGTGGAGGGACAATTAGACTGTGGGAGTTTTTAAATCAATGTATGTTGTACCTTAATCTGTCAACGGATGTACATTGCTGGGATAAAGCCTGACATCCGGCGCGTCTCTCACTTGCAGGATGTCCCTCCCCTCTTACTATCTCCCTCCGCTATTGGGGCTTAGAACCACCCAGGACGGCTGTGATTGGTTTAACGAAATACAAACATGCCACAGTGTTTTTTCCCCTATCCCAGAATAGATAAGCCAGTTTACAATTTCTTAAGTCATTTCATGTGTTATCACTACACATATTTTTTTGCTTTTTGCGTGTCATTTTACGCCATTTAGTCTCTACTGACTTGTACTGTCACATAGTCCAAAGAGACAAATTTGGAATTTCACCACGAGACTGCTGTTCATGTCTAGTGTGAAACCAAAAGTCAATGTTAACTTATTTACGTTAACTACTTAACTTACATACGTAACTTAATTTACATAACAAACATACTTATTTGAACCTAAACCATGATATTTTCCTAAATCCAAGTAGTTTGGTTTGAATTCACAACATTAACCACGTGTTGGCGACTTGGGAATGAGAACAGAGAGTTTAATGACACGCAAAAAGCTTAAAATGTCCTTAAAAGTGGCGTGCTATTTCTACGCCTTCCCACGAGATCACGTTGCCCTGGATGGAGCTGGTGGTCAAATAAGAAAAAAAGTGAACCTCACAACTTTAATCCTGTCCCTTTCTTAACCCCACTTGTCAAAATGTCAAAAGAACAAAGTGCAGCTTTTCAAATATTCAGAATGTCTACTGTCACTGTGATCTGCAGCAAGTTCAGAGCGTCCAAATGAAAATTTTTAACAGGAGCGCCCCCGTCAGGTTGTTTTAATCATGGATGCATTGTATATTTTATCCCAGGAGGACCACTGGATATACAGTACAGGGGTTTGTTGCATTACTCTGTGCTGAAGCATTGTGCACATATAGCTAGTACAGACATTAGAACAGTCATTTTTGCGTGGATTAGGTTGTGTTGTCTGCACAGAGAGATGAGAGAGGGGAGG
Source organism: Zingel zingel (assembly GCA_023566125.1). Classification (NCBI taxonomy): domain Eukaryota; kingdom Metazoa; phylum Chordata; class Actinopteri; order Perciformes; family Percidae; genus Zingel; species Zingel zingel. The sequence continues at coordinate 35,230,094 of CM042317.1, read as the reverse complement.
ATGGCTGGAGGCGAGGCACCCTGGCTTGTGTGCGAGTCGCCCATCTTATTATCAAATTAATTAAAGCTAGCATCTGACAATGTCACTCGTGCCCAGCAAAAAAAAAAAAAAGGAGGAGGAAGGAAGAAAAGCGAATTTAAATGCTGCGGTCTCTTAGGACCTCATGTCAAGGGCTGCTTTTCATCGAGCACTGCATGTGTTTGGCTCGCACAGCAACTGGGAAAGTGGAGGGAGGGAGGGGGGGGGGCTTTAAAAAAAAAAAGAGATTTAATAAGCAAATGACAAGAAGCCGTTGGATTTTGATGTTCAAAAATGGCAGCGGGAGAATAAATACACATCAGAAAGAGCAGCAAAGAAATAAAAAGGGAATGGAGAGAGCGAGAAGAGAAGGATAGAGACGGGGTGGCATCAAAAGCGCCTCTCAAGCCGTTCAAAGTTGCACTGAGATTGGGGAGAGGGGGTTTATAACAGCCCGACAACCCGCTCACATTAAAGAGTCCATTTAAAAACTAGACATTGAAATGCAGAAAGCCTGCTCGTGTATGGACTCAGGGTCAAGTAACTGAGGGATTATATGGTTCTTCATAATAATATTAATTAAACAATTTACATGCTAATAAGGTAACAATTATCGGAGCTTCTGGTGAAAGATTCAGGTTATTACAACACGCCAATCCCAGGGCTACGGGTCACAGGCAGAACAGCAGAGAGAAATCTCAACTCAAATTAACATTCTGTCAGCTCCAGAAATTGGATAAATAAAGTCGAATTAATTCACAGTAATAGAAGAGGGAGGGGGAGGCACTTATTCAACCAGCTCTGATTACCATTCAGTATTCACCAGCACGCGGGTGGCTTTCTGTCAAGAAATTTAACACAAAATGAAGCAGTCACCGCCCCGGGCAAGATTTGGCCCCTGTGACACCGTTTACAATTTATATGTATAATCTTTCTCTCTCCCTCCATCGCTTCCTCAAAGATGTCCACCTGGACACTCAGTTGCTCCTGGCCTGTGCCATAATTGTAAATTTCAAAAACCTTTTTTTTCCGATTCACACTTCAATTTGAGCACCATTTCCCCTGCATTAGACAAGACCCTTCACTCGATAGGATAACTTGAAATTTTAATTGCACTAATCTTCTTTCCTTTTTTTTTTTTTTTTTTTACCTCCGCCAGACCAGGCAGACACCGCATATTGCTTAGAATTTCTACATGTATTCAGTTTTACTAAAATGTCTTTGTTGTTGATTGGAAAAGGCAGTGTCCGTTGTTTAAAATAAAAGCTTAAACCAATTTTTACTTTGTCATTTTATGGCATCATCAATTCTTCATTTGGGTTTTTAGCCACGGCAACAGTGGTGCTCTCAGTTGGCACAAAATTCTATACAGACATTCATGGTCTCCAGAGGTTGAATCCTAACAACTTTGGCTATCTCCTGATTTGCCTTTGGTGCCAGCATGAGGTTGATTTTTGTGGTTTTGAGTGTAATGTCTCCCATAGGATGAACTATAACGTTGGTGATTCCCCTAACTTTCCATCTAGCATCAATAATCTAACCACATACCTGCAAAATGAATGACTTTTTTTTTTCCAAACACTAAACTAAGATGGTGATAATAAGCATTACCTACTAAACATCAGCATGTCAGCATGAAATGTTACTTAGATCAAAGCACTGTGCCCAATAGTGATGGCCAAATGAAGCTTTGTGAACCATGTTCTCTTTTTTCTGAGCCCACTAGATGGGCTAGATTGGGGTCTCTCTCTTCAACAAAGGGCTGAAAACACACTGAATTGCCATTCCTTTAACCTTTTTCTTTGAACAGAGAGTGACCTCTAGTGAGCTCAGAAAATAAAGAAAATGGTTCATGAAGCGTCATTTGACCATCACTAGTGCCCAAGTAAGCTAACAGAGCTACACTACGCTGGAGTTCTTCTCCGAAGATACACGTAAACGCCTCCGCAGACCTACACATAGAAGGGTGTGATCGGTAACTGGTTTCAGATGTGTGGACCTGCACATCAAGTAAGTTGATTGGTTGATTACAGTCCTGTCAGGAGGTGGATTCAAAACGCAGACGAAAACAAAAAAAATCCATATCTGAGTGACTCCCGTGCAGTCTGGAGAAGTATAATGACTATGGCATATGTTTGTTTGCTACTTAAGTGTTTTATTTTCTCTAAATTAATAAAAAATAAATGTTCAGTGATTTATTTAGAAACATGAGTGTACACTCTAATTTGAAGAGGAGCAGTAATTTGTGTTACCCAATGTCCTGATATAAGTATTAAAAAAAAAGCATTACCACTGAAATTGTTGCTATAACCCTCTTAAACCTAGTTCTTCGGTGGTATCTGTGGGTTGTACCATTCCAAGGGCCCACAGAGGCCAGTCCCCTTGCATCTGTGTGGACTCAGGATCAAATTATTCAAATTATGACACTTTAAGTGTTCTTTAAATTGGCCCTGTTTGCTCTTAGGTGTGATTGTGTGCCCTTTCAGAGAGATTATTATGAAGATTACTTTTTATCAGTCTATTTTAGGAGTCACAGCAGGAAAAGATGTCCAAAGAAAGAAGTCCAATTTCATGCTTGTTTTGTTCGGTGTTCTGACCGAGCTACACACGATGACTAGTGGTTGAAAGGTTTCTTAAACTGTACATGGTGGAGCAATAATAATGGTTGACTTAATTCCACCAAGGCACACTATAACTCAATTAGCAGTGCTTGTGTTTTTCTGTTAGCCACTGAGACACTGTGCCATTTCAGGCTTTGTGTCCATTGTGTGGTTGGTTTTATTCAAAGGAGATCATCATTCAAAGAAGAGGCCCAACACTTAGAGGAACACAAAGCTGAGTTCAAATGTCGTTAAACTCAAGTGCCACTAATAAAGGTAGCAAACTGAGAAAAGGCTCGGCTAACCAACCCCACCAGGTACACGACAGAGAAGTCTTTGTGGAATCTGTTTCTGCTGTAATACAGCCACTCAAATATATTTATTGTAAGACATCCATGTCTGACACAATATGGTATATAACAGTTTTTTTACTAATTTCAATCAAGTACAACAGGACAAAGAGCTCATGATTAAAACCGTTTGAAATGTAAATAAGAGGTTTTCTTGTCTGCAAACCGACCAATAACCAAGCTGTTGTGTGGCAGATAACACATGGTTGTTTTAGTTGCAAAGCTTTAACTGTAGCCCAAGTTGTTTTCGTGCAGTCATTGTGATTTAGTGCAGTGATTGAAATTGGCCATACAGGTGTAGAATGAATACCAAGGGAGCATGCATGATAGTATGTGTCAATATGTACTTATTAATCATGAAGAATTATAGTAGGCTATATGTAAAACGGTCATCATCTGTGTGTTTTTGCTTTATATAGATAAAACGATGGGACCATATTCTCTGCAACAATTACTTTTTATTTTGACTAAATTAGTTGCTGTTTTACTTGTTGATTTGTTATTTGTTAATTTCTCAGAAAACACTAAAACTACCTGATTCAATGTAACAATGTAAAAATTGCATCAAACTATTTAAAGAAGCGGTTGAAGGTCGAATTGCTTTTCTATCAAAACATGTATTCATCAACATGAATACATACAGTGCCTTGCGAAAGTATTCGGCCCCCTTGAACTTTTCGACCTTTTGCCACATTTCAGGCTTCAAACATAAAGATATAAAACTGTAATTTTTTGTGAAGAATCAACAACAAGTGGGACACAATCATGAAGTGGAACGAAATTTATTGGATATTTCAAACTGTTTTAACAGATAAAAAACTGAAGAATTGGGCGTGCAAAATGATTCTGCCCCCTTAAGTTAATACTTTGTAGCACCACCTTTTGCTGCGATTACAGCTGTAAGTCGCTTGGGGTATGTCTCTATCAGTTTTGCACATCTAGAGACTGAAATTTTTGCCTATTCCTCCTTGCAAAACAGCTGGAGCTCAGTGAGGTTGGATGGAGAGCGTTTGTGAACAGCAGTTTTCAGTTCTTTCCACAGATTCTCAATTGGATTCAGGTCTGGACTTTGACTTGGCCATTCTAACACCTGGATATGTTTATTTGTGAACCATTCCATTGTAGATTTTGCTTTATGTTTTGGATCATTGTCTTGTTGGAAGACAAATCACCGTCCCAGTCTCAGGTCTTTTGCAGACTCCATCAGGTTTTCTTCCAGAATGGTCCTGTATTTGGCTCCATCCATCTTCCCATCAATTTTAACCATCTTCCCTGTCCCTGCTGAAGAAAAGCAGGCCCAAACCATGATGCTGCCACCACCATGTTTGACAGAGGGGATGGTGTGTTCAGGGTGATGAGCTGTGTTGCTTTTACGCCAAACATAACGTTTTGCATTGTTGCCAAAAAGTTCGATTTTGGTTTCATCTGACCAGAGCACCTTCTTCCACATGTTTGGTGTGTCTCCCAGGTGGCTTGTGGCAAACTTTAAACGACACTTTTTATGGATATCTTTAAGAAATGGCTTTCTTCTTGCCACTCTTCCATAAAGGCCAGATTTGTGCAGTATACGACTGATTGTTGTCCTATGGACAGAGTCTCCCACCTCAGCTGTAGATCTCTGCAGTTCATCCAGAGTGATCATGGGCCTCTTGGCTGCATCTCTGATCAGTCTTCTCCTTGTATGAGCTGAAAGTTTAGAGGGACGGCCGGGTCTTCATAGATTTGCAGTGGTCTGATACTCCTTCCATTTCAATATTATCGCTTGCACAGTGCTCCTTGGGATGTTTAAAGCTTGGGAAATCTTTTTGTATCCAAATCCGGCTTTAAACTTCTCCACAACAGTATCTCGGACCTGCCTGGTGTGTTCCTTGTTCTTCATGATGCTCTCTGCTCTTTAAACGGACCTCTGAGACTATCACAGAGCAGGTGCATTTATACGGAGACTTGATTACACACAGGTGGATTCTATTTTTCATCATTAGTCATTTAGGTCAACATTGGATCATTTAGAGATCCTCACTGAACTTCTGGAGAGAGTTTGCTGCACTGAAAGTAAAGGGGCAGAATAATTTTGCACGCCCAATTTTTCAGTTTTTTATCTGTTAAAGTTTGAAATATCCAATAAATTTTGTTCCACTTCATGATTGTGTCCCACTTGTTGTTGATTCTTCACAAAAAATTACAGTTTTATATATTTATGTTTGAAGCCTGAAATGTGGCAAAAGGTCGAAAAAGTTCAAGGGGGCCGAATACTTTCACAAGGCACTGTATATACATATAACATACATATAGCCTACTGAAGATTTTAAGTTAATTTGCACTGCTCTCTACGGTCATTCATTAGGGGAGCAGGGAATTATTGCTTAAATGAACTGGTGCCCATTAGTTTTAATAACTAAGTAGTTCATTCTTGACCTTAGATACAGTGCAACAGAACAATCTCACCTCAAGATTCATAGCTGTTACAGAGCTTTCCATCATATTAGGCTACATGATCTTCCTTAGCACATGGAGTTCATGATTTAAAGCTCCAAAAAAGCTAGTGGACCTTAAGGGGAGGTTGTTTTGTCAATTAGTAATACATTTGTCATAATAGATACCCTGTGTTACATTTAACGTTTGTCATTTTTCTATAGACCTTTTTCATGGCAGACATGTCGACATGTTATAGTGGGAAAAGCCCAGGTGTATTTAAAACCATTAATGATGGCTGCATTCCACTTAGGAGAGGCCCTGGTGTTGTGCATGCTGACTCACTGAAATAGCTTACTGGGACACTTGATGGAATTGAGCCATGGTTAAGGTTATCAATTTCAGCTGTGCTTTTCTTACTATAAGTCAAAATGTCTGCTGTGAAAAAGGTCAATTGTGTGTTCATAAAAGTGCTGTATTATCAATATTAGGCTAATTAACTGTAACCATAGCCCATATGCTACACAGTGAAGGCTGAATGTGCCTACATGTGCGGGTATTAGATTCTTGGAAATGTCACATCATGCAAGCTAACTCACGTTATTCGTCATTTACAACTAAACATCGGTGTAAGCTGTTTAGGTGAAAAATCGAGATAATGATGCGGAGTTTGGCTTCGGTCGGACGGCACAGTGTGGTGTGTGAGTGGAGGTGGAGGGGGTGCCTGGGAGATGGAGAGAGGCTTGTAGTTTAAAATGCGATGTGACAGCTCAGGAAAAAGGGGGGGGGGGGGGATGATAAAGGCGCTGTTATTGGATCAATCTGGCCCTGAATGCCCCTGTAAAACACTTACACACACACACACACACACACACACACACACACACACACACACACGATGCGGGAGCGCGCGCGCGCACGCACGAGTGAGAAGAGACGAGGAGAAAGGAAAGATGCATTGCTTCTTAAAGTTAGAAAGATACGTGCTTTCTTAAATAAACATAGCATATTGGACTATATAAATAGGCCTATAAGTTATATTCTGAGAATGTAATGAAGTCGGCCTATCAATCACTTGGCAATTTCCACGCGCGAGCTTAGCCTCGTCCTCATTGTTTTGTCAGGGCTGAATTAAAGGACCGTGCCAGGTATAACTAGCGATCGATCCGGGAAAAGAAAAAAACGCTCGCTCTGTCTCTCTCTCTTTTTTCCTCGTGCTCTGCCTTCCGTTACTCCATTAACCGCGTCTCTGACGTCACAGGGCGATTAACGTTTCGTATTGGTCCCGCGAGCAGATGGAGGAGTCCTAATGAGCTGGCTCGCGAAGAGAAAGAGCAGGGTTGACATCTCGGCTGGACCGTAAACGTGAAATACCTCTTAGAGAGCTCGGTCTCCGCAGCAGCTTCACACCGTACCGTGGCCGCGGGAGACGCTCTGCCTGGGTTCCTTTTCTCTCCCCCTCCGCCTTCACCTTCTCTTCCTCCTCGCAGCTTCTTCCTCCTTTCCCTGACTTTTTTTGACTGCATGTTCAGCCACACTGCCTCCCTCTGCATCTTCACTTCGGCCCCGCCGCAGCCCGGGCGAGCATGGACAGTCGGGTACTCGAGCATCCTCACGCCCAGTTCGGAGGCTCCTTGGGCGGGCTGGTGGGCTTCCCGTACGCGCTCGGCCCCCATCACCACCACCACCACCATCACCAGCACCTCTACGAGCTCGCCAACGGACACCAGCTGCAGTCTGCGGGCGCCGTCCCCTTTTCTATAGACGGATTACTTAACGGCTCCTGCTCGGCCTCGGTGGTCAGCAACAACTCGCTCCTCTCGCCCGACAGCCAGCAGTTCAAACTCTCAGGTAGGCCTGGCTCTTTTTGTCTCATGTCTCAATAATATCGGCTACCTGTGTGAAAACAATGCAAGGTAGGGCTAATAGGAAATGTAGGCAAAGTGGCCAAATATACCATTTTAGTTGACTTTGAGGCTAAACTAAACATTTTCTTTTGAACTACAAAGTCAGTCTGCAGAGAAAACCATGTTAAAACAATGTTAAAAAGTTGTGGAGCTGAATTAAAAAAAAATAATAATTAAAAAGTTTATGTGCAGGCTCATTTTTGACAACTTTTCTGTAAAAATTGCACTGGAGGTTAAATAAAGGCATCCGTTTGTCATTAATCTCGATTAAATTGATATTGGCTGGTATTACATGGTCAAAAAATGAATTTTGCATTTATTGTGAATGCTCTTTAATAGCCTATCAAAAATAGGTAGTAATACTAAAAAAGTAAGTGTTTCTTTTAGGCCCTGAATTTTGTGACGTGGTTTATTAGCGTTCACGAGCATCAAAATATAAAAAAGAAAGGCGTGACAGTGGTCAGTTTTACACTAAAGTGATGCTTTACAAGCAAATCCTGCCATGACAGTCCCCCCCTCTTCTCTCTCTCATTCACACACACACACACACACACACACACACACACACACACACACACACACACACACACACACACACACACACACACACACACACACACACACATAAACAAACACTCACACACACTTGTACAAACACACACGTCGACCACTGCAGATTCTGGGGACGCGGATAAGGACAGTCCCGGTTGTAAACGGAGACGCACGAGGACGAATTTCACCGGGTGGCAGCTGGAGGAGCTCGAGAAGGCTTTTAACGAGAGTCACTATCCGGATGTGTTCATGCGGGAGGCGCTCGCGCTCAGGCTTGACCTCGTGGAGTCCAGGGTTCAGGTAAAGACACGAAGAAATTAGTCAGATATTTTGGGAAGCATTAATAGCTACATTTGTTTAGTTGATGGAGAAAAAACAGATATAGTTTTGAGTCATAGTTCAGATTTTTCAGTACATTTCAATCTCACCTCCGTGTCAAAATCTACAAAACAATATTAGGACAATGCCAGAGGGGCGTTTGTTTTGTGAAGGCCTACCCCATACGGAGATGTACATTTGTCAATTACCAAAGCATCAATAAAGGGTCTCTTTTGAATTATGCATGGAGGCAACCTATTGATTTATGGGTTAATAAAAACAAGGCTATTTACTGAGCAAACAAGGGGTAAAAATGGTGACTATATTCCTCCTTTACCTTCAGATAGCCTGTATATATCTAATTATTTGACAGTGTATTAACAATTCACAATTCTACTCTTATATTTTTAATCTATATGTACACTTTTAGGTGGTTCAATATACGGTTTAAGATGGATTACTTATTTCAATAATTGTTATTGCTATTATTATTAAGCTATTATGTTGATAAAGAAAAAATATACAAAGTGATAGTAAAAGTACGATATTTTAAGATAATTCTATTTTGTAGTAGCAGAAATAGTAATAACAACACTATTAACATAAATTAACAAATAATAGTAATACGTTATTACTAAAAACTGAATAATAATAATTAGGCTATATAACAATATAGAGCTTAATATTATGTCTGTGAGCAATTATTATAAAGGAACAAACATAATACATTTAAATTGTGTTAAAGGTGACGCCACCATCATTCACATTTCACCATTCGATGTTTATTTCATTTGATAATAATAGCCTACTACTACTACTACTACTACTACTACTACTACTACTACTACTACTAATAATAATAATAATAATAATAATAATAATAATACCAGAAACACATAGCCTATAGTACATAGCTTATTATTTGCTCATCATGCAGAAGCCGTGTGTCCATTCATATTCTATGTAATTTAAGGTATATTCATGTATTTCTAAATGAGCAACATACAATTCGCATGCACGGTTGTCTCGAGTAAAAGCGGGACAGAAGTAGAGCTCTTCGTTGCTGCATGTTGTTTGGGGATTTCGCTCCTAAATCTCAGATTATTGTTCCCCCAAGCTGCTTAACGCTCCTTTATCACCAGGTTTGCGGGGGAAAGATATAACCAACATTAACAATTCATAAGAAGGCGCCATTGTCGCACATGATGTTGGTGTCCTGCGTCCTTGTTATGCAATGTTCGCGGATCTCTGCATGCTAAACTCCTGGCGTTATCAGCGGCGAACATACGGCCCTGAGCGCGCCCAGAGGCCGGGCAGTGAGAGCTCTCAGGCGGGGGAAGCTCCCTCTCTTGGCTCGGTGCGGAGGAAGGAGAGCCGAGGACTGCTGTGCAAGTGTTAAGCCCCATATGAGCGGAGGGCTGGGTGTGAAAGAACATACATATAGCCGGGATATGGCTGATTTAGCGACGGTACAATTAAATGTAATCGGCGGAGTTCCGCACAACACAGACTCATTGGTAATTAACACCGGCACATCTGTGCATCTGCTGCTCCACCGCTGTGACCTATTAACCTGATGTAGGGCCTACTCTTCAGACATGTAAGCTGCAGTAAACAAAGACACAGATAGACAGGAAGGCAGAGGACAATGATTTCACTTGTTTCAGGGCTTTGTGGAATTTGTTTGGATTTGTAAGCAATATGTTTTTGTCCTTATACCATCTGATAACCACTGTGAGATCCATTGTCTAAACACACCAGAAGTTAAATGTTTGTGTGTAGCCTACTTCACTGTGTTAGTTTTCTTGAGGGGGATACTTTATTAGGCCTAAATAACACCTTAAAACAAAAAAAACAACCTCAAATAGGACACAAACCCGTGTTTAAAAAATGACCACATATTTTAATCCAAGAATTCCTGATACAGTTGTCAAAAAGTGAATATTATAGTGTCCATACAGGAAGTGTTTATTGCAGAGCTATTGGATTGCATCAGAAAGTTGAGGTGCAAAATGTAGTCTTACAAGTCCAGCCTAATATAAATGAATGCTCTGTTTTTATAAAACTTCAATAATCATATCTGTCCCAACTAATGCTGCAACTAACAATTATGTTTTTTGTTAATTAATTGATCCCTTGTTTCTATGATTATTTAGTCTGTAAAATGTCAAAAAAAATTAAAAGAATTCCCCAGAGCCCAGGGTGATGGGCGTGTTTTCAATTAGCTTATTCTTGTCCAACCAACTGTCCAAAACACAAAGATGGTCCATATACAGTAATACATCAGATCAGACAAAAACAGAAAATCAACATATTAGAGAAGCTAAAACAAGCAAATCTCTGGCATGTATCCTTAATAAATGACTTAAATGATTAATTGATTATCAAAAATGTTGACAATTAATTATCTGGTAATGGACTGATCCATTAATCAACTCGTTTCAGCACTAATCCCAACAAAACTGCTAAAACAAGTTGAAATAAATATTCTGAAACAATTGTTAAATACAACACCATAAATACAAATGGTGGAAAAAAAAAAACTAAAAATCATCTTATGTGTCAATTTTCCACCTGCTGTGTATGTGTGTATTTCATATTTGTGTATGTGTGCATAGGTTTGGTTCCAAAACCGACGTGCTAAATGGCGAAAAAAGGAGAACACAAAGAAAGGGCCGGGGCGGCCTGCTCACAACTCCCACCCGACCACGTGCAGCGGCGAGCCCATGGACCCCGAGGAGATCGCACGCAGGGATCGAGAGCGGGCCGAGAAGAAGAAGCGGAAGCAGGAGAGGAAGCTGCTGAAGTCACAGAACAAACTTCTCGCAGGCGACAGCTTCCACACGCCTGGAGGTTCAGAGAGTGACAGCGGGGTCTCCCAGTTCACTGACAGCGAGCAGCAGTCTTCAAGTTGTAGTGGGTCTATTCACATTGAACTGCCAGCATCGAAGTGCGCAGGACACCAAACTGAATCCAGCTGTGACCAAACACAACACGACTTCAGCCAACTACAAAACCACCAAAACCAAAGAACCACGGGAGAACCGGAGCAGGTGTCTCCAGGCAGCACGCACAGCTCCAGTCCTGGAGGGCCAAGGTCCTCCGCCCTGCAGAAACGCAACCCTTTCAGCGTGGAGAGCCTCCTCTCTGACGCCACACCTCGACGGAAATCTCAGCTGGACTTCCCCTCATTGCCCAGTCAGAGGACACTGGTGGGTAAAGGGCACTTCTTGCTTTACCCCATTACCCATCAGCCCTTGGGCTTTCTTGTGCCCCAAACAGCGCTGAAGGCCTCCCCGTGTCAGGACAACAGCATTAACAGGCTCAGCCTGGGACAGAGGTGTGCGCCAAGTGAAGGGAGCTCCGCTCCCTCTGACCTCTCCGGCTTTGTCACTAAGCCTCTAAACTCGGATCATACGGAGCATAACACGCAGCATCACCACAATCACATTAGCAATAGAGTGGATGGAACAGACACGGAGGAGTGTGGTGGTGGTGGTGGTGACTGCAGTAATGGAAGATTCCCTGTTTGTCCTCCAGCAAACAGTGTGGCTCAGACGGCTGTGGCCCGGCTGAGCTCCACACAGCCCAGGGACAGTGGCGAGGAGAAGAGTTTGAAAGTTCTAACGGAGGCAGCGACTAACGGCCGCCAAGCTGCCGAGCTGTGTGCAAAAGAGAAGGGGGCAAAAGAGGAGAGAGCGTCTCCAGACCTCTCTGAGTGTCTCAAGGCAAACACAGACTGTCAAGAAACACCCGGAACAGATGGAGAGGATGTCGATATGGACTAACACTTGCAAGGAGCAAACATAAACAAAAAGGACCAGGAACAGCGCTCAGACTATTCAAACATTCCCAAAGCTCTGCTGAGACACTCAAAAACATATCAGGAATCAGGAGACTTTATCATCTATTTTTTAATCATAAACGTGTGATCAATCCAGATGCCCCCCCCCCCCCCCCCCCCCCCCAAAAAAAAAAAAAAAGCTGTGGCTGTCCTCATATTCAGGCTTTAGGCCTTAACACCTTTAGAAGCAGGTTCTCTCTCCCTTTCTCTTTTGGTGACCAACTTGTAACAAATACTAGGCTACAATAAACATCTTACACACAACAAAAATCCTCAGATATTGTAAAAACGAGAAAATGCTATTTATATGTAAACGTTTTGATAAATAAAGTTATTGTTTAAATTGAATCACTGTCTTTCTAGGGCCATACCAAAGGGGGGAAAGGTAAAGAAGGGGAGGTTGCTGTGTGGCAGAACCTTGGATCATGGCTGCTGGAGTTTTGTCATGTTACAGCAGATAAATCCCCCTTTTCCTCTGTGTAGTGAGCCGGAGCTGGGGCTCAAGTCCGTCTGGCTGTTTGTATTTATTGCTTTAACAAATTTATTCATTTGAAAGGCCGAGCTGGAATGAGGTTAGTGGCCGCGGGGCTATAGGACCCTGCGCCTCCTGCTGAGTTTTGATATGAAAGTAATTATTTTCCCACTGGCTGCTGCGGGTCTCGAGGCAGTTTTTTTTCCCCTCCTTTCAGCCCAAAGGGTTATTAGACATTACCGATTTCTAGTGATACGGAATCACATAAACTTCCTACAATAATAGAATTAGCATGAAAGGCAGGGGTGTCAAATTGAAATGGGAAAATAATAGCCGCGCCAGCTGCATCGTTAATGTGTGCTTGTGTGCGAGCTTGCGCGTGTGTGCGTGAGTGCGCATAGTCTATTGAGCGCGAGGAGGAAGAGATGGTGGTAGATTCGTGGGGCGGAATTTTCATGAGCTGCCGCGGTTGTCAGACGGCCCTTGTAGTCGGCTATATTAAGATAGATGTTCGATGATATCCCTCATTGTTCTGTCGCTTATATTGATGTTGCTGCGTTATCGCCCTATTGATCATGTGTCGCACATAATAGGACAGGCGCGCGCCCGCCTGCCTGCGTCTTTTTACAAAAGCGCCTGGGCCCCTCGTCATTTGTTCTAATAGGACCGTGAGTCCCTCGGGGGGAGACAGATAAAGATATAGAAGAGGGAGAGGGTGAGTGAGAGAGGGAGCGAATGATGTGCCAGGCTTGCATTAATAACAATTTTTTTTTTTACCAGTGTTGGCTGAGCTAAAAAAAAAAAAAAAGCAAGATGGAAGAAAGTGAAGAATGGTTGAATTAAAGATATTTAGGGACAGAAGAGAAGACTGATTCTCCTAAATGTGCAGGTGTGTGCCGACGTGCACTGACTGGACTTGCACGCGCGCCCGTTTAAGAAAGAGTGTGTTTAGCTTATGAAGTGTAAACGCCACCAGTTCCCTGGAAACTGAAATCCCAATTATTAAAACCATTAATTCTGGCGAGCCACTGCACGGAGGAGCCGTGTTGACAGCCCGGCTAAATATCCCTGATCCCTCCCGGTCACCTCGCCTTTATTTGCAAATAAATTGAGGGGGATCCGAGGGACAGAGCTTACTTTGCTGCGCCGACCTAAAATGAATTTCCGTGCCTGAGTCCCTTTAATAATATTTACATAATTTTCGCTCAGTGACTCTGCTATTTGCGCTGTAGGAAGCGGGGGGCTTATAGGGAAATAATTAGACAAGAGGACGAGAAGGGAGCGAGAGTGAAAAACAGCAGGAGGAGGATGGGTTAAGACCGAAGCTGAACACTAAATTCCCAGACAGCTAAAATCAATGAAAGTAATAACCCTTTTATTTAATTCATAAGGACATTATTTTCCCATAAGGCCTCAGGAAACGTCCCCTTCGACCGAAACAATCACATTAAATCGTTCATTCCGCTTGCGTTGTGTGAAATTTCTACTTTTATTCTCTTTTTTTTCATTTTCTTTGGAGGGGGAACCGCTGTATCATAATCGGTTAGTTTCAAGAGTGCGATTAATTAGAAAATATAGGTCTGATCTCCCTTCAGCAAGGCCTTTATGTGGGTGTGAGTGTATGCGTGGAGACAACGAGCACATAACATGCGCCTTTGTTATAGATTATGGACAAATCTACCAAATAATTAAAGAAATCAACTAAAAATGGGGCTACCATTTTAATAACTTTGGACAGAATATGCCTCTTTACAATCAGAGGCAACATATCTAATTCTTCACATGCACTTTCAAAATCCAACCAGAATGTGAATGTCAATGACCATAACATTTACTTAGACTCCATACCTTCAAGTATCTCTGCCCTGTA